>VZTH01006498.1:0-61632 GCA_013397815.1 Aleadryas rufinucha | reverse complement strand
TTTTTTTTTTTTTTTAATTTAAATAATATAAATCCAAAGAATGAAGTCAAACCAAACTTCTTTCTGTGCCTGCACTTTCTATGGGAGCATACAGGTTATGGAGAGTTCATCACCTAAATTGTCTAGTGCACGTGTATTGTCATTTGTTGTAGTTTATTAACAGGTAACACATGGGTGGTCCCAATGATTACACTTCAGTTTGTATTGTTAGGATGCTGACAACTAAATATTTCCTTTTCCTGCTTAGAAAATCTGACTTAACTGATGGTATAAATGCTTTCAAACCAGGTACTCTACTCACCAGAACTCTAGTGAGAAACTGCTCTATCCACCTATTTTTGCACTTTGGTATAGAAATTTTAACTTTTCTCCGGACACTGACTTGATTTTTTTTTTCTGTCATTTTGACAGAAGTTTGAACTACTGCTTTTTTATTAAATAGAATAAAAATTAAAAAAAACCCCAGGTATTGTTACAGATGATAATGAAATAGAGATTCTTTGCATGTCAAGCAAAGAATGCTATAATGAAATTTAGCTTCGTAGCTACAGCAGTAATAGCCCAGGGAATATGCTGTAATCTCTAGGTACTCCTCTTCCTTATTCACAGATGAGTTGTTTAAATTAATGTACAATAAGCCCTTATCAGATTTTAGGATGAAGTACAAAACAGCTGAGACAAATGATGTTCAGCCATCTAATTGCCTAAATTAATTTTTTGATTCTTACATTCAGTGGCAAATCTGTCAAAACACAAAAACTTGTCCCCTTCTGCCTGTCTCAGATGTTGAGGTTTTAGTCCGAAATACAATAATTAGCAGTATCACAATGAGAGCAGAATTCGGTGACCACTGTTATTTCATGGTTTCAGCAGCTCTGTCTCACTGGGAGTGCTTTGAATTTTTCACTCAACTTAGCAACATACTCTTTGATACACTTTTCATTATTAAGCTAATAGGGAGGCTCATGGAGGACTTTAAAATAGATTCAAGTGTGAAATCAGTAGGTAATATACATAATGAGGCCATTGCTACACCTGTGCTGCTTGGTAGAGTTAAGCTACAAAAAAACTTGAAATTGGCTTTGGCTTGAGTTAGACCTGCACCTGTGAACAGCAGAGATATTGGGAATATCAGGCAAACAATCTGAGATTTCTCAATTAGCTAAACTTATCTATGTATGAATTATCTTGCACAGCTGATTTGGGGGAAAGGGAAATAACAAATAACCCTCCTCTTCTTTCCCTTTTTTTCATGAGCAAAATGGCAACAAAACCTCCTATGTGTATTTCCCCCATCTAACTCCTCTGAGGTTCTGACTATAAACATGGTTTCTTCTCTCCCTTACCTGTTTGTGGATTTCAGGTTTCCTTTCCTTCCCTATCCCAATTATCACAAGGCTTCTCACGGTAATATAGTGATATGGATCTGCCTGAGAATACTGAGTGGTCTCATCTTGCAAATACCTGAGTGTTTTTAGATCTTGCTGTGGTTGTCAGACACTCGCTGGTATAACAAGGCAATTAAAAATTAATTTTTCAAGTTCTCTAAGTCTGTCCATGCATTCCCATAATTAGGAAGCCATAAAACGATGCCCAGCCTTGTTGTGGAAAGATGGATGTTCTTGTGGCTAAGACTGGTGGGGGGAGAGCAGAGGGAGGAAATAAAGGCTTGGTTCTTATCTGTGTCATATACTTTTCATGCCTTATAGCATGTCACTTAGTCTCTGTGTATCTCTGTAGGGATCTCGTAACTACTTGTACCTGTAGAGATAATAGCCCTTCTTCTCTCCTCTTATCCATCTTATTGTTTCGGTTTGTGAACTCTTACTAGTAAAAGACTGGTTTTTACAGTGTGTGTGTAATGAGATGATATCTACATTGTTTCCTTCAAGCTGTGCTATAAATATTTTTGAGACTCATCTGTCAAAATACTTAAAAAACTAAAAAAATCATGGTTTTAGGAAAACAATGCTTCCGTGCTTCTGTTTCTGTTGTTGTTTTGGAGTGAGGTTTTTTTGTTGGTTTGGGGTGTTTTGGTAGTTCTTTTGGTTTTTGTTTTTTTGTAGACCAAAAAGAAAGCACAGCCAGCATTTCCTGAAATAGTCTGTGGTTTTCCTCTTTGCATGAATTGCTGTACTGAATCTTGTATTTGCGATCTATCACGAGAGTGAGACAAACTGGGAGTCCACAGGAGCTGATGTTCCGTCTTAACATTCTCATGAGGGGAAGCAGAGGGGCAAATGCTGATCTCTTCACTGTGACCAGTGACAGGACACAAGGAAATGGTGTGGAGCTGAGCTGGGGGAGGTTTAGGTCAGGTATCAGGAAAAGGTTCTTCACCCAGATGACGGTTTGGCACTGGAACAAGGTCCCCAGGGAAATGGTCACAGCACCAGTCTGACAGAGTTCAAGAAGCGTTTGGACAATGCCCTCAGGCACGTGGTGTGACTCTTGGGGTGTCCTGTGCAGGGCCAGGAGTTGGACTCGATGAGCCTTGTGAGTCCCTTCCAACTCAGCGTATTTTATGATCCTATGAATAAAGGGATAAAGAGTAAGAACAACAATTCTGGTGACTGTACCTCAATTGTTTTCTGACCAAGAATTAAATGTTTCTGGTCAGAAACATTTAATTCCTGGTTAGAAAACAATTGACAGTAATCCTGGCTTCTTGAAGTTTTTCATTTTAATATGTTTTATTATAAATCCACAGGAGCTTTTTCATCCATGAAACAGGCAAATAGTTATTGAACTTATATGTGAAATTTAAACAAGGGGTGATAGATTTTAAAGGGGAAAAAGGTTCAGATTTAGGTCCTGAGATTTGTCTTGTTTTTATTTTGTGTTAATTACCTGTTTGGTGTGTTTAGTGCAGTAAGTATGAACAATGAGATGTTGTAAGTATGCAATTAATCCAGGTCACACTTACAG
Source organism: Aleadryas rufinucha (assembly GCA_013397815.1). NCBI lineage: Eukaryota > Metazoa > Chordata > Aves > Passeriformes > Aleadryas > Aleadryas rufinucha. The sequence goes on along the minus strand of VZTH01006498.1, from coordinate 58,704 downwards.
ATTTGCAGAACTAACATACATATAATGAAGAGAATCTATGCCTGAGGAAATGCAAGTGATTATGCAGTTGTGAAAATTAACATTAGCCTGAATTTACTTCTTGCAAACAATCTGGGAGACCCAGTAAAATAAAGTGCAGTTGCTGTAGTGCTGCCTGAGCTCATGCAAAACACTCTGTGGCTGTAAATTTGTGTATAATGAAGGCTCATTCTCTCAGGGATATGAAAGTAGCATGGCCTCTAAAGGGTAGGACGAAGGCATCCTTAAGAATGAAGATGAAGAGGGAATGGAAGCGGGAGTCTCAAAATTCTTAAAATAGCTTTTTTGATTTTGGGGTATGACACAGTGGAATACACAGTGAAGTTTTTTGAGCCAGTGAGTTTTTTGTTTTCTATTTGTTACTCCAGAAGAAACCAAAAATCTCTAAGCCTTCTTTCTGATGGAGGCAGAGGAATTCAGGAAATTCTAATTCTGATAAATTAGCCAGAAATTGGGAAACCAGCTTTTAACGAAGTACAGAAAACAATATCCTTGAAACTTTGATAACTAAAAGTGGTTGAAAAAATCTGAAATTAGGACCTCCCCTTACCTAGCACAAATTTTGACAGTTGGCCACACAGAATTTTTAATGTTATTTTAAAATGCCCTGAAATGTTTAATGAAATCCTTTNCCATGAAACAGGCAAATAGTTATTGAACTTATATGTGAAATTTAAACAAGGGGTGATAGATTTTAAAGGGGAAAAAGGTTCAGATTTAGGTCCTGAGATTTGTCTTGTTTTTATTTTGTGTTAATTACCTGTTTGGTGTGTTTAGTGCAGTAAGTATGAACAATGAGATGTTGTAAGTATGCAATTAATCCAGGTCACACTTACAGATTTGCAGAACTAACATACATATAATGAAGAGAATCTATGCCTGAGGAAATGCAAGTGATTATGCAGTTGTGAAAATTAACATTAGCCTGAATTTACTTCTTGCAAACAATCTGGGAGACCCAGTAAAATAAAGTGCAGTTGCTGTAGTGCTGCCTGAGCTCATGCAAAACACTCTGTGGCTGTAAATTTGTGTATAATGAAGGCTCATTCTCTCAGGGATATGAAAGTAGCATGGCCTCTAAAGGGTAGGACGAAGGCATCCTTAAGAATGAAGATGAAGAGGGAATGGAAGCGGGAGTCTCAAAATTCTTAAAATAGCTTTTTTGATTTTGGGGTATGACACAGTGGAATACACAGTGAAGTCTAAGAGACAAATCAGTCTTTTTGAGCCAGTGAGTTTTTTGTTTTCTATTTGTTACTCCAGAAGAAACCAAAAATCTCTAAGCCTTCTTTCTGATGGAGGCAGAGGAATTCAGGAAATTCTAATTCTGATAAATTAGCCAGAAATTGGGAAACCAGCTTTTAACGAAGTACAGAAAACAATATCCTTGAAACTTTGATAACTAAAAGTGGTTGAAAAAATCTGAAATTAGGACCTCCCCTTACCTAGCACAAATTTTGACAGTTGGCCACACAGAATTTTTAATGTTATTTTAAAATGCCCTGAAATGTTTAATGAAATCCTTTTGGTTTTAAGGATAGGAACATATCCCAACATTCTTGAACAGAAAGTTGCAATGCCGGAAATTCCCTGAGGAAGTCTGTTCCTGCTATGAAATCCTGGGCAGGGTGACTTGAATAAAATTGTGAATGCTTCAGGGCTCATCCAAATTGAGCAAACTCTGAACCTTAGAGATTCACACACCAGCAGTTTCTTTGATGTGGAACAGTTTGTGGGGCAAATCGAGGAAAATGTATTGTCTATCAAAGCCTGTTGCCACTGCCCAGCTGTGGGACAATGCCTGGCACTGGTGTGGGAGCAAGGCATGGGGCAGATGCCTTCTGCTCTGATGTGGGGCACAGCCACTGCTGAGCAAAAAGAACAAGACTGCACCCCAAGTCATGACAGTTCAAAGCAGAACAGGGTTTGAGCTAATTCTTAATTCTTTTTGTTCTTTTTACCGTAGGAGAAAAGGAGCCAGGGCAGGCAGGTGATTAGCCTTGGTTGTTGTTGCTGTACCACCGTTAGAACAACAAATGTAGCTGATTTGTTTAATTTTGCCCTAACTGTTCCAAGACAGGTTAATCAGTGCAGTGTTTCCCGGTGCTCACAGCTGCCCCAGCACATCAGCTGTCCTCCTGCAGGGAGGCGGCTGCTCTTGTCTTGCTGATTTCCACTATTACTGCAAACCTCCTCGTTGCCCTGGACATCTGAAGGAGCAGCTCCATTTAGTTTTAAGCCATTCTCCTTCTCCTAGTTTTAGATTGCTAAAGATTAGGTACAGAGGAAGGAGATAGAAAAACTACTTTTTTTTTTTTTTTTTAAATATTCAGCTTCAGATTCTCTGTCATATGTAATGCTTTTCTGATGGTCAGGCACCACATAGTCACTCCTGATATAGTAGAGTATCTTTTAATAGGAAAACTGAGGAAATAGCCTCTAATGATTCTGTGCAAGATGTTATTTTTACCTCTGCAATAGCTGATTTGTGTCTCAGTGGTGGCCAACAGCCAGGAAAAGAGCAAGACAGTGCTCTCTAATAGAAAGTGTGAATCTTCGTTACAATGTTAAAAGAAGGAGTATTGGAAAATTTCCTTCGGAGGCAGATAAGACTGTGTTCTGCACGGGTGTACTGCTCTTGCTGTGATCCCTCACCCAGGGATCACAGCAAAAGCACCTTCACCAGGGTTATGGTGACTTGATATCCTGTTTGGTTTGTGTAGGCAAGTCCATGTTCTCATGTCTCTTTTTTTTTTACACTTATGCAACTGCTCTGCTCTGTCATCTGTCGAGGCAAGAGCTGGGCCGGGACCTTATGCAAGGCGTACAGGCTGCTTTTCTCCTCTTGTGGAGAAAGACTTGTGAGTGAGCTTGAAGTATGATCCCAAATCCCACCAGATCCTAACTGCTTCTGGGGTAAATGTAACATCTGACCCTGCTGAAAGCATCATCTTGGTTGTTGGCCACACAGCCGACGTTTTGCAGCACACATACATTGCCCCCACACTCCTCTGTTAAAATTCAGTTGAAAAGAGAACATTTCCTTGAAACTTTTGAAGTTAAGTCTTCACTTAATTTTCGCCGTTCTTCTGCTTTTCTTTCTTCTTCTGTGCTTCTTATCCTGCTTTATTGTATAAATCTCTGTGTGTGCTTATATATGGAGCAAAGCTGAAAGAGAAATTCCCACAGTTGCTTTTCACTTTGGACTGTTTTTAAGATTAAAAATCATAGTAGTAGTGTGTCTTTTCAAGGAATAATTTCAAAATAAAAATTGTCAGGGATCGAGCTGTAATAAAAATTTCATGTTCATTCTTTCTGTTTTGATTGAAATCACTGAATTGGAGCTGTTGACTTATTCAGTGAGAAGGCTGGAAGCCTCATACACTAGGACATCAGATCTGGGACTGCACTAACTGAAAACTAAATTAATAGCAGTAAAACCTAGCCTTCTATTTGTGATTATTCTGTGAAGGTTTTTTTTTGTTTTGTGTTTTTTTTTGTTTTGTTTGGTTTTGTTTCGTTTTTTGTTTTTTTTTTTTTTGGTGAAGAATTACAAAGACATAATATAAATAATGGAAGTGATGGGAAATTTACAAGCTTTCATTTTCTTAGAATTAAAACAGTTAAAGAATACAGTACATTAAGAAGTAGTATCCTAATACCAATGACTACTGCTTTCCATTAGGACTAATAAGTTTTAATTACCAATTTTATTGCAAAAGTAGTGGGACTGTGTGTCATTGCACCTGCCAGTCTCACTTGGCTCATTGTAGGAGTTGCAATATAAGTAAATTAAAATATGACTAAATATTAGAATAGGGAAATTCCATCTGTTCCTACCAACAGCTGTTCAAAACCAGGTAATGCATGTTGAGACATGAAGCAGAGACACCTTAGTAGCGCACTTAAGGAACGCAGAGCAAGTAGCTCCATGGATGGCTCCTTTATCTACTTATTACTGGAATTTTCTAGGCTTTGATTTGGGAGGATGTGCTACCTTGCTGCCCCTGAGACAGGCCAGGTGCTAGTAGAGTGAATTAGACCTGGTACCTGCTGCTGTGTTCTGGTCTGATGAGGAAAGTCTTTCCTGTGCTGGCACTCCCATGCTTTGGATTGTTCTGAGCTGAGCTCTGTGCTATATATTGCTTCTTTTACCAGAGCATCATAATTATTTTTAAATTCAGGAACTGAATTAACAAAACATGGTGTTTTCCTGAAGAATTGCCTCTAGTGCAAATGGACAGTATAAATATTTTTCCAGCTCTCTGATTTTGTATCTATGTGTGTGTGGGGGGAAAGGGAGAAATATCACCACAGTTTAACAGAAGAACGTGTGCTTCACGTGTTGGTCTTAGGCGCAGTACAGCTCCTAATACCCTTCACTTTGTCTGTCATAAGCATTCTGGAAAAGCTGGCTTTTCCAGTAATGAAGCTGGCCATACTAATTATGGCATATTTGAAGATTGTATGTTTTGGTTATCCTTAGTTCTGTGGAAGCAGGCTTCCAAATGTTTTTAGAAATGGGTTTTTGAGGACAGTTTGTCCAAATCTGACAGAGGTTGCAATTCTAACACTTACCATGTGAATTCAATGTGATGTCTTTGCCCTAGGCAAAATAACAAATTTTGAGCAAATTTATCCCAGCGAGAATTTAATACTATTTCCACTAAGAAATGTCCCTATTTTCAGTGTGAATCATACCTGGATTATTAACATGTGAAAATAACAGTTTTCAAACTTCACAAATATTTTACATTTGTAAGCACACTAGTGAAAATTCACTGAAAAAAGTTTTAGTTTTCTATGGGAGTTTTTGATTTTTACAAAGCAGTGTGATTTCTTTCTCTTTTTTCCCCCCCCTTCCTATCTCTTAGCTCTGCTTTATTGATGATGTTGCCTCCTTGTGCCTTTTTTCTTTTTGGTCAATAAATTAATCCTAAGTGCTGACACAAGAGATTTTAGTAGGAAGTTCATCCTATCAATTGTTGATAGGGCTCACTGTTAGTGCAAGTCTCAGGCCAGGGCATAAGCCAAGATCTGAACTGCACGCAGTGTAGGCTGGAGTAAACAGACTTGACTAACTTGTACTTGGCAAGGTTTTGGCCCAAATATTTTGGCTATGATGAGGAAAACTAACGTTGATTCTTAATTAGCCAAATGTGAGATATTTTGCATTTATCTTTGTGTTAATTCACAGTTCAGTATATTTTATGTCAAGCTTAAAAAGAATAATTTTTTTTGAATCCTATCACCCTACAGTAATATAGTAGAATGTTTACTAGCTGCTCAGAAGCATTTTATTTAAAGATAAATAATCTTTGTGCTGCAAATAAAATTTAAAATTATTTAATTTTATGCTGATATGCTAAAAGCAGTACAGTATACAAATGTCTTCATCATCACTTTTACTAAGGGGCCTACAACACATATATTTATAATGTATTAGCAGGGACTTCGAATGTACCCCATGAATAATATAAAGTAGCAAAATAAGGTGGTACATCCTAACACAGGAAACATATATTTAATATTGAATTTCATTTGTGAGTGATGTGTACCTGTCATTTCCGTCCGAGCAATAAGAATTGTCAAGGCTATCATCTGCTCCATATTTTTTTCCCTGGCTCCTGTACATGATTCCCAGTATTTCTAGCTTTTTTTTGTGATCTTCTTGAAAGTTTTCTCATCTCTTATAGTTCATTTACCTCCCACTTCTTCCCTGCAAGGTGTTAGTCTTTCCTCGTGCTTCTATTTCACATAAGGCATTTACATGCTAATTTTCATTTTCCTTGATTTCTTAAAATGCTTTTTTAAAAATCCATATCTTTATGTAGCAATGGCATTCTGAAATTGTCAATACATTTTTTGGTAAAATGCTTTGTATGAAGCAAAGAAAGCAATAAAAATCCTTAAACAGCCTTGGTTATGGAAATAATGTGAACCACTCTTCTATACTGTGCCTGAACTCATGAGCAACTGCTGTGGATTTCTGAGCACAATGGCCAAATCCTCACCCTTCAACAAACAACATATTAATTCTTGTAAGAAACATGCAATTTGATTCAAATTTAAGGAGTACAGAAAAAAATGACGTGTAGGGAGTGTGTGGGGGAAGAGTCTTCCTTATCAATCTGCTTGGTTTCTGCTAGTCTGATTCTTACTGCATTGTCAATTCAGGGTAATGTCTTTGAAACAAATTCTGGAATTTAAATACAAATTCTGTATTCTGGAATTTAATTTTTTTTTTGATCTCTTATACTTCATCTGGACTCAAACAATGCTAACAATAGTTAGTACAGAGTACAGGAGCCAACTCCTACATCCCTTGAATGCAGCTAGACCTGTGTCAGGTTTCCATCCAATGCAGTTACAGTTCTTGCTTATTATTTCTGCAATACACTGTTTTTGTGAGCAGCTGGAATAGCTGGAGATCAGGGTGATGCACAGAGGTGTGGAGGGAAGAGAAGATTGAGAAATGGGGATGAGGAAATGAGCCTGTTATTCTAAATCATCAATGTGGCTGCTCCCAAACTTCTCTGCCATGGACCACTGTGGATCATGCAGATCCTTATGGTTGTGTATCTTCAAATCTCAGCTCTTAGCATTATCTGTTAACATGTTCTTTGCTTTGCATGCTGTGCTGTTCTTTTAAGAACCAGAGGCTGTGCTGTTGTGGTGTTGGTTTGTGCTGTACCAAACACTCTGTGGCACAGTTTGCCTTCGCCCTTCAGGCTGAGGCAGGAGGAGCGAGGGCTGGGGTGCCTTGGCACTGGAGTTAGTGACACACCTGCTGGGCTCTGCTGGAGCTGGGCTCTGTGGTGAGGACTATTCTGTGTTTAAAGACAGGTTTATACAAGATCACAGAGTGATACTTGCCTTACCACGAGTTCTGGTACCTCTTGTGCTCAGCCTGCAAGTGGCAGCTGCAGGAACCTGCTTGTGGGGCCTGGCCTGAGGCAGGGGAGCCCCGGCTGCAGCACTGCCTTGGCCTGGGGCATCCTGTGAAAGCCAGCGGAAGCCACTGAGAATTATTGTTTTTTCCCCTCTCTGTTTAACTCTCACAGTGGCCTTGTGAGGCCGATGAATTATGTATTACAGACTGGTTTGTCTCGCAGGCTCACCCGCATTAGCTGAGGTGGTTTCAGAGGAGCCGGCGGCTTCTTGGTGGCTGTACCCAGGGGAGCTCTCTGAGCCGGCCCGGCCCTGCCTGGGCTGCCCTGGCTGGTTTGGGGTGCAGACCCTGGCCTGGGCTTGATGGCTCCCAGAGCCCAGTGCTCCTGAAGGATAGGATGGCTGTGCTGATGGAACGGTGGTCATCCTTCCTCTCAGGTGTGTTTAATATCCAGTTATACATCTTCTGTTTTACACCTGGCTGTGTTTGTGTTTCTCTACAGTCAGTTGCCTGTTTAGAAAATGTAAATATTTTAGGTATAAGGCTTTAGAACATTTCATGTTGTTGCTCACCAAAAGGTACATGCTGTATTCTTTCAACACTTTTGCTAAATGCCTATATAACTTTTATTTTCCTATGAAGTGGAATATTTTCCCTAAGGAGTTAACTAATATCCCTGAAGTCTTCTGAGGTTAAGATTTGAAAAGCCTTCAATATATGTCCCTGATTTTCTGATTCCGTTGCTTATTTGTTTAGGCTGATGGGAATAGGCTTTGTCTACTGTGCTTGAAGAAGAAAAGAAGATTTTTGTGCTCCCGGGAGGCGAAGGCAGTTTTCATTGGCATTTTAGTGAAATATTAAAGGCAAAGCAGATTTGGAGGGACACACTGCAAAGGCTGTCACAGTGATCAGAGAGGCACTGGAGTGAGGAAAGGGACAGCTAAATGTGTAGGTGGAGAGTCAGTCCATTTGTGCAAAGGTATGAGTAACTGAGGTTATGAATTGGTTGCAGATGGGAGCTGGCAAGCAAGAAAAGTGGAACAAAATTATATTGACATCCCTGTGTTGTCTAAAGACCACTACAAGACCATTAGTACTGCTGCGTAGCCAGCAGGGAGGCCCTGTCAGGGTGAGATTTTACTTAGGCAACTGGTATTGATTTTTGGTCTGCTGCCAGGATGTAGGAAGGAAAAGATTTTTTCTTTTTTCTTTCTTTATCTTTTTTTCTCCAGTGTCCGTATTAATGGATGCAAAGCAGTGTGTCTGGACCTGGGATGTATGGTTGGGACTGGCTGTGCGCTGTCATGACTGACTTTATTGGGGGCAAAAAATCTTTTGAATTGACCTTCAGGCTTCTTGCCTTGCCTTTGCTCATCTTCCCTCTCATGCCTCCCGTAAGGCCATTCTAAAAGGCAGAATTCAGAATCCAACACATGGTTGTGACAAACTTTTTTTGTCATTCTCTGAATGAATTTTGAGTCACTTTTTGATATCTCTGGTTGCCCAAATGGAGAGCCTTGTGTTTGCTTCCTGGGCAGCAGCAGCCAGACCTGTGAGGGCTCAGCTCTCCCCTGGGGTTGCTCAGGGTGCTGTGACGCTCCTGGCAAGAGCCAGGGGCAAATATCGCAGCAATGTAGGGAGAAACTCTAAGGAGTCAAGCTTCCTTTGATTTCTGGCTGAAGTCTGATCCAGATACTGCAAAATGAAGCTGTTATTAGTGTTTCTGTTATCTGTTCCAGTGAAAATAGAGTGGGGGCTAAAAATGGGCCATGAAGCAGCTATCAGGCCAAGGTAGCAGCTCTTGTTCTTGGGTCACACTTGAAGTGGCAACCTGGAAGAGGAATAGCTTAGTACTTAGTGATGCTTCTCTTCTTTCTCCTCCTGCAATGGAGGCATGCCAGTTTCTCTTCTGTATTAGAGTGCCCAATTAAACATGTGTGCAATGAGTTCATTTCCCTACTTCCTCAGAGAAAGCTTGGCAAAGAGAAATTTCTGGCAACAGAAGAATTTGTGTGAAAAATAATGAGCTGTGGTCTGGTTCTAATAGATGGACAGAGACTGACCTGATAATCACATAGGATCCTTCCTCATGACTTACCCTAGATCCTAATATATTATTAATACTCTCCTTTAGCAGAGAAAATTAATCTCATAGAAATATGTTTTCCTTTATTCTATTGCATGTATGACAAACACTTAGCTAAGGGTGCCTTTTCTTTAAAATTTATATACCTGCACTCTGAAAATTGAGGCTGCAGAGTTGTTAGAGAAACAAGCCCTGGAACAGAACAGTGCTGTTCAAATGTAATAGGTGAATTAAATATCCCATGCTATTCCATCTCTGTTCATCTATGTCTTTCCTTTTCTCTCATGTTGTGAAGCCTACTTGAACGTCATTCTTTTATGTGTTTGACAGATTATTCCTATGGAACACGGCTTCTTTTGAAGGAGATAAAATGAAAATATTCTTTTGGGAATTTGACCCTTTAATTATGGGTAATTTTTAAACCAAGTAGTTTTGATCATTGAAACACCAGATTAAATCTCAGCATTGATTGAGGTGAGTTCCATTAAGCCTTCAATTTTTCTGTTGTCTTGTGGAATAGACAGCTGTTTGTCCTGAAAATTTGTTTGCTGCTGCTTTATTTACACTCTCTCCTACTTCAGTTCTGGCCACATATCTGATTGGGTAGCAATTATAATCAAGAAAACAAAGCTCCAATCCAGGATAATATAACCTTAAAATTGTAAATGTTATTAATTTTGCCTTATTCATAGTGATTAATTAGAAATTTTTGCAGACTCCCCATATATTTCAGTGTGATATTGATTAAAGAGTAAAAAAGCCACTTATTAACAAGTTCTGTCAGAAGAGCTAAAGCATGTCTGTTCTGAAGCACAGCAGAAGTCAAGTCCTTAGCTTATTCTTTTTCCTTGGCTCTCCCTCCAGGACCTATTCAGATTCTCTTTGGCTTGACTTTAACCCTGAAATGGAAAATTATCTGATACATTATTGGGTTGAATCACCAAGAATTGTCCTTGTTTGTCTGTGAAGGCTGTTAGCCCCTTATAGAAGAAGAACATGCACAATTCCAAATTGCAGCTTAGTTGCTTAGGTTTGTCAAGATTCAGATTATAAAGTATTGTATTTAATTTTACTGTTCAATACTTTAATTCCCTCCCCAAAGCATGATAACCAAATCTTTATCTGAACTCAGCCCAGTTAGGCTATAAAGTAATCAGGAAAAGGCTTCTGGGTTTTAGTTGCTGCAGAAAAGCTGATGCAATATAAATAATGGTTTGCAACACTGTGTGCAACACTGGTTTTATAAGGTGTAAGCATAAGATCTATTTCCTTAAGAAACTGAGGTGTTTTATGAAGACCTATTAGTGTAATAGAGAACATTTTCATCTGTGCATTTTGCTAGAAAATGCTAGTGGAGGTTTGGATGTCATTTAGATGTGTGTTATTTGTGAGTATGGCTGATTTTTAATCATGCTTTTTCAAAATGTCAAATACAAAGGCACCATTCATTCCAGTAACGTTTTTGGGTATTACGCCACCCTTTATTCCAGTAACGTTTTCATACAAATAACTAACTTGAAAGTGACTTTTTTAATGTAGAATTAATTTTTAAGTCTGCTGAAGCCCTCTGCACACCAAAGATCTTTCCTTTTTGTTCTTAACACGCATGCAGTCTAGTTGCCCTTCTAAAACCTTGAACTTGAATTTCGGGCTGAAAACCGTAAATTCCTTAAGCTGAGCACAGTCTCTCTCCTTTATGCAGAAACATTTGCTAAATTTAGAAATATAGACAATAGTTCCAGGAAATGCTACGTGGAATCTTTACTTTACAACATTAGCTGACAAGTAAGAACCTACTTGCAATCCAGTAAGATGGGGTTGTTTTCCTCACTGCTGTTTGGTAGCAAATGATTACAGATAAGCTGTAGGGATATCCATTTATTCACAAGGACTTTGTCTTGCAGATGAAAAAAACATTACCAATTCAGGAAGCTCTCTATGTATGGCAATCAATTTTAACTCTGCCTTTCTGCTGATAATGGAAGCTTCTGTCTCACCCCCTGTCTGGCTCACGCGAACTCCTCTTCAACACGTTCTGAGCTTGACAAAGTTGTATAAATCATCTTATGGTAACAGAAGATATCGTTAGGCTGGTAAACAGAAAGGAATAAATATACAAGTGTCAAGCTGCCTTCAGTTATATCTATTTATTACCCCACATGAATGCACGCAGAGCTTCATAAAACTCCATCAGTATTTTAATCAAGTTACGTCTTTTGGGAGAGGGAGAAGCTGTTGTAGGGACTGTGTTAACTAAACCTTCATGCTCAGTAGAGTGCAGAACTCCAATTAAGGAGACTTTTGCTGTAAAACTGCCCTAATTTGCCATGTGAGCCAGGAGAATCTTTTATAAGAAGGCTTATAGGACTCTCTGGGATTTGGTATGCTAGCTAGAGCAAGGTGACATAAACACATCAAATATATCCACTAGAGGGTATTGGCACACTATATATGGTGGTGCATTATAGATAATATCTATCAGGTCTCATTTATTATGCCTGTATATGAGACCTTTAAAAGTCCTTTCTCTTGTGAAGTCCATATTCCCCAGGACCTTTTCCATTTCCTGGTAGCAAATGCATTCCTAATACGAACTCAATTGCCATTAGGAGAACAAAGGGGTGGGAAGCTGCTCACCACCAAATTATCAAATGGCTCATGCCCAGGTGCTGATTGAAATATTGATGTAGTCAGAAGACTTCTAGAGAGCTCGAATGTCAGTCGAGCAATATGAAGACTTGCCCCTGCCTTGCACAACAGCTTTCAGGAGAAGGATAAGTGGGTTCACATTCTTCTCTCCAAGCATTTCCAAAAAGCATCTGTCCTGGAGGGGAAAAAGCACAGGAAAGGAGCTCCTATTTTTAATAGCATCCACTAATTCCATTGCTATCAAGATTATATAACAAATCTAGGATGAGGCCTTTAAGTTTATAGTACAAGGCTGGTTTGCTTCAGAGGAGAATTTATATTTGTAGCTCAGATAAATGGCTTATCACATTATAATCCTAAGAGTATTACTTTTCAATTTAAAACGTTTACTTTGTTAAGATTGCTATAGGAATTGTTTGGTTTTGGTCATAAATGACTATTAAAGGGAAGAGACAAAGGAAATGTGTAGTGTGTGTGTGAAAATATCAAGTGTCTCATATGGGCATTGGAGTCACTAGAAGACTCTGGGTGGCTTTCTTTAATTTTTTTTTTTAATCTCTTTTATGGAAAACAGTGAGAAAAGGAAAGTTATCTGCATTTAAGGACATAGTTTAGTGGTGGACTTGGCAGTGTTAGGTTGATGGCTAGACTTGAGAATCTTAGAGGTCTTTTCAAACTTAATAGGTTCCATGATTTTGTGGAATTACTTGCAGTGTTCTGAGGATGTTCTTTTGGAAATTTTAAGGTCTTGGGAAACACATCATGATAAGTGGTGATTCAACTATGGAAATTTTGCATTAAGATGTGTATCTATTATTAAATACCTGCAAATTCCATGTCCTTTGAGAGCCTGGGCCATATAAGTCACAAAACGAGTTTTCTGACTGATATAGGCAAGTCTAGCCCGGCGAAGTGCCTGCCCTACTCGTACCAAACCTAATTGTGGATGTGAACAAGGCTCACCAAAATATGCTGATCCCAAAAGCAATGCTGAGGACAAAAATGAGTAAAATGAGCCATGGAACTCAAGCCAACAACAAATATTACCTTGTTCGTATTACAAAAGCCATTGACTTTCTTTCCCATGATAACACACTGGCTCAGGGAATTGCTGATAATGCATATGAGCATGTCAGAAAAGCATTTTAATGAGAAAGCCCTTTATGTAATATCTATTTTTATTCAAATTGGAGATTGAGGGATCAAGTAACAGGATGAGATGTTCAAGGATTGGTCTGAAAGAAATTATTTTATTGTTGTAGTCATTAATGAAAATGTTCTCCTTAAATATTCAAACATCTTCAGCAGTATTAAAAATTAATCTATATACTGTGTACGAATACTTGCTAATTTTTTTTTTTTAGAAGGCAAATTTAAAAGAACTGATTATGTAAAGGGAAGCAGTTGTTTAGGTAGATTTTTTTTTTCTTGTAGCATTGATAGTATGACTTGAATAATTTATTTTAAATTTAGTGAGGGGTAAAGACTGCTTAGATTTTCTGATTCTTCTTTCAAAACAGGGTTTTGCAATAATGTGCAGGTTTTAGTGCTCCGCCTAAACTAATTTTAAAGTATCCAAGTTAACAGTGTAATAATTCAAATATTTCCTGGCTTTTTTGGGTTGTTTTCAGATATGTAGACTTTAACAGTCTATTTTCAGATATGCCTAATTCTGTGATTTTAAAAAATAACACACAATTTTATGCAGACCTTTGTTAGTGTCCTATTTTATTGTGAACATGTCTGTTTTCTCTTCATTATTTCTTCTTAACATCTTCCAGTAAAATTACCTGTATATTTTTTTCATGTAATATGCCTGGTTTTCCATTAGGTGTTCTACCTCATGTTTTTCCTCATTGAATACCACTTGCTATTTTCTATCCACATCTCAAATTTCTGAATTTTTGTTTTACTCCTTATTTCAGTCATTATGGATGGAAATCAGTTCTCACTACACATCACAATTTCTATAATCGCTTTTTAATAGAAAATTATTTTCAAATTTCCAACATTTGTTTCAGTTGCTCCAACATAATTAAGAATATTGAACAAGGCCAGTAGCCTTTATGTTCATTAAATAAATTATATAATCCCTATTTCATGTAATTCTGAGCTGCATGTAGGCTAGGCTGATGGAATGTTGATATCTTGTAGTGTTTGAAGGAAAATGTTTTAACTCTGAATGTTTTTGCATCCCTTTCCTAACTCTCAAGGTGAATTTTGGTGTTGCACTCTGAGAGGAGGTTTAACTTTTGCTGCTAAAAAAGTAGCAAGTTCACAGATTATATTAACCCTCATTTTCCACTGTAAAGTAGGATGAATAGTCGAATAATAGAAACAAAGCTGTATCTTCCAGCAAGCATCCTGTGAGTGCAGGGTCCTTACATTTGCATTTCTTTATCCAGTGGTTGGTGGCATCAGCAGTTTTGCTTTTCCATTCTGCATTACAATATCCTACCATGAAAAACTTCCTGAACATCTCATTAATTGATTGAGAAAGACTATTACAGCTGATTAATTTTTTCAACTTAAATTTAGCGTTATCAATTTGGCATGACTCTTTTTCTGCTTTATGATGCTCCTTCCGTTGTGTTGGTGGTATGACAATGTTGTATTTTTGCAGAACTTCAAGTAAATTGTGGGAGTAATTGTATTTCCACTGGGAATTTCATGGCAAAAATCCCTTTTTTGTTTTAACAATTTACTTCAAGAGTTGCCTCACACTGGTACTCGGATACAACACCTCTCTCTCATGTAGGTATTTAGGTTTAGGAATAAATGGCAATATAAAAATTCATCCCACTTTAGAAAATAATGACTCTGCAACACCATTTTCCAGTACGTGCCTTAATAAAACAACTGAACAAAACTCCAAAGAAACTGTGGATTTTGATAAATACTCTTTAGTTTCACTTGGCATAGAAAGATAAATTTACTCTGGAGAAAAAAAATACTTGTGACTTCTAAGGATTCTAGATTTTTGGTTAATTGACTTGGCGCTACCAGTCAGGTAAAGATGTTACCCTACCATCGACTGCTTTGTTGCTGCCAGAACACACAAAATAGGGCTAAATTTTCTCTTTAAGCCTGTGGGTCTGTCACATTATATGGATATATAGGTATGTTCTTCCAGAAACATACACAGTAGAATGTACAGATGCATACTGTACATAAGATTCCTTTTGATACTAGTATATTTTTTAAGGTATAAAACAAACCCAAGTTTTATAATCCCAAGTTTCCAATTACAAAAAGAGTTTGTAATTTTAGTATACACACATCTATGGTAATCACTTCCTCTTCAGTTTCAAACAGCCTTTCCTCATTTCTCTTCCATGTAATTTGAGTGTAGTTTTGTGTTTCCCCATGCAGATCTTTTTCTTCATCTTACTGGTGATGGAATATTTATGTGTGTTGTTTGTAAGCATTGGGGCCTGGATATTGTTATACATGACAGAAAAATTTGACAGATTAGTAAGCAAGCTAGTACCACTACATCAATAATACCTTTTACATCTAATGTGAAACAATGCTACGCAAGTTAAGCTGTAGATAGATGGATACAAAAATTTCCATGACCTGAATTCAAATTAATTATCTCAAATGAAGCAATTGGTATTTTTGACATAGGCTAGAAATAAAATGCCATCTTTATGTGTATATATCTGTAACTGAAAAAGGAATATATTCAACATATTGGTGATACCTCCTTTTTAGAAAGCTTGTAAAATGTGTCAGTTGAAAAATATATTTCTATAAGCTCTATATTTTTAGAGATGCTTGAGAAGTTTCTTTTTGTTATGAGTTTTGGTTTTTCCATGCCCCCGCTCTCAACTCAACTGCCAATGCCCACATTGTGGGTAGTCAAGGTTACTTTTGTAGAAAAGTTGGTTTTGGCATATAGCCTCGAGAAGCTTCTTTAGAAGGTCAAAGTGAATGGAAAACTTTTTGCTCAGACTTAAATGCATACTTGAGTAGCTTCTTTAAGTCAAAGCAAGACAGATGTTGGTGAATACATATTTTAGATGTTCTTTTTTTGGATATTCTGCTGCAAGAGCACCTGTCCAGCCAAATGAAAACATCACACAGGAATGAAGTGGCACTTGTGCTGGTTCAAGCATTTTAAAGCAGACATACTCAACTATCACTTAAAGCAACATCTGTGGCACAGGGGAAGTTTGAAATTATGCTGCTTATTGGGCTTGCTTAAACACGTTCATGTCTGCTACTCCAATTTGTCTGCCTGGTGCCACAAAAAGATGTTTCAGTGACTTTGGGAAATGAGGTATAAACAACAGTTTTGCTTCTTTAAGTTGACACACCTAACAGAGCACACAGCTCCTCCTTAGGACAAAGAATATAGGGATTACAGTGTCAAAGTCTTTTCTGTGTGTTTTATCTACAGAAGTGAGGGTGTGTTTGCATTCCTATCTCCGTATGCTTGACTTGGAATTCGTAGGAATTATTTCAGTAGTTCCATCATATTGCATTTGCTGATCTGTAGGATTGGAAGATGAGCACTTCCAGGTTAAGGAATTAGATTTTATTAATAAGAAGGTTCACTTACTGAAGGCACAGGATTCTTCCAGTTTTTGTCCACTGTTGCACGGCAAGCTAAAACTTTGTTACCAAAGATCCGAAGTGCAAGTAGTACTTTTGGCCTTCTGTGAATATCTTTGATAGTAGGTAAAAGAAATATGCTCCTAGGTTCTTGAATGCCACTCTCTTCTCCTTTTACCTGACGAGCATGAGCAAAAGTACATGTCCCATAATGTTGTTTACCTTTCATCTAACAAATGTTTTTGTATATGTGACATTCAGTGGAGGATGTCAGCTCCTCTGGAATCAGCCTTTTCAGTTTAGCTGTGTGATGTGTAATTCACATCTTTAATTTAAAATCAATTCACAGCTGTACTTTGAGATGTAGGTTATTTTTTCTTCTCTATGAAATTATTCACATTATACATACTTTGTATAAATTATCTTAGCTGTAGGTGATGAGTGCAGTTGGTTTGGGTTTGTTGTTTAATTATGGTTGTTTCCAAAATGATAGTGGCATACTTATGTTTATCAGAGGAATAGCTATCCAACAGACTTTTGGATTATCTAGGTTCTTTGGTTAGTTACTGCCAGTAAACAACTAAAGGTGTAAATGTTATCACCAAACGTGGAAGTTCATGGCTCTGCATAGTCCATTAGCCAGAATCGTAAATGTTGTGAGATGTACTTTGTTGTCAGTTTAGGAGAAACCTAACGTTAATTTCTCCACTAGAAGCACAGGCTGGGATTTGCTTTATATCAGTACTAAAAAATTTGAATGAGTCTTAAAAGTATCCCTAATAACCCAATCTTTTCAGTATACAAATACCATTAGGGTTGTTGGTAGTGCACTGCCAGGGTGCCAGTCTTCTAATTCTGTTGTGCCCTAAGAGTGAGCAGCCTTGAATTGTATGAAGTTAGGAATACCCAATATGTAAAGGGATGTCAAAACCCTCATTTTGCCAAACTTTGAGTTGAGCAGCTGACCAGCAGAAACAGCCACATACAAATGTGTGTCCAAAAGAAATAGCCAAAAATCTAATCTGTTATCCTTGGTAGAAGTAGGTATTTGAGTGAAAGAAGGGACCTGATCTTTCCTTGCTGTTTGAGATACTCAAGTGTTAGAAATGGAGCAAAACCTGACCTGTTCTTGGTTACCTCTGTCATGACTTGGAACATCTTGATAGTCAGAGTGCCATAATGATATTTAGTGGTCTAGAGGCTATTTTTTTTTTCTTGTTTTCTGGAAAAGGTTTAGTTAAAAAAGATTGTTTAAAATGTAGCCCTTTAATACCAGAAGACATTATTGAAATCAACAAGGCAAACACAAGTGTTCCACGTTGTCATTTTATTTTTTAATGCTTCAGACTCTTTTTACCTACGTACTTAACTTTTACAATTGATAAACTCAACACTGCAAGATTGAGAACTTGAATATAAATACTGGAATTAATTTTATTAATTTTCATTTTCTATCTTAAGGAATAGGCAGAAATGGAAAATCATAAATAGAAAGAAGAAGTTTGTTTTCTTTCTTTCACTTTGATTTATTGGAAGAAAACTTAGACCAACTGATATGTTACGAGAGGAGTTTGGTATAATAAATAATGAGGTTACAATTCTGGAACAGCAATTTCCTTATTTAATGCTGTTAATGGGAAAAGTTGGAGATATTAATTTGTCAATTATATTTGAAATGCATTAACTAGACACAAATAGCTCAGTCAGAAAGACACTGAATAGCTCATTACTCTTTCATATAATGGACTACAGCCCTAACTGGTAAGCACGTTAGTAAAAAGCAGCAAGCAGTTTAAAATTTGCATGCCCAACTCTTAACAGCTCTCAAGCCTTCTCAGGTTAGTTGCAGATACATTCCTTTATTTTTGCTCTGTTCTTTTTCCCTGATGAAGCAGGTTAAATGAATGAATGCATCTGAAACTCTATGAAGTATATCTAGCTGCACTATATATATAATCTATATATTTAGCTGTAATTGGTTTTTAGAAATACTGGTATCAAGACAAAAATTCTGAAATCTCATATAATCAATCCAAGAAACTAAGATATTAAAAGTTATAGTTTTCAGTGTAGGTGTTTCCCTTTCACATTATGATTTGCAGTTCTTATTGCACAAGAGGTCTTTTACAAGGGAACCCACATTTCCAGCTTTTTTCCATATAATATAATTATATTCTAAAACCTTCAGTACTAAGTATTAGTATGTAATTATTAATTATATGTACTAAGTAATTTATTACTTGGGATGGTTTGGTGGGTTTTGGGGGTTGTTTGGTTTTTTTAAAATTTTTAAATGACTAACCAAATGTCTCTGAAGTCGTTCATAAAAGTACCTCATTGTCTTTGAACAGTGTTTTGAATCAGCTTGTTGACATGTCTTGAGTCTTTTTTATGCTTGAATTTTCTGTAAGAGCAACTCTGCTAGTAGCCTAAATATTTATAATGTCTATATCATACAATAACAGTGTTTCCAGAAAGATAGCAGTAACAAATAGTAGTTTTGCATAGAACAAAGTATTAGTAATTTTAACAAAGTGGTGTAGTGGAGAGAAACAGCCTGGTGGAGCAGCCAGGCCTTGAAGGTGAGGACACAGGATGCCCCATGGAGGAGTACAGGCATGGGATGATGAGAGGTGGCACACAAGTGGGCACCAGAGACCTCCCAGTTTTAAATGACTCACCAGTGGTCAGCTAGAGAAATGCAGACTTAGAAGCTGGGTAAAAATTACATTGGGACAGGAAAGAGAATAAAGAACAAGTAGCTTGTATGTAAAATCTACTGTATACAGTAAGTCTGAATCACTAAAGGAAGAGTAAGGTTTGAAAGACTATTACAAGATGCATAAAAATGGCCATAAAGACATTTATGCAGAAATCACTGCAATATCATGCTCCTTGCAGTGAAGGAATTGGGGTATGGGTGGCATTGACTCATTTCTCCTTGCCAGGTGGGAGCTGTTGGTGTTAGGAGCCCAAGCAGCAGTCCACTCCTTTCTTTGTCAGAGAAAGGAATGGACATGAGGAAGTGTGCCTGTAACAGCTTTAACTGGCATGTACTGTATTATTTAATAATGGATTATTGTATAACAGCATGTTCCTTTTCTATAACTGCTAAACTGGACTGAAACCTTTGACTATGCCCTGAAGATTCCAACTGTTGTAATCAAAGTTTCTTGGCTTTACATCCAATGTGTGCTTTCCTCTTTACCTGTAAAAAGACTTAGGCATTGTTTGTTGTGCTGGGTTAATGTGGAAGTAAAACTACTGGAGTTTGCGGGCTTTTCTGGCCCGATGTGGCCGTGGGCATTGCTGCATCCAGGGCAAAGGCCATTTCCTCTATGGCTCAGTAGCAGGACAAATGTTCCTTCCTGGTCACTCTTTCCAGGACTGTGAACTAGTTGTCTGTTGATATTGGGAGTGTTGGTGAGAGGAAGGTGAGAAGCGGTGTCCTGACCTTTTCCCCGTCAAAACAAGTTTGATTTAAAACCTCACGACAACTTAGTGCGAACCCTTGCAACTCTTCATCACATTTTCGTAATGCAGTCTCTCCCCTGGCTGGCCCCATGTCAGGGCTCTGGGGAGCCTCAGTTGCGTTGGTCTTCAGCCTGGAAAAAGCAACTTTTTGTTGAATGTCCCATTGTTGCAAATAAAAATCTCTGATGCTAAATATGTTCCTGAAAGGAGACCTATGATTCATGGCTCCTTTTGTCCAGTTCATGTTTGATTTCACTGTGTGAATGATAATTGCAACTACGCTGCACGTAGCTGTATCCATCAAGTGGAAATAGCATGTATTAATCCTGTAGCAAAGACATAAACCTTCATTCCTCACAGGATTCAGGCACCTGTCAGGCACTTAAAGTAGCCTTTTGCCTCAGCTTGCCTTATACCCAAACTAGGATATATCTCAGTTTTCAAAAAGAATGTTCTTTTGAAGCCTGAGTTTCTGATTTCCTAAGCTCTGAGTGGTTTCCTTGCTGGTAAAACCAAGAACCTGAGAGCTGACTGACTAAGAATGATCCTTCTGCTGCTGCTTGCTGTGGGACTAGTTCCTACATAAACATATTAAGAGTAAGTGAGGCTTGTCCAAGGGCCCCTTCCTATAAACAGGTGAGAGATTGTGGCATTCACTCGTGGCTTAGACACTATCACTGAGCTTCCCACAAACACCTTTGCCCGGTGATTACCTGAGCTATCAGACAAACAAGGCAGCACAATGGTTAGAAATGGAAGTGTCAACTGAGGGAAGTTAGACATAGGAGAGGCATAAGTAAGGTCTGAATTCCAGTATTCCAATGGGTGTATTGGGGCACAAACTATTTATTTAGTCTTTGAGGTATCTCTAGGAATTAAACCCACCAAGACCAAGTCCCAGAGAAGATTAGAATTGGAAATCTATTTGTTTTCATGATTCATTACTAAGGGTTTCTTTTCCCTTTCATTTTCAATGAAAATTACAATGACTTCATAGAGATAGTAAATTATACTAATTTGGATGTGTTATTTATTTCAAGAATCTGCTTGCTGCTGAGACAAATAAGACTCCTGTAAACTTATTTGTGATTATATATAGCAGACAGGTTGATAATTTTAATTGGTGTATATATATTCACTAAATTGAGGTTTGTGCAAAATATAATGCAAATAATAAAATTAACAGGAAATCATAATAGTTCTGAAAGGGATTTTGAGCCAAAAATCCCATCTACTTTCAAACGGAGCCTTGTAAAAACTGTAATCTCCATATTCTTTTAAAAGCTTTGTTCTGTGAGGGTAAAAGCAGGAAGAGGAGAATAGACCTGGGTAAAAAAGTGGAAACCTATAGTTTAAACCCCAAGTTGTGCATTGCTCCTTGTTAAGATTTCATTTCTCCAGTATTCTGCTTTGATAAATGAGAAAATTTGCAGGTTTTATCTGAGCTGCAGAAAAAAATGATATTAAAAGGAAATCTTTAGTGGTGATTTTGTGGTCTTCATTTAATTACAGCAAATGTTTACTCACGCATATTTCTGTTTGGAGTACCTACATTTAAATTTCAGCCAGGAATTCTCTCCATCAAGAAAGGGGTGGTGTTTAATTATTAAGATAGCATGGATTGTGACCTGTTTAATAATATAATATAAGCTCCTTTAGTGTTTATCCACCAGTATTCATGTGAAAAGCTGAAGTTTGATCCATATGAAATTTTTGCTTCAGAATCAGTACGCAGCTAAAGTTCCACAAGTACATGGCATTGCCATGATACTGACTCTTTCTGAAAAACAGAAGTTCATGCAAGAAATCACACATCATCTGGGGAAACCAAGACAAGATTTCTTTCACCATTCATTGTGTCATCTGATTTCAAGAAAGAGAAAAAACTTAAGCTGTTTTACTTTGAAAGCTTATTTCATTTTAACCCTGAGCTCAAAAAGAAATCTGATATAAAAGCTTGTAGCTGCATGTTGCAAGAGATTTTCTCAAGAATTTCCAAGTTAAAAACTTTAATCCGTTGGAGGATATGGAAATTCTCATAAATGAATATATTTTGGGTTTTTTTTCAAGCTGAGCCATTAAATAATACATTCCTTGTACTGCTGTGATTCAGTGCGGGGATGCTTTTTGCTTGAGTCTGTATCATTGTAGCCTTGTTACTGTGCCATGGAAAAGGTTTAGGCATTCCATGAACTCTTTTGTTGTTGTACTTAGCATTTACTTGTGCACTGCTTCTCGGGATTGACATCAGAGAGGAATGAATACACAGGCTTTAAACACAACTTTAAAGAAGTTAAGCTATTTTTGGTTGTCTTCTGAAACGATGATACCTCTCAAAACAAATTCCAAGTAGTCTCATGTTCTGTGTGTGCATGTCTCTGTTTTCCACAGTAACCGACATTCAAAATAGCATCTCTGAAAGCAGACAAGTGCTGGCATTAATGCTGACCAAGAATAGTAAGTAATTTGCTATAAAAAGGCAGAAATGCAAGTGCTGTTAATAGAGGGAAACCCTTCAGAGAAAGCAGGTGTTTCACATTCTTGCTTTCTTCAGAGTCTTCTGGAAGTCCTTCTGCATCAGTGATTTCTGATCATGGCCTGCAGGGAAACACCCTTTTTGCAATTTGTGCAGTAATACTGTGAAGTGGTGCTGTTAGAGGGAGACAGTTTCATCCCTTAGCAAAATGAGACATTCCAGACAATATCCAATTTGTTCCCAGGGCATTTTTGGGACAATCTGACAAGCTCTCAGATATCAGCAGTGTCTGAGCTGCAGCTAATGGGCCTTGCACCTGGAAAAGCAATATTGTCCCCTGAGCTTTTCACATTATGTCCGTCCTAAGTGCAGCATTTTCTTATTGCACAATTTTTTTTATTGAGTAGAAAGATAATTTTTGCTTCTCTTGTCTTGTAATGGGAGTTTTTTGGTTTTTGTTTTTATTTATTTATTGATAGTTTGACATTACCTGGCATAGAAAAAAGCCTTTTGGAATTTGAGACATGTTGTGTTTATGCACTGATAGCCCTTTAGAGTTGTAGTCTGTGTCCTGAAGCAAGTTTTTTGTTCTGAAAGGTTGGAGCGTGCTGCCAGTTCTTAATTGCTTGTCTGCAGGGTATCCCTGCTCTGTCCCCTTCCCCCTGCCCACAGAGCTCAGCCGCCACCCAGCCCCGAAAGGGAGCTGAGCTTCTTCCCCTCTCTGCAGTTCAGCAATGGTGAAATCCAGCTGAGGTGTTTAAACCTGGGCTTGTCAGGTTTATCAGGTTCTGAATTTGTTGACAAAAGACTTTCAGAAGCTCTGCGTATTTGAAGGAAAGGGGAGGAAACTGCAGTCCTGCAGCAGAAGTAGCATGTGCCTGCCATGCATGCTTTCATTAGGCACATTCTGATCTGCAGAAATTGGGTTTATGATAAAGAGTATTAAGTTACGGAGTAATATGGAATGGCAGTGCTTGCGAAATGTTTGTTCTGGCGCTTTTGGAAATAAATGCTTAAATTAATGGTGACTTGGAGAAATCAGACAAATGTAAAATAGCTGAATTTACTGTGACTTTATGCAGCACTTCAGTATAAATTGCTTGGAAAAAAACCCTTTGAAAGGTAAACATATTTTTGGGTTAACCTTTTTTCATATCTTCACATTTCATGCACTTAGTTTCAATAAGTGAATGAAAAGCTGCATAAAACCGGAGACTCATGTTTAATAAAGTGGACTCTGGTGTATCATGAGAAGGACATGAATTGGGCAAAGTTTTACAGGTTCAATACTTGGCACCTCCTTTTTGTATCTCAGGACTGCAGAATGGCAGAAATGACTACTTTCAACGGAGTGTCCGAACTTCATAAAACAAACTTTGATATTATGGTTTTCTGTGCCCAAAATATGGAATGCAATATTATTAGACTAGTTTTTGATATTCAGAAAAAAACAATACCAAATGATAACCAAGCAGTTAACTACAGGACTAATGCAGCTTTATCCTGGGGATCAAGACTGTCTTATGAGCTATCTGTTTAAGTTTGGTAGCACTGATCATTTATAGTCCTTGAGCACCGTTATCACCTCCAGGTTATTTTTCTTTTCTCTAGATAAAAAGCTCACTTTGTAAAAACAGGTATCAGCATGTAATATCATTGAGAAAAGAAGTCTCTTGAGGAAAGTCTCACTTGAAATCCCAGAATTGTAGGATATCCTGAGTTGCAAGGGACTCACAAGGATCATCAAAGTCCACCTACTGGCTCTGCACAGAACAGTCCCAAGAATCACACCATATGCAAACAATGCCATTAGAGTTGAACTTGATCTCTTTTGCAGTGACATGTTACAGTGAATGAAATATGGAGACATTGAGTGCAAGTGCAACTCTACAATCTCTCATCTTCTCTTCACTCTAATTGCACCAATCTTGTTCCTGTTTGAACAACAGGATGGGCTGTAGACTGGGAGTATGTGGGGAGTGGCCGCATATTTTAAATATCATTCTAAGGGATGTAAAGCTGGGAGAAATGAAGAGACTTCATGCTCAGGTAGTGTGCTCCAGTACTGTCAGGTGCACAGCACTGTGAGCATCAGACATCTTGGACATGGTTAGAGCAGCATGGGGAAGGGGGCAGACAGATCTGCTGCTGCAGATCACACTGCTCTGTCCGCATAACTGCTTGGAAATATTGAAGCCTTTGCAATCTACTTCTGTGTTAATGAACAAGACTGGTTTACTGATATTATGCTGCAGTTTTGTCCTCAAAGTCAATGCAAGAAAAAGAGCAACAGATTTTCTGTTAAAGTAATGATATTTTATAAATTGATTATTGATTAAGTTGGCATGATAGGGGGCTAGTTATGGCCTTGTGGTAAATCTCTGCAATTATGAGTGCCTTTGTTGAAGGCATGATTTGAAATTTAATAATGGAGTTTTAGTAGGTTTACATAAACTTGTAACTTGATTTAAATTATCAGGCTGATCACAAAGAGGTCCATAACATATCAGTTCCTAGACTAATGAAGCATACATCCTTGTCGACTTTCGTAATGTTTTGACAGTTTTTGCCTCAGTGCCTTTGAATTACAAGTGTGTAGAGATGTATTGCTTACTGCTACAATAGGTCTCTCCCTCAGGATATGGTAGGTCACGTTTTCTGAATCTGAATTGCTTAACTAAACAATAACAACTTCTATAATGCTTTAAAAGAAGGCTACAATTTGTTATCATAGTTGTAATTGCAATTTTTTTTTCCACAAGGGGAGATATTAAAAGAATGACATTT
Organism: Aleadryas rufinucha; assembly: GCA_013397815.1. NCBI lineage: Eukaryota > Metazoa > Chordata > Aves > Passeriformes > Aleadryas > Aleadryas rufinucha. The sequence goes on along the minus strand of VZTH01006498.1, from coordinate 33,741 downwards.
TTCAATTTCATACATTATTTAGCTTTTCTGAAATCACACTTTTGGTGTTCTTAAAATATAGAGGATTTATATAGCAGTGTGATTAATTCTATGATGGTAGAAAACTGCTGTTGATCCTTTCTTTACAAACAGAGATGCAAAAATAATTCAGGTCTTAAAATCAGGCTGTCTTTACCTTCTCACTAATGAATATACTATGTGCATGAAACACATGAAGTAACTGTCTTATACCATTTACTTGTTCGACTTTGTCCTATCAGCTAACCTTGTTTAGTATGGGCATTTTTCATAAATAAGATTTTTTTTTTTGTCCTTCACCATGTGATGTTTTTCCTATAGTTGAAAACAAAGGCTGTGTTGCTCTGTTTGATCTTTTCAATGAATTTCCTGTTTTCTTGAGTTCACAGGAAGCAAGCCAGATAAATATAGGAAGGCAATTTCTATGAATGACAGATGATATTAATATGAAATGTTTAAATTTTCTTGTATTTGTCTGTTTTTCCCCTTTTAGAGATGCAATAAAGTGGGGCTTAACTGCATCTCACACGTTGAGGTCAGTTCTGCAATGAGGGTTGAATATTATTTCATGTGTTTGAAACATTGCTTTGCTTTACTACATTACAGAAGGAAAGGCAAGGCAAGCTTTATTAAGTGTTGTGACCTCTTGAAATGGAGATTTGGCAAATTTACCAATGGTGTTTCCAAGTACAGAAGTTTTGAGGAATGTGTCTTTTGTGGAAAGTAGTGAATATTACGATTCATGGGATGTTTCTCTAAGCGGGGTTATGTTTGAGTGAAGCACATTACATGATGCATCATCATTTAATTACTTGTGGGAAGGCTTGGGATCAATGATCTTGGGCACTGCTGCATTTTGTTCTTACCTGCTCACATTCATAACCTCTGAAAGGCCTGTTGTGGGTGCAGGAAAAAGGAGGACAGCTTGAGGGTGATGATGGTGTTACATCCACTGTGTTGTCTTGCTGTCCTGTGGAAGCTGAATGTAGCATGGACCCCCTGTGCTCTTTGTTAAAATTTGTTCTATAAATTTCAGAATAGGCCTAATAGTCCATATAATAGCCCATAATCCCCATTACTGCCCATTATAAATGTGTAGTTATCTGTTCAATAGTACCTTTGGATCCATTATCATTTAATATTAAGACCTAAAAGTTTTAATATATGGATCATCACCCTTCAAAGCTCACTGACAGTCTAATAAGCAATTGCAAATAACTCAGTCTTAAAAAAGATGAATTTTTCTTCTCAAAATTACATTGTTCTAGATAGATCATCTCTTATACCTGCCTCTTCAACCTCACTGCAGTCAGCAAAGACTTATGTACAATTAAAGCAAGCCTTATAAGATCTCAAGAACAGTAACGAATTTTCAAAATGGGACAAGGTTCAGGCTGACTCTTTCATGTCCACACAATGAAGGACAATAGAGAAGAACTATTTCTATGCTTTACATATGTTTACAATTACTCTGTTCTTTTTAGAGCCCTGTAAGTATCAGTCCAGCTGAAGCCACACAGGACCTCCTACAACCCGCAGCTTTTCTGTGTTTCCCCATTGCACTGGGTGCCTGATGCAGGTCAATGTCTGAAGGGTACAGAAGAAAAATAAATAACGTTGTTCTTCAGCTCACTTACATACTTCCACTCAACTTTTCTGCCTTTCATTTTATGCTGTAGAGAACTTACATAATCTGCAGCACAGAGAGCTTACAAGGAGAACCCTGATGGGCTGAAGTCTTGTTCTTTGTTCCTCAACCCTCAGAGATTTCCTGCTCAAGAGCATTTGCAGTTAGATTTAAGACCCCCTACAACAGAACATTAAGCTATGCAGGTTCATTGATTGCAAAGATGCTGCAGTGTTGGCTTGGTCCCTGAACAAAGACATATTTGTAGTTGCCTAATCTGTAGAGATTCAAGATCCTGACTGAGACATTGTTCAGTTCTGGCAAGTAGTTGACAAATCATTAAACTTAAAGTGAGTCTGCAGATTAAGTCTAACACAGATGAATATGCAGTGAATATGTCACTACACTTGGACATCCTGTGTAGTCGTTGTATTCTTTCTTTTTTTTCCCCCATTGTTTCCTAAGGCTTCTTTGTCCATCTTATCATCTGTATATTTGCCATAATTTAAATAAGGATAAATGCCCCTCAATTAGGGTGATAGCTGATAACACGTATTGATTAATTCTGGTACAAATTGGTCTTTATTGTCACTGAATTATGCTACATGCTATAATGGCATGCAGTTGTTTGGCAGCTCATGAAATGACCGAGAACTGTGTCTAATGGCACAGTTGGTCCATGCCAGGTCCACTGCAAATCTTCCATTGAAAAGGTCTCAGTGGTATTGTGGTTGTCCTGTGTGATGGGTCCTCTCCCTCATCCTGTCGTGCTACTTGCTTTTGGAAGAGTATATTTCTCTTGGAGCAAATTACAGAAAAAAGTAGCACTCGCATAGCTTTGCCTGTGTTCTTGCTGGAACGTAGGGAGGGTGTAGGCAGGGTGTGTGAATGACCAAATTTCACGAGAGTGGGCTAAAACACATGGAGATGCTGAACTGTGGTAGTGGGGTGAATATCCTCTGTGCTATGAGAGCACGGATTCTAGTTTCAGACACTTTGTATTTGGCACCAGTTCGTCATCATGTTGATAGTTCATTTTAGTTTAGTATTAAGGCAGGAATAGATAAATCAGAAACTTCAGCTAAAGATTTTAAAAAATATACTTTTATTGTTGCAGTGTTCCTGTCTTTAAGGAACAGTGACCCTGCTTGATTCAGTATTAACTTTCAGATTGTGGTGCTTTTCTTTGTCCCCCAGCATACTATTCTTAAACTGCAGGTTATTTTAAGCTTATTGCTTTTAAATTGCAGAGTATTTAAGACATTGTAGGCATATAGAATTAGCTTGGGCAGTATTGAAGGTCACACTACAGAGAACTAAATTATAGTGACAACTGGGTAGTCTGCTTGATAGTCTTTTTTATCTAGCTAATGTATCTGATTCTGGTTTTATTAACCAGTGTTTATTCCTTCCTACACTGGTAATTATACTTCAATACTTCAGCAGTGGCATTTTAAACCTGTTTTTTTTTGCAAAAATTTTTGTTTGAGCAAACATCAGATTTATTTGGTTACTCTCATCTAGTGAAGTTTAAATGTGTTTCACTCACCATAAATTTTCCTTGAAATTAAGCTTTTCTGTTGTTTTGTTTTGTAACGCTGCAATAATCATTGACATGGTGATAAATGAACAAAAACACTGGAGGCATAGTCTTCATTTATTACATGAAGTTTGGGAGAAGATGGATCTGGACAAAGATGCAACTGATCCTAGTCCTGCAATTGTTTTCGATTAAACATAGCTTTAAAGACTTCTGATATTGTAGTAGGTTGTTAAAACAAAGTTGTGCTATGCTATTCCTTGTAGGCTGGGAGCACAGTGGTTGGCAGTGGATCTCTTTGGCTTTCTTGGTTTTTTTTTGTGCAAAAACCCCCTGTGTCCTCCTGCTATGTATAAGCAGAATGATAGCTGATGAGAAACATGCAAGCTGTTGCTCCTCACTCATTGCTTGCAGGGTCTCACACGGAGTCGTGTCCTCTCCCACACAGTAACCTGAACCGTGGCTCCAATTATCACGTGCTTGCTTGCCTGGGGAAGGACTTATAATCACAGTTATGGTTTCCATCACAAAATTCTTGAGCAGCTTTTGATTTGTTAGTATTTATTAATTATTTAATAAACTGGTTTCAAAGTCTAATTCAAATCAAAATTTTACAATTGGCAACATATCTGTAAATAGCACCTGCAATTGTTCAAGAATTATTTGAAGAGCAAGGCAATCGGTATTCCAAACAATTGTTTTGTGAAGGTTAAAATCTAGATCCACTGAGAAATCTGTAGAGAAAAAACTGCAGATAGACTCCCTGCTGCTTCTCTTTTGAAAAATTAAAGACAAAACAGAAAATGACAGCACATAATTATAAAGAAATAGATCCATTTTTTAACAGTTGTACGGTGAAATTTTGTTATTGGCATTAATAACAACATAAACATTTGCATTCAGCTGAGAGAATGCAGTGATATTCACAATGCAGTCAAAAATGTCCCAGTAGAGTTCTCAGTGAGAGGAGCATTGCTTTGAATACAACCTATCAGTTTATTGAAGAATGTTATGTTGCTATTGTGTACTTCATTCCTTTTTTTTTTTCTTTTCTTAAGGACTATTGCTCTCTAAAATGTTTTCCAGTATTAAATTCTCCTACAGAACTGAAAGCTATCTTACAAATGTATTTTCTAATCTGTATTTTTAAACTGCCTTTTTGAAGTACACAAATGCACATGCTAGAATTTATTTACTCAGTGTTTCTAAAACTTTGAGTAGGCTCTTTGAACTGAAGTAGGATAAATTCCCTAAATAATCTGAAAAATGAAAGTTGTTTAGTAAGTGGCTGGCTACTAATAAATCCCAGGAAAAACCATACCTAATTGAAATAAGGTATTGATATAAAAAAGAGGTGTAAGCAACATCAGTACAATGCAGTTGCTTGATAAATCTGGTTTGAAAAAAAAAAAAGGGAAGACAATGGTCCTGCTCCTGAGAAGCAGAGCATTAGCTAGACTCTGAGAGTCTGGGATGGTACATGAGTTTTCCCATAGCAGCTCCACCTCCTAGCCCTCCAGAAAGAACTGGTGTGAGGAGGTGGGAGATGTGATGTCCCTTCACAGCAAAGAACGCTCCACCCATTGCACTGTGAATGCCAAGTGTTGATGACTCTGTATATGCACCTATTTGGTATAGTATGGGATTCCTTCTATTGAAGACCTTGCAGCTCTGAAAACATTAAGCAGGCTTTGCAGTAGAAACTGTCATATGCCAGAAATTCAGCTGAACACTTTTTGGATTTGTGTGTCTGAACACCCTGGAGATGATATCTGTCACAATTGTACAGCTGCTGCAAGTGGTAATTTTCTAATCAGAGAGGCACAAGAAAAAAAAATTCCTTGTTATGTACCTTTAAGCTACTGCATTTAACTTCATTTCATTACCATGTAATTACATTTTCATTCTATAGATGGTGTGATAATTTCCAAAGCTGTTTGTTTCTGAAAATTAAATGAAGTTGTGACATGCCTGGAAGTCTTAATTCAGTGACCTAAACTACTTAGCTCTGGTAAATGTTCCCAACAATAAAAGCTACCTATGCAATGCCCAGTCATCACAAGTTATCCAAAACAGCTGTGACAAAAAGACACTGTACTTTAGGCCTGATAAGTCAGTGGCTGTGAATTTTTCTCTTTTTTCTGATAGTGAAACTGATGTCTGTTTTCTTTATACAGTGCTTGCATTTGTGATTCTTGTACCCGTTATAGAAAGCAAAAGGTGAAGTTGTATTCTAGGCCTGCTGTTTTCAATAATCTTTGAGATGGAGATAGGGAAACTCAAGCATTTTGATGTCAGAAAAGTATTTACTCATTTGAAGGAGATCTGAACAAACACAAAAGGACCTAGCAAAGTAGTAAGAATCTGAAGAGCAGATAAAATGTGGAGAAAACTAAGACAATTTTAGTGGTGTCTGAGAGGCATTTAAATTCTGTAAAAATGATATGTTATTAAATATACTGCTTGATAAAAGAATTATAAATTATCAACAGTTATACATACATTACAACCATACAGAAGTATTGTGTGGTAAATAGCTTTAATCAAGGTTAATAGCTTTTTATCAAGGCCAGTAAAAAGTGTTAAAGTCGTTTAGGACTTCTGAGTCTGCAAGCAATCTGTTAAACAGACCACTGATTTGCTTTATAGTAAGTCAGCTATTAAGAAATCATTAATCTTTTAATAACTGCTCCTGGCATTAATGTAAAACATAGCTGAGTCTCCTCATGCTGGTGTAAAATAAGATTCTTTTGTAGTTTGCCAGACATTTTCTTTGTTCTCACTCCCGAATGTTGAGAAGGATACTTTAATAGAGGAAAGAGGTTGTAAGCTTGCACATTTGGTTCTTTTTGTAGTCATTATTATACATAGATTTAGTACTTTACAGGCTCCATCAATTGTCTTACTATACTATGAAAAAACTATGTTTCTTGTTTAAGGAAAAAAACAAGGAAAAAGAGAAGGTGTATCAGTGGAGTATGCAAGTTGAGAACAGCTAACAGCCAAAGGGCAGTAACTCAAGCAGAAATGGATATTGTAGTGCTCAGAGAGCGATTGCCTTGGCAGTTATTTCCCCTAGGAATGGGATAAAAACACTTCCAAAATACTGACACTTACCTCCATGTGCTTCTAACCAGTCTGTTTTCCAAACCTACTTAATTGCAAATAAAACCCAAGTTAAAAGATAAACCTCTCTTATCTTAACCCAACTCTTCTGAGACGTATGCATGTCAATATTCCTTTTCCTTTCAGAAGTATTTTCCACTGCCTTGAATCTTTTCTCTGTTTGCTGCCCAGCTTGCACAGCCTGCTGTGTGCTGGAGAAAGTATCATGTCTGGGGTAATGTGGCTGGAAATCCAGTAAAAATGAGATTTGGAGTGGGGTGGGGTTGGGGGTGGAAGGGATGGGGAAGCCAGAGAAGCAGCAGCCTCTGTGGGGCTCGGAGTGGCCCCTGCTGCAAGCGTGGTTTTGGTGCACTCTGGTTCCTTGCGTTGCCTTCAAGGGAAAATGACCCAACCTGTAAGGGAATGGAGATTTAGCAAAGCTCAAATATCTGCTCAAGTGCTGGACTCTGTGTCTGCTTTTTTTATTGATTGGCCAGTGGAGAAGACTACTGTAGAGAAATATGGCAGTGAGATGACATGAGATGAAATATTTTTTCACTTAGGAGTGACCTCGTAATTCCCAAATGGTGGTATGAAGTGGTACTCCAAATGAGTTATGTGGGGACATCCTAATGAGTAGGAGTTGTTTTGGATCAAGTTCTATCCACTACAGAATTTCTAAGCTTAAAAGAAATGTATTTCCTGGTGCAATTCACTGCACAAAGACAAAATTTAGAAAGTTGCACAGGTGGAGCTACAAGCTGCTTAATTTATTTATCCATGAGGTAATAATGATGTTTGGCAAATGGGGTTGAATACAACCATGGCATTCAAACATTTAGGTAATGTTCAAGACCATGCATATTTTGCCCTTGCTTTAACTTTAGATCCTTAAGGGCTCTAAACATCTGTTCATTTCTTGCAGAAAAGGCTTGGGGTTTTAAGTACATCTATGTTTACTCCTGATGATTTTTTTTTTTTAATTACTTTTTAAAATTACAATGAGAGTCATGCATGAATCATTGTCAAGAAATGTGTAAGATTTTTAGCTAAAAGATTGCTTAGCTGAGGTTTAGCTTCTTCAAGAGACCTTAAGGGCTGTTTATATACACAATATATATTTTACCCTTATACTTTATATAAGTCACAAGACTAGTGGACATAAAATATGAAAAATATTAGTGAGAACTTTTCTCAGATAATATGCAAGGTTTTATCTTCTGCAGAGAGTTCTTTGAAGAGTACAATACTTTTTACTGTTCTGTCAGGCCTCTGCAACATGGTTCTTACACTGAGATAGATGTAGATACCTTGAAACTGCTTATGTAAAAGAAGAAATTTCGTAAAATCTGACCTTTATTACAGTTCTGTTCATCATGGTGACATAAGGAGGCTTTGTTACCTGTGACTTTTATTAACTCACAACTGGTCAGTTTGAGTGATGCTTAAAACTTCTCTTTCAAAAGGCTGTAGGAATGCAAAGGCCAAATAGCATTTTAAACATGTCACTTTCTAGCACAATGCTTCCATTGTGGAAAGGAAATATAAAGTAAGGAAAACTTGCTTAATTTGAAGCTTGTAGTGGACCCTGACATCACTACTTCAAATCCCTCCATGTAGACTGGAAGAACTGAAGTATTTTCACAGCAAAATTTTACTTTTACCAGACATGTACCAAGTGAGGCAGTGTAAAGAAAAACTCCTTTACAGGTATAGTTTTCCCTCATGATATAGACAATGAAAGTTTTTTGACATTTAGTCTGGAAATATGCAGTGTTTTATGTGAAATTAATTGCTACCTAGGATAAATTCATGAGATGCACACTTTTTTCACAAAAACCTCAATGTAGAGAGCTGGAAAAGCACCAGCAATATTTATAAAGATAAGCGATGAAACTGCCTTCAGGCTGGCCATTCCCAATACCATGGATGGCTGGAAAAAGAATGGCAAAGGCTGTATGACTTTTTACACTCTCTAATGGGTTTTACGATCATGGCAAAAAGATAAATAAAATGATTAACTCTAGGTCCTAAAGCTAAGTGTAATGTTCCTGTTGAATATCTCATACTTCATTGGTGGCTCTTGTGTGTATGTGTGTTTGGGATATGCCAGTAGAGATACTGGTCCTCTGTCCAGGTTTTCCCTGAACAGAAATATGTCTAGGAGCTTTTCTGCTTGATAAGGTCTTGATGTCATGTTGCTTTCCATGATTACTTTAACTAAAAACCCTCTAAAATTAGTGTGTTCAGAGAAGTTATTTGTATCTGACACCTGGTTTGGTAGACAAACACCTCTAAGATCACCAAGTCTGCCTCTTGATGGGTTAGTGAAAGGTTATAGGCACTTTGATAGTAGTGGAAAATTGGGTCTTTAGTACTTTTAGAGTTGGCAGCTTAAAATAAGTCAAGAGGTTTCAACTTGAATAAAGTCATATAGAGGGCATGTGAGATTCATTTGGTACTGCAAACCAGACAAACTGTGCTGGAGTGCACAAACATAGTTTGTTGTAAGTAATACCACAAAAAATAAGGAGTCTGAATATTGATATTGATCTTTTTTAGCCCCTTTTATATTTATTTAGAGCATTTTTTTTGGTGTTAACAACTCTAAAAGTGCATAAGAGTTTAGGCCTGGGGGCCTAGGGGGATGTTGCTGGCTGCCCTGGACCACATGGGCCCCTGCACTGCTGGATGCACCATGCTGTGGTCAGGCTGGCTCCTGGTGCCGGGGCCAGCCAGGCACAGAGCAGCATTCTAAAGTGACACGGGCTGCTGGGCAGGGCCATGTGCCTGGGCTGCAGGAATGATCACGTGCAACTTTTTTTACCACTGTGAGTGTGACCGTGATTGTCTCCACTTGAGAATGTGCCTTAGATTGTCCTTTCATGCCCCTGCATAATATTCTATTTTACTACCTGAATCTTACTAGGGTATAGTTGCATTTATATGTCTTATTTGGTCCAAAGAAATGTTGAGGGGAAAAATATAGATGTGTAGAAATAGAACTTGAATTTATGATATGCATTTACATTCTCTGCAGGGGTAAGATTATCTTGCTGTAGTTACATAGTTCATCAACTGGCCACTGCTCATGGGGCTTGCCTTGCCTATTGCTGAATGTGGGGACCTGTACATTAATTTTAACTCTGATGACTATTGGCTGTAGTGCTCCCTCTTGTCACTGCAGCCGTGGAGATCAGGCCTAATGATATGCCACAAAATCAGTGACAGTTTGCATACAGACATGGTTTACTCAGGTCTCAGCACTGCCATTCTCAGAAGATGAGGAGGTATTGAACTGTCAAACTGAGACTGAGCAGGTGACAGCTGATGCATTTTAGATCAGCTGCCTTCATGACTGATTTAGTAAACCTAACTGAGAGCAAGCAGGCTTTTTCTCCTTCAGTATTATGCTCTTCTTTAGAAAAATAAGAAGAAACGGAAGCTGTGAAAATGTGTATTTTTATTTTTAAACACTACCCTTTATTCCTTCTTCTCACTATGAAACCTTTTAGTGTAAAAATGATAAAGATGCAAGATCTGAGAGGATTTTTTCTGTGGAATGAATTGAGGTAGAGAAGTATTTTTATCCTTTCCACAGCTCTGTGGCAATTTAACATCTGAATCTCAGTCAATCACTCTACCTGCTGTCTTCTATATATCATACAACTTCTTTAAATAGGTAATGCTCAAAATAGCATAGACAAGCAACAATATGGGGAAACATGCAGTAAATATAACAATGTGTTTCCTTCTCTTCCCTGAGTTCCTTCCTAATTTGATAACATTGATTAACAAATGAAGGTAATTCATAGCACAGTGAGTTAGCCTAGGATGAAGCCCTTTCACAAAACACAGCAAGCTTCCAGCAGGCAATGAACACAATGGTGAGGCAGAACAAGTGGCATTGTCATTGCAAGTTGATGCTCATAGAGCTGATTGCTCTGCCATGTAAGAATTAAATCTTGTTGTGTTTGCAGAGAGATACCTCCAGTCATTTCTCTTTGATAACACTAAAATTTGAAAGGCCTAACAGGGATTTTAAGTGGAAAACTTAAACTGTTTCCTGTCCATCGCTGTTTTCCAGAATGTCCTTTTGGCAGAACAACTGCATAGTCACAGAAGAGGGAGAGAAATTTTGTAGATGTTGTTTTGTTGGCAGCATTCAGTTGCTCAGAGCATTTTTTGTCTCTTGTGTTTACTGGTATGCAAAAGTAAAGTATGTGGGAAGGGATCTCTGCTCTACATCTCTCCTTTTCTCTCTTTTTTGACTGGAAATTCCCCTCAGAAAAGCTTGTTTCCTGTGGTCTTGGGAATGCTCCTTTGTGTGATTTGACTAGCAGGGAATACAATGCATAATATATACCTTGGGTTCAGAAGAAAAAAGATTTTTATGTCAAGAGAATTTCCTGCAGTTTTTCTTGAACACTTAAAAATATAAAGATGAAATGCTAATATGAAGAGTGTGAAGTATATTTCTGACTTGATAATACATTACATATGTTTGTTTTCTGTGTGTTGTATTGTTTCTGAGAAATCGTGTTTGGGTTTTTTTCAATCTGTTAAATATTGGAAAATTGGATCACTGGAGCAGTGGGTAAACTTGGTGAATATAATGGCCGGAGATGTCCAAACCTTTCTGCATTTCTTTTATTTCCCCCACAAAATTGCAAGCTGAAAGTGAAAGTATTTATGCAGAAATCACATAAATAATATTCTTCCTTGATCACCAGTGCAGCTGGGACTGCATTATTTCTGGTGATGACTGACGTGTTCCCTCACCTCTTTGTCCTCTCCTCATGAAAATGCTTTGCCAGTCCCGAGGAACGCGAGTGTCGGACAAAGCGCAGAGTCCTGGGCTTTGCCTTTGGGAGGGCTGAGGGAGGAAAGGGGCCATCGAGGAGATGAGCAGAGCTGTGTTGGAGCAGATATGCCAGTCACTGGGAGAAAGGGATGACCCAGGGAGGTGAAAATGCCAAATCACTGTGTGGCTCACTCCTGGATAGCCCAGTTCTCTAGTGGCTGTTGTTACTGTTTTCTTGGTGTATTAAAAAGGAGACTGGGAGGGGGGATGGTTGCAGAATGCTTTAGAAATCAGACTTTTATATATATATAATTAGCACTTAAAGCAGCCTTAAAAAAGTAATAAAACCCAAAATACTTCACTATTTCCAGGTAAGTGTGTGTAGGGGGAAAGGGAAACATCTTTTTAAGTCTCTGTTATATCTTTATGTTAGAGAAATGCCTTACAGTTCTTGCTGCAGGCTGACTTCCCTATATGTTCAAAATTCACTTCAATATTTTTTGCAATTTAAGATTCTATTATTGAGTATAGCGACGCAAAATAGCATTCCAGCAGAATGTTTGCTCTACAGACTCTCTGCTACCAGTCCTGCAATATCAAAAAACCAGCCCCGTTTGGATTATGGAGAACAATAATGTTATCAGGGAGGTACCTGCAAATTGCATTCTGTCAACTTCTGTGATATTTATTTCAACTATGTATGTAATTTATAGATTCTGATTCTTTGTAGGCTTCTTGGTTTTCCTTTAAATTATTCTAAAATATTCCATTTTTATTTATAGACAAAGTTTCTTTTCCTCTCTCTAGTGGATTTATTAAACTCCATACATGATGCTGCTGTCCCTATAAACTACACGATGGTCCCCAAATGCTGCTTGACTATCACTGCCATTTATGTGTGAGTTTATGTGGGGCCAGATACTACAATCCTGTCACTTAAATCAGGATGACAGCCTGGGACTGGGCTTGAACCCTCATGGCTTGTCATGGTTCAGCATTCCTGCCATCAGGGAAAGGAGATAAACACAGCAGTGAAGTGGGCAGAGGGTGCCTTAATGAGAGTCGTTAATGAGAGGAAGGCATTTTTCATTTTAATGATGCAATAGAATTTTTTCCCCAATTCACTTTTTTCCTTTACCTCTGTGTATAGTTTATTACACAGAAATACATGCTTGGGATCAAGTTACCTGGAGAGAAGTAGTGCACACCTGGGCTATAAGTATTATGTTTCCAGGAACAGAGGGAGAGGTTTATCAAGGGTATGAGGCTTGGGGGGCATAAAATGGTGGGGTGAGCTTTGCCTCTTGATGTACTAATCAGCATAACAATTACAATTAGAGAGAATGGCCTGCTGAGACCTTGCTGGTGGCATCAACAGCCCTGAAAGAGAGAAAACAGTGATTTCAGCTTCCCTCATGTTGTTTCTCTTTCTAGACAAAAGCGGCAAGAGAGTGCAAAACCAAAGGTACACTGAGGGATGGGGTAACCCCATCAGATCAAGGTGTTTCCATGGCACTACTCCCCAGCCCAAGTCCTTATTGGCATTGTTAGTGGAATATGGACTGCAGGCATCCCTTTGCTGTAAGGCAGATGTTTGTGTAGCTCACTGAGGGAAAAGGAGAGAGAATTTCGTTGCATTTGCAGCTAGAGTGATATATTTAGATCTTGCTCTAAAATTATTGAGTCACTTCAACCTCCTTGTATTTTACTCTACTCTATAGGCTTGTAGTTTTCAACCTTTTTTGATCTGTGAACCTCTCGACCTTTTCCACTGAAGATACAGATCTCTGTATAGTGAGTTAAAGCCCCACTGACAATCAGCTTGAATTTTTAATGTTTTCTTTTCAAGTTATCCTTACAGGTATCCCCAGACCTTGAGTGCTTGGTGGACTACATTGTGAAAACCATTGCCCTGAGGTACTCGTCACACTGAACTGAGCCTAATGCTGCTAAAAATTTGAAGATTTTGGCTGTGAAAAAATATCTATTCTGTTGAGGGAAATGTGGTGATTTTGATAGGGAGAGCTCATACTATTATCCTTGAGAATATTAACATTTTTCCTTTGCAAATTTTAAGCAAAGTCCAGAAATTCAGGTTTTTCTGTATGATCCTTTGGAAAACCAAGCAGATTTTCCATGAGGAGTTAGAAGTTTGTTGAAAGAAGTGCATTTCAGGAATTGGTGTTTCCTGACTGAACATTCATTTTGTTAGTCAAGTGTCAGTCAAGCTGAGGTGCAAGCTCAGATGTCCCAGGTATTTTAGCATTGAGTATGAAGTTATTGGCAGAAGGCTGTCTAGAGAAGTAATTTGGAAAGTGTAGTGATGAAAGGGAAATGAAGTCTGAGGGGATGGTGCTGAGCAAATAATTCTAATTATTCAATGAACTGACTTTTAAAATTACTGTATAATTCTGTCAGAAATAAGAAGCAAATAAAGTCAGCATAGGAATCAGCCAACTAGGAGAATATCGGGCTTTTATTTTTATGGTTTAATTTTCTTTGGAGACACACTTCCTAGGAGAACTTATCAACAAAGGTAGCAACTGTTTCTTTTTGACCACAGCCAAAAAATAATTTTTTGTTTGTGCTTATGTTTGGATCTCCCTGCTGGCTGCGAGCCTTCCTTTGACTGTCTAGGTAGGGACAAGTTAGAATTATATGGTGCAGAGCACCTGCTTGCTCCAAGATGCTAAACTGCTGCTTAATAGAAAACTTGATGTCTTACTCGTGTAGTTCTCAATATAAATTTACTATTTCTTTGACTCCTGGCTGTGTGTGATGACTTCTGTAATAAGGAAGAATGGCTAAAAATCAATGAAAAGCTATTTTAAAACTTTCACGCATGAATTGGTACGTGTGCTTGGCATAGATTCTCAAATACAGCCAGAGGAAATTAATGGAAAGAAAAGGATGCTGGCAAGGAGGAGGTGCATCAAAGAAGTTTGGATTAAATTATGCTAGGTGAAGCCTTTTTAAGCAGCATAGGAAGCCAGTAATATTTTTTGTTTGTTTGTTTTTAAGGAATATTTTTTCCTGTTTGTGCTTAAGCAAATCCTGGAAAACAGAGTAGTGCCAAGCACTTTTAAAGTTTTGGGATCTTGAAGAAGAAGCTGGCAGTGAACCACGTGCATTTTATCAGCCAGCTTGTTCCAAAATTCTGGGGTCTACATAGGGAAGCAGATTTGCTTTTTAGTTTTCTGGCAGACAAAGATAGATTGCATCCTTTATATGGCCAAAGGGGGAAGGGAGATTCTGTTTAAGGGGACAATTTATTTGGTTGTCTTTCTTTGACTGGAGCATTGCTTTTAGGAGAAGGGGAAGCTATGATAGCTGACATAGACTTCTTGGAAAAACATTACCTCAAATGATGTGGAGCCTGCCAAGATGTGGGGAGAGGAATGAGACTGAGATATTCAGTGTCATTGCTGGTTCCACGCCTGGGAAACTTGAAGGAGAAAGTATTAAAGTGCCCAGCATTTGCTATTAGATAACAGTTTTTGGGGGTCTGTGTAGTATAAAACCTTCCATTTTAGTAATGTCAAATTAAAGTTCCTTTTGCTTCACAGGAAATACTGCTAACAATATTAACATTAATATTTGTACTTAAAGGGAGTCTTTTGTACATTGATGCCTAAGTTTATGGTGGCTTTTTCCTACTTTATGATCCCAAAAATTCTGCTCAAGTTTCTTTTAGTTTTTGAAATGTACCTATAATAGTGCAGAAAACAAATAAAAATTTTTTTGGCAAATTACTAACTGCATTTTGAGTGGTTTATATGGGGTCATGCAAATACACATAGAAAGTGAGTATTTTGTAGAAGCAACATTTTGCACTCATAGTCAAACCTTGTTAATAGAAAGGACTGCAACAAACTATCTTTGAATTTCATCTGTGGGTTTGGTGAGGAAAGATAGATTTCAGCAAAGAATGAAGTGAGGGGGAAACAGAAATAGAGATAAGAGTGAAGAGGAAGGAGAAGCAGATAAACAGAACACTACCTGATGAAAGAGCTTAGGTCTCCCAGCAGCCTTACTGGCATTTCATAAGGATTAGATTACATTTTAAATATTGCATGATGAGAGGTGTTTCAGCATTTAGGAAGGAGCTTTTGGAAACAAAATAATATTGATGTGGTACTTCATCTGTTTTCTGCAGAAATGAAATAGCTACTGGCTCACTTGCACAGCAGCTCCTTCCGCCAGTGGGGATAGACTTCAGAAGTTTCTTAGTTGGTTTTGTGCTTATCAGGAGAAAACTAACTGCAAGTCTCCAAAAGGTGCTGGTAGCTCTCCTTTCCTTTGGGATTTCTCTGATATTTTATAGGTAGAGGACAAGCTTGGCGAAGCTGGGAATATTTTATGAGAGTAAGAAAGATTATGGCTGTCTTGGTCAGCTGAGGTTGATCTTGTGTTCCTGAATAATTTCCTATCCATGCCCCTAGATGCCAAAGTGAACTGGCAATTCAATAACTGTTGCTGAACTTCAACATTGCTAGTTAAAGTATAATGAATTATTTGCTAAAATTATTAAGGCCAGGTGCAGACAGCATATGTGTGTTACATTAGAAAAATATATTTGTGTAGACATGTAGCTTCCTATTTTTTGCTGTGTTTCTTGTTTAATGCATATGACTTTTTTTAAAACAAGGAGAAAAATGCTTGGGAAAAAAATCCTTGCTGGGTCCTTTTATTATGGGTCTTATATGGAATTGTGGACAGGCTATGGAAATCTTTTCTTTCAGGGAAGCGGAAATGCCACAGGAATAGATGGAAAGGAAATCCCATTCTGCTGCTCCTCCCTCATCTGCCAGAAGTTGGAGGAGGGCAGTGTGCTCACCACGATGTGTGAGTGCTCAGTGATTCTCCAAGCCAGAGACAGCTCAGCTCAGTGCATGAAGTGACAGGAGTCCTTTGATAGGATGGCCAGTGCAATTGTCCTATGACAGACAGCTCTGCCCAGTTCCAGTAGGCAAAGCAGACTCATGAAGTAGCCTGACATGTCATCGGGAGCTGTCACAAGCAGTAGGATGTAGTAGCAAATGGAGCTGCTTTAGCCTGGGCTTGCTCCCCTATGTGAATGAGCTGTAAGTACACACAGGGCTGGTGCTCAGTTTCTTCTCCCTCCTCACAGCCATCTATTCTTTATTGTAAGCTCTGGTTTCAAGGCACAATGGCGAGACAGAAAAGAATAAGCAGACTTGTGACATAAGACCAAAGACTCATTATTTTGAGAACCTTTTCTGAGCAGTACTTGCACAAAGGTACTGTTAATTTATTATATTTTGGGAAAATACATTACCTGGAGAGAAGTACTGTGAGCAAAGGTATTTTTAACTTGCTGTCTTAGGCCTTTATTTTTCAGCTCTACTATGGACTTTCCCCCAAATCCCTAGTTATATAGTTCAAAGAGATGAAGCTATTGGATTATTGTCTCTTTCCTGTCAGGGAGCCTGCAAAATTCTTCCTAGAGCCCAAGTGCAGAGGCTATTAAATAGAATGTTTTGGTGGTGCACTTTACAGCATATGTGCACAGTACATGTGAATGTAATTGTTGAAAACTACATTTAAGACAGAAGGTCTTGCCATGGTAGAAGAGTATCTTAGGCTGTAGGCAACATTTTATTTAGTTATGTTTCCTGAGGAAAATTTTTCCACTTCTCTTCATCCTAGCCATCGAACTGTTCTTAACGTCAGAAAAAGAACCTGGATACCAAGCAAATCCTTCTACCATCTTCTTGATCAGAGTTTCTTCTGCAGAAAAGGAAACAGAAACAGTACAAATACCTGTGGATTGGTGCCATCTGGATCATTGATCAGTGCTGCTTTGCACAAGGCACTGTACAAATGTCCGGCACGAATAATCTCTCCACAGCTTTTAGAAATACATAACAATAATGCATATAAAATATATTTGTTTTCTAAACCTATATTCCTACATTGTGTCTACAGACAAATGAAATATGTCAGGCAGTCCTTGTAATGAGCAGTACATCCATGCCCAATTCACAGAATTCTTTATATATAATGAGAATATTTTTTCCTTTTTTTTTTTTTTCTTTTTCAAATCCAGTGACCCTTAACTGGGAAAATTCTCTTAAAAATTCCAGTGGTTTATGTAAGAGAAGATACCATACCAATTAAATGTGAAGACGAAATATGTAAAATGTTTTATTTAATGAATCCATGGAGAACATTTATTGCTACCTGCATCAACTAATCATGAGCTCTGAGTGAGGCCTGAAGGGAGGTTCTCAGGCTAGTACTAAATCAGTCCTATTGGCAAAAATGCTTCTAGCTACATAGGCTATTAGGAAATTATTGAATTTGGGGTCATGGAACGTTAGAGCTTTGATATGACACTTTACTAGCAAGTTTCCTGGATTTCCTTGGCTTCCAAATTTTCAGTGAGTCTAAACAGAGATGTTACATTGCAAAGGAAATCATAAAATGTGGAGTAATAAAATAATTTTAATTTTTTCTCATTTGATTACAATTTCTTTTCAATTTCTTCTCCCTCCCTAAAGAGCATAAGAAAAACATTGTTTCAGGTTACATTTTCCGTGGATAAAGCATCAAGAGATCAGATTCTGCATTAGCTCCAGAAAAATTTTAGCGTTGGTGTTATTGCTGAAAAGTGACCCAAAGAAATGTGAAACAGGATTTTTTTTCTTGTGATGGCTTGTCTACCATGACAACGTACAAAGATGATGAGAACAATTTTGTTTTTTCTTTTCAAAATGAAATATCTCCCTCTGAGAACACAGAGAAAAGATTGGCTATATCCCCAGACTTTAAATGAGAAACAAGGATGATTAATCTCTTAAAAAAAAAAAGACTCGTTCTTTGA
The DNA here is from genome assembly GCA_013397815.1 of Aleadryas rufinucha. Classification (NCBI taxonomy): domain Eukaryota; kingdom Metazoa; phylum Chordata; class Aves; order Passeriformes; genus Aleadryas; species Aleadryas rufinucha. The sequence continues at coordinate 15,800 of VZTH01006498.1, read as the reverse complement.
ATAACATGTTTGATTTTCAGTTAAAGAACTGTTGAATAAAAGTCTAAGCACTTTCAACAATTTCAACACTATTTTGAAATTTTAACTAATCTCTCGTTATGCTGGTTTTTATAATTGGATTGCCTCTCTTGAGTTTTCTAGGAAGAGGATAAGAGACAAGAATAATTTTTCTGATATGATAAAAGATATAACTGCCCTATCACATAGCTTCATCTACTTTTGTCTGCCAGATTAGCTGTAAAAGCAAAAACTGCTTTAAAAGAAAAAACATTTTATAAGCTTTTTTACTTTCTTCATGTTTTTCTTTGAGAACAATATACATCTTCAGTAAATTCCTCATCCCATGTTGTGTTGGCCAACCATCTGCTTATCTGATTAGATATGATGAATTTGGAATAATGCCACTTATTTCACTGGAATTTTAATTCAAATGGTAAGGCAATCTTGATTTTTGTATCTATATCACTTGATTTTTTAATATATATGTTAGGGACTCATCTGATGGTCTCTTTTTGTGTTTACTGAATATGACTGTGTGACATTTTTATTAATGGTAAAATATATTATGAATTCTGGCATTATTTTGCAAACTGCCCAGTCCTGTGTTGTAAAGGCAAGCATTAAAGCTCAGAGAATTCAGTAGTAGGTGGAGTCAGAAAGATCAAACTAATAGTAACAATGCACCTGGTACCCTGAGAGTAGGAGAACAGCAGTGTGCAGAGAAATGCTGACACCGGGCTTGGCAGCTTTGAGATCTTTGCTGGCACACAGTGATCTTTCAGTACAGGACAATCTTTTCCCATCAATGAACTGGCCGATAGGCTCTGCATTTACAGAGGGTGGATTTGTTATGAAGTGATGCCAGCACAAGGTCTTTGTCTGTTTTGTTGGGTTTTTTTTTAATCGTTCTGAGTAGGGATGCAATTAAGTTAGTCTAAGAATGCCTTTAGCACTATGTTTGCTTTCTAAGTGAACATGACTTATAGCCACGTTATCATATAGTCTATCTACTTCAAAACTATGCAGAGTTCTTTAGCAAGCCTTGGAAACAGTGTGGATTCCAGTTATCAGCTTCTATTGCTACCTAACACATCATTTTTGTGGCTTTTGCAGTTGCACCCAGAATTTTGCCTTCCATCTTACCTCAAGAAGTCAATCCCCTATAGGTATTTTGAGAGTAAAAAGCAAGTGTGCGAGGAATAGGGCAAGAAAACAGGGGCATGGTACCATGAACCCCTGCATTTTCTTTATTAGAGCTTCTCTCCCCATCTCCATGGTGTAGTAGGATTCTTAACTTCTTAACACTTGCAACAAGGAGCATTGCTCTTGCATTTGATCCTTTCTAAAGCTTGAACCCAAGCTTATGGACCTGTTTATGTGAAAGATCTATGTAAATACACCACTGTTGGCTTTGGAATCAGATTTTCTACTTACTTTTCCATACCTGAAAGGAGTGAAAACACAAATCATTGCCTGAGTGCACAAAAGAGCTATTTATACATGCCTAATTTTGTAGCAAGTGCACTCCAAGAATATTAAATGAGGTAAAATACTTAATCCCAACAAGGATTAGATGAAAATGCCTGGAGAATTTGAAACTCAAAGCAGCATGTCTATATCATATACTGGGTGCTTTTTAAAATTGAATTTTCTAAGTGGAAGTGTCTAATCAACATGTCTACATTGGAAACTTGTCTTTTTTTTTACGTCTGGAATGGTAGGCACAGTGAAAAAACTCCTCTTCCTCCTAGAGGCCTTGAAAATTTACCAGTGGAACAAGAAAACCAGTTGGAAAGAGGTAGATGGAACAGTAAGAAGAAAACAAGGAAGGGCATCCTAGGACAAGGTATACTGTGTCCAATAGTTTTGCTTTGCTTTGTTTACATAAACTTTTCTAGCTCCAGATTCTGTTTTCAGGAAATTTTAATGCTTAATATGATTATTTACAGATGATCTTTTATTTCATTTCATGCATTTTCTTTCTCCGGAAAGGTTCATAAAGGAAAGCGCTGCTGTACTCCTTTTGAAATCCTGCTGCTTCAGACTTACTTTCCTCTTCCCATCTTGATGGAAGTATAAATGTATCTCCCAGAATGTTATTTAAATAGTAATTGATCTTTATATCTGTGAGCCCCCTTTCTGATAGCAACCACATTTAGGGCCATTGTGAAACCTTTTTGACCTGATTATGTGATTCCAATCAGTTCTGCACTGAACTGCCCAGAGTGCCAGCTGATGGAATAGCCGTGTTTTAGAGGCCAATTCTCATGTCATTGACAGTAGCTGCACACAGGCAGGCAGGGGCTGGTTTGGCCCTTCTTGATGAATTTGGCTTATTTCTTATTTTTCTCTTTCATCTTTTTGTTTGAGACTGTACCTGTTCCCAGATGCATTTTATATTCAGTACAAGTTCTTGCTGCGATCATCTCACTCTGAATGTCTCTTGCTGAATGAGACTTCAGTAACAGCTATATCTTTTTATATTTTAAATGTGAATTTCAGCCTTGGTTAAGCAAGAAATTAATTCTGACCTCCCTTCTGTACCAAACCTGCCAAATGGATGGCTATTAACTCTGGATTATTAAAGCCCCAAAAGCTTTTCTGCAGCTTCTGGGAACTGACCTGGAACTTCCTTTACGAAAGGGAGTGAAAAGAAAATCAGAAGCTGCAGAGGATTTTGGGGCTCTTTTTTTTTTTNTGTGGTTTTTTTTTTTTTTTTTTTTTTTTTTGTCAGGAGGAGTGTGAGTAGAGGGGAGTGCAGTGTGCAAATATCAGAATATCCTGTCTTCTGGTTTATTTTTTATTTCCTCAGGTTTCTGGCAGAAGGACTCACTACTGTCTCTATGTCAAAGTCAGTCCATGGTATTTGTTGCTGGCTTTCTTTTTCTGTCCTGTTACTTGTAGGTTTTCAAGTTCTCCCTAAAGACAGGTTAGATAAACTGACAGTTTACTGGTTGTGGGCAGTTTTTCCCTGAGGCTTGTGTTTAACACAGCACAGGGTTTTTTTTTGTTTGGTTGTTTGTTTTTTTTTCTATGTCACTCTCTGCAGTGGGAATAATTTTCCATGTATATTTTATGTTTTTTAATATTGGACATATATTGGAGAAAGCAAACAAGCAAGCCCTCTTCTAAAGGTAAGTAAATAGATGTTCCAGACCCAAGACCTGCAGCTGGACATTCTTGCTTGCTGGGCTCAGCACTCCCCATGGGCGTGAGCACCTTCTTTTCTTCTAACTGAGCCTTTTAGCTGCATCTGCCTGGAACCAACTGCTTGGCTCTTGTGAACTGATGGTCTGTCCTGCAGGTTCTTTCCTTCCACCTCTTTGTCTCCAGTATTGAAAGAGTTGCTATGCTATTGTGAGTGTAACTGGAAATACTATTCATTGTGTGGGCAGAGTAACCTACGTCTAAGGTAGATGCATCCTCTACAGGCAGACTAATACAACAGTCATTTTTAACAGATACCAAGATAATTGACTGATGCAATTAACTATAGACAGAAATAGGTAGAGACAAATAAAATATATACCTCAAATCTATCAAGCATGTTTAACACTGACATTACTCAAGAAAGCAGAGTGGGGATTGTTTTGGAGTGTTTAAGCGGTGCTAATCTGTATTATCTAGTTGCTATCTGTTTTATCTATTTGCTAAGCCTTTTACACAGAGATATTCACTTTGCTCTGTATATATTAAACATTTGGTTATCCCTACCTAACGCTGGTACAGTGTAAAACCTTCTGTGTACAAGGTGAGATGGGTGTGCTGATTGAAGGCCTGAAGATTGACTGAGCTGGAGCATTCTCAAGGCTTCAAGAAAGGTTTTTACTTGACGTGCTTTCCCGCAGGAGTTCACATTTGCTGTTTTATCTCTGGGAGTGAGCTTAGCGACAGACACACACTGAGAGTCAGGGAGAAATGCCATGGGAGCTACTTAACAGCATTCAGATGCAGAGATGGCATTTGATTCCCAGGTTTCTTTGCTGCAGCTGCTTTATAAGAAATCTAAATCAGGAAACTCTACAGGGTATCAGGAAAGCAGACCTCTGATCTGTGTGCTCTCATCATGAAAAAACTAGTCCTGCTTCTGAAACAATAAACAGGTCTAAAGGTTGTTATTGAATAGGTCCTGTTTATTTTGGTGGGGTCTGTAAAGTGGCAGAATAGCAGGTGTGTGGACACACCACCGTGCGTGGTAGGACCGCGAGAGTTCTCTGATAAGGTGCTAACAGGTTGCCTGACATACTCATTGTAGATGCTTTCATTTAATGTAGGAATTGTGTTAGTCTAATTCCTACATGTTGTTCAGGTAAAAAGTTCTGGATGTGTTTAAAAGCAAGTCCCAGTCTTTTGAAACAGTTGCCAGTACCTGCGTTATAGACATCAAATATTCTTTTAGAGATAGCAGAGCTTGAAATATTTCTTTTGCATTTTAGTTTTTATGCATTCATTTAAATTTATATTTATAAATATCTGGAGGTGAGTAACTGAAACTCATTAGCAATCCTTTTTCTTCCCCTTCAGATGTATAGAGCCTGAAAAATCTAAAATACCTTGTGAGTAGACATGCTAATGTTATGTTGAAACTTTACCTGTCATTCAATGGAAAGGTAATTTTTTTGTGTTCTTTTGGTGCAGTGAAATAAAGAAAGTCACCAGAAATAAACATAAAAGCAAATGACTAGATGGTAGAAGTGATAAAAATGTAAGCACTGCAGCTGGAAGATAACGTACTCCATGATGTCAGAAGTGTGAATTGTTGATGAAGTTTGAAGTAATTCCATTTTGCATAATATTTTTAAATTCTCATCTAATGCAATTGATTTAAATGTGAAACCTTTGAAATACAAAGAATTAACCTCACCTTCCAGACAAGATGCTTAAGGTTAAAAATAATAGAAACATAAATCTTGTGTAAGTCTTATTAGAAAAGAAATATCTGCACTATCTGAGTTAGATTTCTTTCAACCAAAACTCCTATTCTGAAATGCTACTGTTCTGACAGTGTGACAAATTGCTGGAACAAATGCTAAATAGTTAAATGGACAAGTGATGGATGGCCTCATAAGCCTTGCAGGGCAGCCTGTGTAAGATACTAATTGGTTCTGTGGAACTGGTTTTGGTCAATAAATTCACTTGAGATATTTTTTTTTTGTATGTGTGTGTTAGATATCTTTAAAGAATGCAGTGTTCTAGGTGACAAACCACTTGCAATGTGTTAGGCCACCAACAACTTTATTTTGTCTGCTCTACCATCCACCTTCTTTCAAGGATATAACCCACTAAAAATCTATTATTGATGCATTGCTGTCTCTCAAATGCTTCTGAATTATGAGTTTATTTGGAAGCCTCCAGAATTTTCTGATGCGAAAAAATGTCTGTGTTAAGTTTTCCACAGTGTTTGCAATTGTTCTTTTTTTTTTTTTTCCTTCCCCTGGAATAGATTCTGCCACCATTGCTCACTTTGAGCAATACTTTCTACTGCAGAGAGACTAAATATTAGTGTACTTCCCTTGTAAAAAATATTGCCAAGGTGAGTAAAGGCAATCAGACTCTGGACTTTGAGACTTGGGTTAGGAAAGAGCTGAGCCACCAATTCTTGGACTGAACTTGGAGATAAGGGAGTGGCTGCAGAGGGATTTTCAGAATTCTTGCTTTGAGTTTAGGCCCTAGGTGCTCCTGTTCTGCAATTGCTACACTTCCCTGGGCTCTCCAGGCATGGCCAGGGCCGTTCATGGTGCTGTCTGTGTATATCCAGAGCAGACCCATCCTGGCAGGGGTCGCAGGCTGAGCTGCAGGTTACCCCTGAGCTCCAAAGGGCTACAGTGCCAGGATGAAGCTTTGCACACTGTGGTAGCTGAGCCACAGCCCTACAAGGCTGGCACCTCAGCCTGGCTCTGCATCCCTGCTCAGCTCTGTCCACACTGTGGCAGGGCTGGGAAGCAGGGAGCTGGCTGGGGAGAGGAACGCAGGCGAGACCCCAGCTCTTTCACTGCTCCAAAGTCTGGAAGAGAAGCTCACTGCTATTGTTGTGGTCCTGGGTAGATCAGCTGAAGGGTCGAAAGAGCTCACCCCATTGTTTCCCAGCAATTAGTGGTTGGGTTTTGACAGCTCCTGGCTGCTGCAACCCCTGTGTGAGGCACCTGCTCTGCTCCTGCTCTGCACAGCATTGTTCAGCCCATCCTGGGACACGTTATCTTGACATCGTCTCCAGGCATTGAAAAGACAAGCCCTGAAGCAATTGTCTTTCAAGTCCTTCAGTTCTTTGTTGAATTTGGCCCAAAGTGATTTCTGTGGAAATAGGAGATGTAAAGTTTGTTGTTATTTTCTTTTGGTTTGTGTTCTGTTTTTATTGCCTTTTTTTTTTCCCTCTCAGGTTGGTTTATTTTTTTGTTGAGTGGTTTGTTTTTTTTTTTTTTTTTTATTTTTATTTAGTCTTAATAAGAATNTTTAATGGATGCTAAAAAACCCTGAAGAGAACCAAAGCCAGCCTCAATAAGTGAGCCAGGGAAGCAGAAGGACTGAGATGGTTTCACAGTTTTTTCCAGATAGCAATTTCCTGTTTTATAAAGTAGAATTGATTAATTCTAAAAACATCAGGATTTGGAAGGCTAATCTTTGAGATAAAGGAAAAATCTGAAATTAATTTAGAATCTAAATCATGCTAAACTTAAACATACCTTATGTCTTTGTTAGCTTTACATTCTTGCCCATGCTCACATATATGAGATGTTTCATAATTAAATACTGTATTTCAACTGCTGTATATTTAAACCAAATTTGACTGCTAACACTTGCTAGCTACCTTAGCAGCAACCAAGATGTTTCCAGAATGACATGTAAGTCTAATATAAATAAGCTTCAAAAAATTTTCCAGGAACAAAAAGGTGTGCAACTGCTTTACTATATTTTCAGTTCAGTGCAGTATAATCAAGTCTTGTAGAATGCATATTTAACTGGAAGGCCAATGTGTTACTTTGAGAGACTATGAGGACAAGGGTCTGTAGGCTCCTTGTAAAGTTTTTGGGAAGAGGTAGATGTCTTAAGGAGAACTTGCTGCATGTGACATACAACCCAGCCCTGGCTCCCCAGTACAAGAAAAATATGATTTGTCATTGTGGAAAAGTACATTCTAGTAATTATGTGACAACAAGACTAATAGGTTTTTTCCTTAAATCCTAGTATATGATTAGATTTTATGACCAAGCAACCCCCAAAACAGGTGTAGTGAAAGTTAATTTTGTATAAATTATATGTATGGTAGCTTTCTTGTGCAGGTTAGTTGATTGAGGTATGCAACAAGCTGAACATATGTTGTTGATCGAAACAAGCAAGAGCCAAATTAGAAGAGTTCAGAGCTGTCCTGTTAGGGAAGCCTGCTGGATTTGTAGCCATCTGAGAATCAAGAGATAAATACAATATATTTTCTTACGTTTAATCAGATTGTGTGGCTCCACAGAAAAGGCTCACAGGTCCCTCTGCAGAAAATTTATAATGAATATTTTAGTTTATTAATACAAAGGATTGTGACTATAAGCAAAACAGAACAAACAAGTGTTATGCAATATCTGATATGCTGACCTCTACTTATGTTTGTGTAAAAGCCCAGGGCTCACTTAGGATATTGCACAGTGAAGTTTAACTACTGAATCCACCAAAGATGATAGACTAGAAATTTTCTGTGTAACCAAGAAAATTTTTATTAAATAATTTTAACTTTTTTGGTTTAGGGTTAATTTTGAACTTAAGACTGTACATTTTGTGTTCTGTAATACAAAAAATGCTGCTACAGGTAACCTAGCAATCTGCAAATGAGGCTATGCCAAGCAAAGAGACCTTGCAGCACAGAGCACTCCAGTTAGTGGTCACCAGACCATAGATTAATTGTTGTGACTCAGAATTTCAGGTGTAAATACCAACATTCTTTTGCTTGTAAATCAACTGGAAATGAGGGTCTCATGCCCATCTGGGTACTGGAAATTGGAAGAATAAACTGTACCTTGATGTTTGACAAGGTACGATTGACAAGGGAACTAACTGCTCTAAAATCTTCTCTCATTTTCCAAAGTTTCCCAGCTTGCCTTGAACTTCAAAACTTAAGCAGTTTTAAATTAAGAGTTTAATTCCAAATAGCTCATGAAACAAATACATAGGTGATGAGCTGATGTGTTTGTCACATTTGTATATTTAGGAAGCCGTGTGTTTATAAAATGTTGTGTCACATCTGTGGGAGACACTGCAGCTGTTCATAACTTTGACTGTAAGAAATCTGCTGACCCGCTGGATTCCTTAACAGTTTCAAGTTATTGCTTAACCTTTCTAAAAGACTTTTTCTTTAAAGTTTATGAAAGTATCTCTTTTCAGAAAACTTGAGTATGTGATGTTAGAAGAGAAAGTAAAGTGATGGAAAAAATAAAACTGCTGAATGTCAAACTCGCAAGGACCTACTGAAATTCAGGACAAAATCCAAATTCAGGTAATTTCTTAAGTTACCATCTGTTCTGTTCACAAGTATCTTTCATATACTATAAATATACCATACTGTAACAGCTTCCCAGCTGTGAAGAACCCATTTGCCTGACTATTCTTGTAATTCCTCCATAAAACTTTGGTTTTGAAGTTGGCCATCTGCCTAGATGCCAAAGCAATAGGCATTAATAAAATATAATATAAAGAATAAATTAAAACATCTGCTAAAATTAATATGAAAAGGTTCTATTTGGCAAAGCAGGAAATACAATAGCATGGAGAAACTGAGCAGTCTTAACTGGAAATCATAATTTTGAGATATGGAGATAATGAAGGAGGCAGTTGGGAACTGGTCCAGCAAGTGCTTGCATACACACAGTGTTCAACCATGAGCCTGCAAGTAACCCCATTCATGGCTTGCTTGCACATAAACCCAACACTAAGTGTGTTATTTGACAGAAACAGTTTTTACATCCTGCTACAGCTATAGAGTTATGGAAGATTCATTTTACTGTTGAGGATAACCCTTAGCAGGTGCAGCTTTATTGGAAAGGTAAGGCTGTGTTTCCCTCTTTGTCACCACCATGCTCTGTGTATCTGCTGGGCTGCAGTTCAGAACTGTAACCACACAGCCCCCAGAGCTCAGTCTGGGCTGCATTGACTCCTCCTGACAGAGAAGCCAAAGGGCAGGATTCTATAAGCACCTGCCTCCTGCCAGACCTAAGTGATGGATTTCCTGCAGGCTGAGAGTTTGCAGAACATGACTATATCATACTTTTAATGCAGGCAGCATATAGTCTCTACTCTTTGGTTATGCTGATCCAGCAACAGGAGCCTGGCTTGGGCTAAGCGTGGAAAAAATTAGGGAGGTGATTAGTGCAAGTACACCTTGCTAGTTACAGCTGGGAAAACAAGGGACGACCTGGGAGGTTCAAGCTGAACACTAGAAAAGAGCTTCCCTGTGAGGAGAGTGTACAGCACTGAGAGATTGTGGTGTGTTTCTTCATCCGTAGAGGTTTTTGGGACTTGTTTTGTCAACACTGGGGCTGGAAACTTCTGGAAATGTGTTCCAGCTGTCTTCCTTGAGACAATGCTTTTCCAGAACAAATCTCTCCCCAGCAGAGATAAGGACCTGGCACTTAGGAAAAAGCAAAAGATGAGACATACATATTCGTTCTCAATATTCTGCTATCATCTGGCAACAATGGGATGGGCATTTCTCAAATTGAAGGTGTTGGCTTTGAATTCATTTACTAAGTATGGAATAAATTTGGTTGAGACACTTTAAGGTTTTTATTTTAATCTAGTAATTATTTAAGTTCTGAGATATAATAGAATTGACTTTGTTTTAGAAGGAGTTTTGGTTTTGATATTCAATGACAGGGTATTTTTATGAGAAAAATGTTATAAATTTAATTACATTTTTCTGGTACACTCTATCAGCTCTGCCTTCCTGCTACTTTGTGGGTAGACAGGAAAAGATGTTCAAATTCCTGTTTATTAGTCAGTCACTTGAATTCTTCTACAGTGTCTCTTGGACCTGTGTGCTCAATTCCTTAAATTGACTGGCTCAGGAAAAACAATCTTCACTTTCTTGATCAGCTGCATAGTCTGTGTCTCAGTAACTGAAATAAAACTAGGTTGCTTTATATAATTTCTAACATTAAAAATGGGCAGATCTGATTCAGTCCCTTCTGAGGCTTAGCTGGGGTTTTCAGGTTTGTAGCACATTCCCTGAGCGCTGTTGTCAGCCCTGTATCATTCGTGTGTCTCCACCCATACTGTGTGCTTTGTAAACTGGGCACTGGTTCTAGGTTTGTCTTCAGCATATCTCAATATCAGAGTCTGTTTCATTACCTTATTTCAGAAGTCTGCTGTGGTTATTGCCTAATCACTTTGCACTCATTTCTTGGCCTTCTGGAAACAGGGATTAACCTTCTGCGGCCTTTTTGATCTAGTGAGCCATGGAATATGAATCATTTCTGTTGCTGGTAACGGGCTTTGAATTTTGTGGAGTTTGCCTTCCTATTGCAGACCCCAATCTGTGCCATGCCCAGCTTGGTGTCATTGTCTCCAGCAGAGATTTCCCTTGCACAAACACCATGTCCTGTGCAGCAGCAGAGGCTCTGTGACGAACACTGCAGTCCCTCGGGTGCATTCAGCTGGTTGCACCTTGCTAAGTCAGTGCCTGGGCAGCAGCACATTCCCCCTCAGCACAGAGCTGGAGGGCCTGGCTGGGCAGGGTACAGCAGCCACCTCTGCTGGGCTCTGCCAGCAACTAATTTCACGTGGGGGCTGCTGCCAGGCCACCTCCTGAAGCATCTGGGGCACTGGGGGAGAGGGCCTTGCTCATGCTTTTTTTTACTTATAGGCTGCTCATTCTCAGACCTCTGGCTGTTCCTCCTGTGTAGCAGCATAATGAAAGTATCTCAAGGGTTTCTCTGTGTGTATCAAATCTAAAAAGAATACGTCATGCCTCTAATTATGATCTGAAGGTTTATTTTCATTTGCTTTTATCTGTGTGTTTTTTTACCAGCTCCTTATCCCTTGAAAACAAACCAGGTCCCTTGGAGATGAACAGACTATTTCACGTAGGAAACACCAGTTGTGTATATTTAGTTCTAATTCTAAATATTCAGAGCATTATCAGTTCTTTACAAAAGGCATATGGGAACTTGGTGGATACTCTGCTTACACATATACAATTATATCCATACCTCATCAGATATGTAGGTATATATGTACATACATATACACACACATTTTTTTTTTAATCCTTCCCTTTTCAGCAGCCTGCCTATGTACTTGATATCATCATGGTGAAAGGTTCATAGAGAAGTCTTGATGAAGACCAAGGGTGGAGACAGACAGTGGAAAAAAGAAAAAAAACCAAACCAAAATAGAAAAAAAAACTGATCCAGGAAGCTGAAGACTCATATGCAAAATAGGAAAGACCACTGTGAAAAGCAGCTATTTTCTTTATTTTTTTAATGCTATGGATAACTTTTAAAGTTATTAGAAGAGTATTCAGGTGTGTGCAGGGAGTCTTTTACCTCAGATAACGTAACTTTTACTATCACTGTATATTGCAGTGGCACTCAGTACCACTGCACTAGTTAAGGGTCTGTGAGGAATATTTCTGTTTTAAATCTGGAAGATTGTATCTCTGTCTTCTCATATTGCATCATCCTGAAACCTGACAAGTTGTCAGTGGAGAGGCAATTATTTCTACCAAAATCTTTAAAACATAACTTACATTTCTAAGGTATGTAGAAAATATGAAATCTGTGAAAATATATGGACTTAGGGGAAAGTGATGAGGTGGTTGGGATTTTTTTGTTTTATTTTGCCCCAACAATAAAATTTGCATGTTGAAACTATAAAAGTGATCTTTTTCTTGCTGATAGTTGACAATGAGGTTTAATTGTGTTTTCAGTTTTCAAGGGTGAGGAAGAGGGAATGACACAGCTGAAGCCTAGAGAGAGATGGAAAAATACCCAAAACCGAAACAGTGGTCTGGCCAGAAAATACTGTTCTATCTTATGAAAGAGAGATAATATTATTTCCAGTTTGCAGATTGTTGTTGATTTGGAGAGCAGCTGCTGTTAGAGGAAAAGGCTGCATTTCTCAGGAGTGACTCACTGGATCTCAGGAGCAGGAGGGAGAGCGGGTGTGAGCAGAGCCAGGAGTGGCTGTCAGGGCTGGGACACCAAGACTATTAGCAGGATGTAACTTGCTATTTTTACTTTGCAAACTCCCCAAAAAAGTGAATGTTTTGGAAGGGTAAGACAAAGACTAGGGAGCCATGGGAGCAGAGACCATGTTTGGAGGGGCAAAAGGAGTCAGTGAAAAAGCGTGAAGGCGCTCTTCAAGTTATCTGATACAGTGGCAGATTAAAGCAGCACAATGCATCGTCAGTGGATGTAGAGAAGTAGTAGTATGAGCAGTGTAACCAACTGAGAGTAAGCGAAGTGCAAATTCAAAATTCAGATTACCCTGTATTTCAGGATACTTGCTTATGTGAAGGAAGCCAAGAGGCCTCAGAAAAGTTAGCAATTTTTAGTTCCTTATTGTGAATTAGCTTCAGCAATGCTGATTATTGAGAATGGATGAAACAGTTTTCTTATTAAAAATCTTTAAGGTCAAAACATCCTTTCTCTCTCCCTTGCTGTGAAATTTGAAATTGAATTTTAAATTTTCCTATCTGCTTCCTTAAAAATTTGAGGAAATTAATCTGGATTATGTCCCAGCAGTGCACTTATTTGGAAAGATGTGGGAGTTTGAGTCACATTACCATAGTGGAGGTGCCTCATTTGCTGGCTTGGAGCTACAATTCTTTCTTTGCAGACCTCTGCTGAGTGACTAAGTCTGATTCTTAGGACATGGAAGAGCCAAGTTTAATTCTCTGCTCTATTTTTCTTCTGTGTCTCCTATGGCCTTATACACCTTGCCTTAATTTTGGGCTCTGCCTCAGTAATCCTGTTGTAACAGTTGTGCTTAATGTTGGCCAATGAAATAGAAATTTGACTAAGAGTTGGAGGCAGCAACTAAATTGTTCCTGCCTCATGTAGCTACAGAGGGCTCCAGAGCTACTGACCAACATGGCAAGTAATTTCTAATGTTCTGAGAAATATTCTGGTTTTAATCAGAAATATTCTGTATACTTGCCCAGTACATACTGGGATTTTGGTAGTTTTCAGGATACATTTAGGTCCCAGATAGCTCAATCAGTATTTTTTTTTATGGTTGTAAATAGAAATTGCAAGTACTAACATATGGCTCCTCAAAAAATTTTCAAAGGAATTTGTCAAATTTGTTTACTTTCTTAAATCAGAAGAATTAAACAGAAACATGAATCAGTAAAAAAATGTCTTCATNTGCCTTAGAACTCAAGGGATTTCTAAAGGGTTTTAATGGAAAAGGGTTTTAAACATGGATAACAACTCACAAATAACAAGTTTTGACATACAACAACTTAGTCCAACATATTCACAACTGTTTTAACTGGAACTCCTTTGATTTAACTGTTAACTTTTAATTAAACCGTTCATTAGTGGTCCTCTGGATGGGCAGAGTTTTGAACCTCTGAGGACTGCAAAAAGTCACCATATAAAGTCATTTATGACAATTATTTACAGATAGAGCCTTTATTTCTCACAATCAGATATGACTTAAGATTTACATCATTATACTGCTGAAATGCATGAGACAGTGAAAGCAGACACCACGTGGTCTCTGCTGAATGGATGGGAAGCAGAAGAAATTTGGGGGTGACAGATGGCAGAGCCATGGTGGTGAGGTCAGGATCATCCCTGTTGCTTGGGCTATTGTACCTGTGCATGTCTTGAAATCATGAAACCATTTTCTCTGGTTCCTCTGCCTTGTTCCATCAACATTAGCTCCCTGAAGAAGAGCTGCTTAACAGAATGAGGGGACAAAGTGTGAAGTTATGAAGTTGTGTCTCAGAGAGGCTGCTGGGATTTGTGGGCACCTGGGGAAGGTGCACAAGTACATTCATCCAAGGAGGTGCAGACACATTCAGGGGGTTGATGAATATGACAGCTGATACTTGTTTGCTTAACAGCTGGGACCTTCTTTGCTAGCTTTATCACCAGTGGAGAAGTGTTTCATACATGTGCCATGTAGTATAAACACCAGATTGCCTCCCTGCCTGCCAAATTCCCAGGACACTGGTGCCTGTGAAGTTGCTCTGAGTGCACTGAGCAGTCATGACGGCATTTGCTATGTTAGAGTTTGTTCACGGGGCGTGAACGTGCCGAAACAAGAGTGGTGCATTAACAGCTCAGTGTCACGGTGAGGTTGCCACTGTTGGCATGATCTCACACCCTGCAGAAAGTAACACTGATCTCAATAGCACTTAAAAGAGAGCCTGTCATAATTAATGAGGATGTTAACCTCCTCCTTGGAGGATGGCTAAGGGCCACCAGGACTCCTTCTCATGACATGACCACAGCTAGTAGGAAGGAAAGAAAAATAATTGCTAAATTTTGAATTTTGTGGCTGTTAAGAGCTTTTGTGTACTTGGCAGTTAAGCTGCTCATCTCATGGATTTGCTCCATGTTTCCCATTGATTTATTTCCTGCAATTCCCAGATCAGCAGACTATGGCCACGCTGAGATCTTCTGACTGCATGAACTGTTTTTTGATCTGCATTTTTTGTAATTAGCCCTTTAACCTCAGTGGCCTTCCAGGATTGCCTCTTGCCATTCCTGTATTAGTTCCCAAAAGCCTTGCTTTTGCACATCTTTTCTGCCATGTTCTCCAAGGTTAATATTTGTCAGCAGTTCCTACTTTTGTAGAGAGTTATTATATGTTATATGCAATTGCACTCTTGTAGGTAGAATTACCTCCTCTTTCACTTCAACATTGCTTTACGCTCCTGGGCTACCTGGTAATCCAAAGGAAGTCATTATCAGAATTAAGAGCTCATCTACAAATCCTTTTGTGTTTTCTCTTTTGCAAAATGCCTCTTGACAATAAAGTTGAATTCACATCATAATTTAAGTTTAAAATACCAAATAGATGTTCCTAAAATTACAATGGCTGTTGGAAAACATATTTTCTTCCTATAATTCCCAGCAGTGAAAATCTGAAAGTGAGAAAAAAGAGGAAGTGGGAAAGCTGGAAATACATAGCGGGAGAAACAAAGCATGCACAGCAGAAGTTTGCAGTCTTTCCATTTTTTGGCATGCCAACACTTCTAATTTGAAGAGTTAATTGCTCTTGTCTTACCTTTAACCCTTTGGCAACCATTGCTTTTCAATGTCTATTGCAATGGGGAAAATCCATTGCTTAGTGTAAAAGGAGTGAGTGAAGTACTTTTTTGCCTTGTATTACTGGTCTCTTTCTATACAAAAAAAGTTGTACAAGTTACCTTGCTTAAAAATCTCTCTCATAGTGGCTTCTCAGGTTGAGCAATAACTTCGAAAAAGTGACTCTGTCCCTATAATACCTGATTTCTGAACAAGGCTCCTGTAGAGTGTAGACATCAAGTTATTGACTTTGAGGGGAAGCTGATAAGATGGTAATATTTTCAGTCTGTTATTCTTGTATTGCTAGAAAGAGCTGGACATTGGTCAGAGATGTTAAGTGAAAAAAAAATAGTAGTGCTCTAGCTTACACCCAGTGAAATCATACAGTCATGTCTTGAGATGCACAAAGTTTTTCCACAGATTAGTTTAAGTCCAGGAATCTTATATGTTTTCGGGCCAGATTTAAATGTTTTACACTAGGATAGTGATGGTGAATGCAGATACAGCACCACGTATCAGACTTTATCTTATATTTATAATAATCTGGAGAAAAAAAAA
>VZTH01006497.1:356415-426954 GCA_013397815.1 Aleadryas rufinucha | reverse complement strand
GGGAGCTCCCTCAGGGGACAGCCCTGGGCCGAATGGGAGCTCCCTCAGGGGACAGCGCGGGAGCTCCCTCAGGGGACAGAGCGGGGCCGGGCGGGAGCTCCCTCAGGGGACAGCGCAGGAGCTCTCTCAGGGGACAGCGCGGCTCCGCCCGGCCGCTGAGGGAGCGGGAGCCCCAGGGGATCCCTCTGCTGCCGGCGGCCCGCGGGATGGAGGAGCCGCAGCAGCAGCGCCTCCGTGCTGCCCGTGGAGCTGCCGCTCGCTGTCCCGCTGTGCCCGCCCGCAGTCCCGCCCTGCCGGCTGGGCGGTGTCAGGGCTGCCGTGCTTTCTCCCTCTGATTTCAGAGGCTGTCAAAGATTGGGCAAGGAAACGTGGAAAATGAGCGAGTACTTCTGCCATGTGTGTGGCGGAGGAGCTTTGTACCGAGTCCCTGACAGCTGTACTGTTGATTAAAAGGACTCGCCGAAGCTGAGCTTCTAATGAAAAGGACTTGCCAAAATGTAACTGTATACGGGGGGTTTTGCAAGCCTGAGGATCCCTGGCGTGTCTGGAGGCTCGTGTGTGTGCTCCGTGTTGCTGGGATGAGTCAAGAGTGTTTATTTTGTCAATGCATTAAGTATTTCCCAAAGGAAATGGAGCCGGTGTGGGTGAACAAACTGGATTTGCCATGGTCTAGATGGAGCAGCCTGCTGGGGCTCGAAGGAAAATGTGAGTCGTCTTAGGCTGTAAAGCCTAAGACTCACAAGACTTAAGTGTGGGGGCTGGGGAGGTTGTTAGGATTGGATTGTTTTGTTTTGTTTGTTTTTTACATTTCCTCTCAAAGCAAATATTTATATGACAATCTTCCGAAGCATCTCTGGTAGAGGTCAATAAATAAAATGTAGGAAGAGCAGAAGTGGTGGTGAAGTCAATGTGTTTCCTTAGCCCAGCAGTCGCTGCCAGTGAGTCAGAGCAGTGCGTGCCCCTGGCCACCCTGAGCCTGCTGCCCGGGTCCCCAGGGCGGCTCCGGGGACAAACAGCTGCTTAAGTTTAATGTTACAGCATTTTCGCACTCTAAACACGTTTCTCTGCATCCTTCCAAACTTCTCCATGACGTTGCGAGTCACTCTTTCACACCCGATTTCCCGTTGATAAGTTGTTGCAGTTTTCCACACTGTATTTCCTGTCCTGCTTCAATTTGTGTCCTACAAAAAAAAGTTCATATAGAATTTTGTGTGGTTCTTTTTTCTGCTTGCAAGGGAATCCCCTTTTAAAACAAGATTTCAGTTTCTATTTCTTGTATTAATCTGTGTTGTAAAAGATGCTGTTTCAACAATGGTTTGTGAAATCCATGTTCAGTGACTTTCTAGTACTCTGAGACCTTGGTTCTGTATCTCTGCAAGCCTGGCCTTGTGTCAGCTCTGGTTTTTTTCCTTTACAATAAATATTGTGAGTCTATTACATTTTTCTTCTGAACTCTTCTGCTTCCTCTCACATTAATTATTTAGTCTGTATTTTGACTTTGCTTTGGTTTACAAGGAAATAGAATTAATTGGAAGAGAGCTAGTTTGAGGTGGAGATCCAAGCATCATTCTTTGAGAAGAAACATCATTAACATAACATCATGACATATGCTATTAACATCATTAACATCACCATGGAGCATGATGACTGGTGACATTGGAACAGTCTGAGGCTGAGAGAAAAGTATTTAGAATGTGTACGTTAAATTTTGTTAGTCTTTTAGCTTACAATAATATCTTGAGAAAAACATATGTGGGTAAAAATGTATTTTTCTAGACACTCCTCACTTCATGCTTATTTACTGTCTTCTGCATATAAAAATAAAGGGAATCATACTTGAACATTTAGCTGTTCTCTTGCAATACTATAAAGATTTTAACGTGGTATGAACTAAGGTATGGGTTAAACTGACAAACTTGTAGAACTTCTGATACCCAATGTATGTGGTTTGATCTTTCTGTGATGATTCTGCTCCATTCATCAATGCAGATGTGACCTGAGTGGGGCTGGACTCAGCTGCTGCTGCTCTTGGACCTGACACCCTGAGAATGTGGGATCCAGGGGGACAGACCAGAAATACTGCAGTTGGATGGACAATCTGGCCACCACCAGCACAGCTCTGAAACTGCAGCTCTGAAAGTGCAGGTGAGTAAAGAAGTGGTCTGTGATACACTTTTGGTATGTGTGATGCCTGTTTTTAAGCTATACATTAAACAAATGAGACCTCTTTTTTAACAACTTTGTCCGTTACCGTAATTGCCCTGGATGGAGCATTTTAAATTGTTTGTGTGATTAAAGATTTCAGATGTTACTGTAGAGTAGTGTGTAACCACCCTGCTGTTTCCTGCAGCATATGATGCCATTCCTAGACATGTACCACCATACTCCAGCTGGTCTGTTCTGGTACAGTAGTCAGGTGAGCTGACTGGATTTAAGTGATGCATTTTAAACAGGATGCGAAGAGTGCAGCGTGAGACACAACCCAATGCAACCACAGGGCTGTGCAGTTACCTCAACTAGTACATATTTTGATGCAAACCTGCTTGTGGATGAATTTGTTTTGGTTCTGTTCATGCTAGTCAACTTGAACTAGTTTAGGGCATTGAAACCAGTATAACTGGTTCAGGCTGAGAAGTGAGCTATTTGAAGGTGAGCTTAGGCTTTCCCTGGGGCCTTCCCCAAGGACGGTGCCTTGGCTCGGGGCCCGGGTGCCAGCGGGGCTCTGCGGTACCTCTCCTCGGGGGATACGTGGGGACCCTGTGCCCAGGGGCCGGAGAAGCGCCGCGGGGAGGGGGATGCCGTCATGCAGCCGCTGGCTCCAGTCCGGCCCGGCCCGGCGGGCAGGTGCGGTGCGGGTGGGAGGCGCAGGACCCGGGAGGCTGCCGAGGCAGCTGAGCCGGGCTGCGGTGCTCCGAGGCAGCGATTCCGCCCCGGGTGCGCTGCCGGGGGCGCGGGGCATTTCTGCGTTGAACAAAGGCACGCGTTGGGCTCTGGCCGAGGCCCCGGGCCCGTCGTCCGCCCCGCACCGGGAGGCGTTGGCGGCCCCGGGGCCGCGNCGGAGGGGCTGGGCCGGGCCGGGCCGGGCCGGAGGCTCGTGGTCTCCGCCGGGCGCGATGTCCCCACGGCCGGGTCGCACCGGCGCGCCTCGTGCGCGGCGTTCCGGCAGGGAGATGCTTGGAGGGGGAAGCTGGCGAGGGGGTGCCTGCCCGGGAGACTGGGAGCGAGTTCCCGAGTGGCCGGAGCAGGTCTCTGCCCGCGCGTTGGCCGCTCGGCTGCGGTGCTCGGGGCCGTGCGGTAACAACAGTAACGGTGTCTGACGGCTGCCGGCACACGAGAGCGGTGCCCGCTCTCAAGGAGGCCACGGACGCGCTTTCTGCAGCTTTATCGCATATTTGTACGGCAGTATTTTCGCTCTGCCTTAACCAAGAGCGGTGAGCGCAGGTGCTGTGCGTGAACTCAAAGCCGGCTGTGCACAGGTGAGCGATGTGGGGTCTTGCTCAGCTGAGACACGGGTTCCTATGCGGGACACCTGGGAGAGCAGGACCGGAGTGAAAATTCACCTCAGGAGCAAAATTCATCTCCTTCTGTATGTGGTAGGAGGTTGTGTGGAGGAAGGGAAGAGCTGGAAGTTGGGAAAACAAAAAAGTGGAGAGTTACTGAAGGCAACATAGTGGAAAGAGCTACTTGTTTATTCATAAGATATTTGCAAAATAGTTTTGAGCTAATGAGCTCCCTTACTAGTTAAAAAATAAAATAGAATCAGATGTCTCAACAAATACCATTGTACTATTTGTCTCAAGAACTATTAGAATATTACTGAGCAGATATTTTTAAAATCATCAAGATTAAGACAGTTTTTTCCAACTGATCAAAAGTGACTTGGCTAACTTACTTGTACATTGTTTTTACTAATATATCTTTTATTTCTCAGGTTTTTCAGAACTGGCCACATTATGAGTTGTCATTATGTATATTTTTTTCTCTCCCCTAGAATGAGACTTTTCATTTGAAAGGCTTAGGAGAATACATGTTTCAGAATTAGTTTATGGAAAAACTGAGTTGAGAGAGTAGTAGGTTGTGAAAAAGATCTGCCAGCTCATTCTTTGAGGTGTGGAATTGTAACATCAGGTAGACACAAGAGCTACACTTAGGATGTTGGAAGCAACTAGTTTACATAGGATTTCTGGCAGCAGATTCTTTTATTAGGAAAACTGTTTTCATGTGTATTACAGCCATTTCTGGTATTTTTGTAAAAACTACTCCATGCATTTTTTCCAGTAGTTGCATTGATTCCCAGTGTTTTGTGATTTGTCATCCTTCTCCAAATCACATGGACTCTGCCTTTGATTTCTTCCAGCTAAAGATCCTAAGGGTGTGGTTTGATTTCTGGCTTCTTCTGATCCTGCAGAAGAACAATTGTGCGTTTGGGTTGGAATTAGATGTGCCTGGAAAAATCTTCCTTGGTGCTGAACTTGTCTTCATAAGTAACATTCTGTTTCCACTTTGTGGTGTCATCATTCCCAGGAGGGGAGAGTAGTAATACCAGTTCTTATGGGTGCTTATGGGTATTCTGGCTGCTGCTTTTGCTGGCATTTCCATTATTGCTGCTCTTTAAAGCTGAAGTTGTAGTGGATTTTCAGAAATTGTCTATGTATGTGCAGTGTTTACTGGGCTTTTGGGTATGTCCTGTGGTTGTGCTGCTGTTCTTCCTGGCTTCTGGACTGCACTCCTGTGCTTCTCAGAGCTGGGTGATCGCTGGATACACAGTGGCACATGTTACTGCATGCTTGTGCTGGCTGCATCGGCTATTTTGGCTGGTTCTGAAGCTTTGCTAGTGGAGGAGAGGGATTTCTGGCAAACTCAGCTTCAAGGAGAAGATGTGTTTTCTGTCAGAGGTGATCCTGAGTAGTGGACAATTCAGTTTTAAATTGTGGGGGAGACTGTGGCTGAAAGGACCTAATGGACCCTTAAAACTGTATGCTAATCTTCTTAGGCTTTGCTGGCCAGGGTTTTTCTTGTTTGCACACCCAAGGAATGTTATTGTTGAAAGTTCTTGTCTGAGAATTAAACAGATTGGTTTTATTTAGTACTTACTCTGAAAGGTCAGGAACCCAAGGAAGATTGCCATCTTCTTCACTCCATTATTTTCTTTTTTCTTTCTCAGTGTCTAACCTATCTCTGTGCCCCTACTCAGTGTGTTAACTTCACTGCAATCAGATTTTAACTGCACGTAGTTATTTTATAGAACTTTACTGCATCTTGCTGCCTTTGAACCAGACTCTTTTAGACAAGTACTGTTAACCCTTGCTTGCTGTAGCATCACTGAGTGTCTTGGAATGAATATTCCATCCCTAATGTAAAGAAAGGTGCAGCTGTGCAACATGAAGTTACTATTTACCGATAGCTGTTGATGACAATAAAAGCTTGAAAAACCCTAGTGGGCTTGGGGTAACGTTTTGCACTCTTGCATTCCAGTTCAGTGAATTTAAGGGCCTGTTCAAGCTGTAAAACTTTGTTATGACCTGACACACTGAGATAGCTTTGGCTGGAGTATCACTGCAGTCTGCCCTGTTTCAATGCCAGCACACAAAACCTCAGAGGTAAAGCAGGGTGAGGAACACAGTGGTTCCAGGTAAGCAGGATAAGTGTCACAGCAGATGTAGAACTCACTGTACACTTCGGCCTCCTGACCTGGCTGTCTGGAGATACCTGCACATGCACAGTTGGTGGTCTCAGTGCATGTACATTTTGAAATAATATGCTGGGTTTTTCTTGAATGAACTCTTAGTTTCAGGTTTTTTTCAGAGCTTGTAAAGTCTGAAGTATCATGTTTAGAGAAGTCTTTTCATGTTTGAAGTTGCTAAAGGAGGAGGTTAACAGTTTTTGTGACACTTTGAGATTTCAAAGCTCTCAGTAGGGCTTTTATGAAAAAGAGGTGGGAAATATGCATCTGAAACTTTCGAGGTTCTTGCTTATACTTAAGGGAATAGATAGATGGTTGATGGTTAGATAAATGGTTGATATTTATGAGTTCCTATCATGTCATTCACAGGCACACACTGTGTTTTTTAAAGTTAATTTAGATAGAAGTTAACTTCTTTATTTCAGTGGGAATTTAGCAGAATTTTTTCCCAGTTTTCTAGTTGGGCTTTTTTTTGTTGAGAAATGATTGAAAGCAAGTAACTGCATTCACTCCTAGGAGAAAAGCAAGTTTTCATCTTCTCTGTTTTGTTTTGGAAACTAGAGTCCTGTAATGATTCCAGCTGTATCTCTGGCTGTGTAAACCACGGCCTGTTTCTTCCCTGTTGGTTCAGAAAGCTTCTGTGAAGCCTCTTCACTGTAAGTAAAGTGGTATCCACAAACTGTTCTAGGTTTAGCACTTCTTTGTGTGAAAACAAACTACAGAAGAAAAACAGACTGGATGAGTGAAGATGAGGCAGAGCCTCACACACAAAATCTAGGGACCAACTTGGGGGGATTGGGCTTTGCTTCCTTTGCTATTATGCAGAGTTCTGTCTGAGGCTTTCAGGCATGTCTGCCTAAATAAATGTATTTCCTTAGTGTTTGTCCAAAGACGTTCTATTGTGTATTTGGCTGACATTGCTGTAGCAGGGGAGATCCGTAATGTAGCTTGATAGAATTTTATTAACAAAAAAAGTATTAATATTCTTTAATGCATTACAGTTATTAAATGACATTTGTGAAGTGATACTGTGTGACATAAACAGCTGCCGTGTTTATATTGTTTGTGAGGACACCGGTAGTTTTACTGAATAGACTTCTGAAGGAAAAACAGCCTTCCTAAGTAAGGAGCAATTTCATGTTCTGAAGATCTGTGGCTTGCGCTGTCACGCATCAGATAGGCAGTAAATTGGCACGGAACCCTGCAGCTTCCTGCGCTGTGAGATACGTCTTTAGTGCTTTCCAAGTGTGTTTGTGGCAAAGCTGCCGGAGGGAGGGACCTGGAGGTGCTGTGGGAGGGCACTGGGTGAGCTCGATAACAGCTCTGGGTTTAGTCTCTGCTGCAGAGTGTGCAGATCAGAAACTGCGTGTGTTTGCTGACACAGGAAGGTCATACGTGCACAGCGTGTGGAACAGAGGAGTAGCAGAGTGCTAAACACAGAACCCTTTACACAAAATAGTGCTTTATTGTAATTAACAGCAGATTGCATGATTCTCAATCGTGCCTTGGCTGTTGTGTTTTTTAGTGATGAAAGCCAGAGGATTATTTGTCAGCTTTCTCCCGTTTATGAACAACGGTCTAAATGTGCACAGAAAAATTAAACTTAGATTAGAAATGAAACTGATATCCCTTGATCCAGAATAGATAAAATTAAGGGAAATACAGGGAAATTAAGCCTGATAATCTGTTGTTGATGGGCATTTTCTGAACAGATGATCTGTCGTTCTACAGCTGGCAATTCAAAGTTGCTCAGAAAAGTTAAGTGAGGGAAAAACCACGGCAAAATGCCTGAATGACTCGTGCTGTTTCATGCAATTACAATGCAGTTTACATTGAAACACTGTGCTATACTGGGACTGAGTGAAGGTCAGCCCGGGCTGTGCTGAAGTCACTCTGGGTCACATCTCTAAAAAGCCTACGGCCGGGTACTGACCTTTTGCTTACTTTTAATAGAGTCAGAATTCCTTGCATTACTGTTTTCACACTCTTTGCATCTGTGGTCGCTTCAGATACAGTTTATCCCAACTAAAGTTTTTATCTTAGTCCCTCGGTAAGATTATTACCCAGGTGTGTTCATACTTCTCAGTGATTTGAACTCAAGGTATGCACCACCACAAAGGTACCATTTTACTTTCTGCACTAACCTCAGTTGCAGGAAAAACAACTACATTGTGTCACAGGAGAGGTCTGTGCATTTTGGGTGACTTCCTGTTTATTAAGGAAAAAAGCTAGAGGAAATAAATGTCAACTAAGGTGGAAAGTTTTATTTGTCCACGTGTATTGTGCTACTTCACTCAGACTTGATTCTAGAGCCAGTGGATCTTTTAATGGAACTAGTACTTTTTTCCAAAATAATTTCAATATAATAGGTATAATATTTTCAAAGGACTTAAAAACATGTAAATAGGAACTTTGTGATGGTTATTTGAATGTCATATGCCTCATTTTGTGCCTTGTTCACCACTTTTAGGGATTTTGCTACTGTCTATTGCTTGTTTCTGAATATTGCTGAGGAAACAGGAGAGCTGCAGGTGTGGGTGTTTCTGCTGCTTTGTTAGGGGTTCTGGAGTACTTTTCCTGTGCAGATATCTGTTGCTTGTCACTCCCTGTGCTGTAGCTAACAGTAAGCACAGCAGAGCACATGTGCTGCTGGTGAGGATTGTGCCATGATGGTGCTTGTTCAGGCTCCATTCTAAGTATGCTCTTAGACAAAGGGCGAGCCTCAGGACAGGTTTCATGATCTGACTCCAAAATGTGAATGGCAGAACAGAGATGCTGTATCAGGTATGAGGGACTTTTAAAGTGAGGTCAAAGTCCCTTTACAGCAGCCTTAAAAAAGAGATCCTTTTCCCCCCTCCCTGCTGGGCCCTGATGCAGCTCCTCTGGAGATGTAGGCTCAGCCAGATCTGCCAAAGCTCCTCCTGTCTGGGGAGAGGCAGGAAATTGGCTGTCCTAGATAGATGCCATGAGGCCATTGGCTTTTAGCCTACACTGAGAGACAGTGGTTCAGTCAGCTCATGGGTTTATGGGTGCTACACTGGGGAATTTTTCAATCCTGTATCTAGAGCTGGCAGATTGTAAGGCTTCCTTTTTCAGTGGGAAAGTGATGATGCTATTATAATGAAAGTTGTCAGCTGCAATTACAGTGTTAGTGCCTCAGAGAGCTAATTACTTTCACTCAACTAAATGTAAACATTACATTAAACAAAAAGTATTTTTTACTGTTGGGGAGATAAGATTGAGAGAATTTTTATCTTGGTATTGCAAGGGAGGTGGTTCTTCTGTGGGTGATATTGAAGTAGTGGGTACACAATGTCAGTGTCCAGCTCCATTTGAAGGAGTAAGAGTTGACCATGATGTTAAGATTCCAGTGTGGTTTTGTAATTTCATTTTTTACATAAGTGTGTGGTAATGTTTTAAGTCACTTTTCAGTCACAATTTGGTTCATGCTGGTGGATTTAACAGTGTGGCTGGCAGCCTGCATCTCTGGCACACTTTCACACAGCAGGCATGAAACTGAGCAATTTGGGTCTCTCCATTTCTGCCAGTCAGAATTTTAAAATGTGCTGTGGGTCAAGTGGGATTATTGATGTGAGAACAAGCAACCCCTGGCTGCTCACTTGACAGCCTTTCCTGGCTGCCAGGAGAGAGGCAGCCAGCATCAAACGCTGTTATTCCTCACATTAGCCATCCTGGAGGCATGCAGCTGCCCTTGGTCTGCCTTCCCTCAGCAAAGGCAGAATAACTGCTCTTTTGTGTTGCAACTTTGTCTTACAGTTCTTCTGCCAATGTTTTTATCTTGCCTGTTCCTGAAATTTTAGATACGAATTAGTATAGTTCTTAATTTTCCTAGGGTTTATGCACTGTTAAATAAGAGGTTTACCTGTGAATAGATCCTCTTCAATCTGGAGAATGCCAAGCATTTTTTGTGCCCTTCTTGTAGACAGAGGGTTTCATTTCATTTGTGATAGGAAGCTTTTTTGTGCCATGAGAGAAAACATGCCACAGGGCACTACAACTGTGAACTGGTATTTTTGAACCATAGTGCTGATGATAGAAATGAAAACTGAGAAGTAGGTCAGGTAAATTTAAAAATAGCCATCTGCTATTCCCGGAAACTTTAAAATTGTTAAGCAACTTCTGAAAAGAAAAGAGAAAACAATCTGAAACTATTTAACATCTGAGATATGGTTCTTCTGGACTACACTAGAACTAAGCCAACAGTGTATCTCTTCTCTCCCAACATCTACCAAGAAAGGAACAAGGATCAGACTGATTCTTCTCCAGTGGGTTCCTGCAGTCACAGCTTAAAATAAAGGCTGCTTCCAAATTATACAGTCTAATAGCTATAGACCTTACCCCCTTTTTTCTTCCTCTTCCTTTATGGCAGGAGGATGTTAGTTTGTGTGGGCTCTCAGCAGTTGTATCTCTGTCATTTGATGTGACTTTGCAAAGTAGAAGAGTTAACTGATCAGTCAGAGTGAAAATTGATAATCTTTGAACTGAGAAAAATGGAGTGACTTCATGTTTTAATAGAACTTGCTAAAATAGTGTTTCTAAAACTTAAGTCAGAAAAAAGTCATTAATTTGCTAATTAATGTTTGTTAAATACAAAGGTCTGCTTCAGTGAATGTTTCTGCATTTTTCCATGCAGAATTTTTGTTTGTGATGGAAAAAAACCTGAAACTGGGTTTATATAAAGCAAAGGAGAAGCATGTACTTCCCACTGGCACAACTAGTCCAGACTTGTGTAACTGAACCTGTAATTTAAATGTGGATGCATGCTGGTTTCATGATGAGAGTGACACGTTTTGTAACTGCAGTGGAGCCTCCTAAAGCTGTGGTGTTCTCCATGCAGAACTTGGGGTATGCCTGCCTTTTGTAATGGATTGAGTTCCCCTTTGTCCACTGAGGGCAGTCACAGCTGGGTTCACACGGAGAGCCTGGTGCTGGTGTGTCCCTACAGGCACTCCCTGGCCTGCCTGGTGTGTCCCTACAGGCGCTCCCTGGCCTGCCTGGTGTGTCACTCCAGTGGCCCCAGCGCCTTTGGGACTGGTGTTAACTGGGAAACGCCAGCAGCTGCTGGTCAGTGTGCAGGGGAGCCGTGACCCAGTGCGTGTGGAGCTGGGTGGAAGGGTCCTGTGGGGACATGGGGTGCTCAGCAGCAGTGATGGGGTCTGCAGCTCTGTTCCTGTCTGTGCTACTGCCCTGTGTACACGCAGCCTGAGGGAACTGCCCCTGGGGAAGCAGCAGGGAGAACGCTGCTGTGTCTCTCTCTTCGTGTGTTCCTTGCCTTTGGCCACCTGAAATGAATGGAAAATGGAAGGGGCTTCTGCATCTCACCTCTGTGTTGCCATCTCTTTTGTACAGAGAAGTGTTTTTAAAGCTGAGCATGCTCCTACTTGATAGCAACAGCCTCTGGATGAAATCCTGGAAACATGAAAGAACTGATGTTGCTGTTAAATTCTGGCAGTAGTCTTGCCCAAAACTGCCCATTTGTCCCATCTTTCTGTTCTGAACCCTGAAGTACCATTGCATTGTACACTCTTTATGCAGAAACAAACACCTCCAGATAACTTGTAAATGTGAAAGTCAGATGAAAGGTTGCACATGTTTTTGGAATATCCTCCAGCCAATATGCACAGCAGTCATGCATGCAGCACTTCTTGCTTTTATTTTGCCACGTGGCAGTGATGTGCATTACCTGCGCTGACCTTGCTGGTATTTGCCAGATTCATTTTATAGCAAGCATTTACAAACACTGAATAAGTTAACAATTTTCTAAACAGTGTGTAGATCTCCAAAAGTTTACTCAATAAAAAGATGTCAGTGCTTTTCTGTTTGTTGTAAAGCTGATTACATCTTGTTGATTTACTTGTATAATCTTAGCACTGTCTTAATTTGTGAATTGTAGACTGTTCTGTGGAGTCATGAGACTTCTGGGCTGTTGTGCTGGAGTAGAGCAGCTGGGACTTAGAAAGCCAAAAACATTTGTGTGGTGGCTAAATGTAAGGATGACTCAGCTGAAATTTCTGATGAGTTATGCAGTCAGGAAACTTAATCAGCGTGTGGCTTGCCCACAGCGTCTCACAGCCGCTGCCTTGCCACGAACAGCTCGTGTGACCCCTACACAGATACCTTCAAACATAACTGGGCATTCTTATCTTCTACCAGTGTTAATTCCCTTGAATTGGCTGTAGTGAGCTCAGAGATTTTTCTAAAAATGAAAAATCAAAAATGATATGAAGTGATAAGAATTTTTAGAATGCTGTGGAATTAGAGGAGAAAAATCACATCGGAGTGTCCTGTGTATACTGTCTGTTGTATCTAACTGAGAAAGAAATCCTAGATTCTGAAAGAAATTGAGGGAAATGGGAAAGGAAAATGTATCTTCCATTTCTCTTTAGATCCATGTTCTCTTTGTAATGGTGTTTGAAGCCGTTTATTCAGTGGAAGATGGGGATAAACAAGGATCAAAGTGTGGTGATTCTGGGCAGTGGGATCTGCATTCGGCTTTGATGTTGGAATAGAGGGAGCAGGCACTCCAGCTCCTTTTGGTTCTGTTTCCTCATCTATAAAATGTGGATAATGGCACCTGTTTCAGTGACCAGCTCAGGCTTTTATGGAGGAGCAGGATTACTGGCTGTCATTGTGTCCCAGTAGTGGCACTGGTGTTTTGTGTAGTGTAAGCTGTGCAACTGGCTGAAAAAACGCTCTGCCACTGAAAAGTTACCACTATAATCAACAAGCCTTTGGGCATGGGACTGCTGCTCTTGGCTCAGTGACTTCTAAACAGAAGCTGGGGAGCAATGCCTTGGCTGTTGAATACTGCAGTCCCTCTGCAGCTGCAATATTGTGCATCACATCATTCTGTTGGAGAGTCAAAAATCTACAGCACTTGAGAGGAAGTGTTGCATGTGATAATTTTTCAGCAAGACCAGTGATTTTAAGGTAAAATTTGCTGCAAGAGATTTTCCTAACTCAGAGCAATTGTAAATATGGTATGAAAACTCATGTTACTACTAAAGAGTGTGTCATTGTGAATATTCCTTGTGCCAGCAATTAAAATGGTCACGTTTTTATTACTGTGAGCATCAGTTTTGGTTTGATTGTATGGTGATTTATCTTGGGTTTGAGAATTGTGTTGAGAGAAGTAGGAAAACATTGAATTATGTCAATTTACATTCTCTTCTTGTTGAGTAGGAAATGAGCTGCAAAGATGAACCTTTTACTTGGTTCTGTGCCTTGTTGTGGATTTTTTATTCTGAGTCCCTATTTCTGATTTTCAGGTACCGAAGTTCAATGTTGGCTTTTTCTGTAACTTAGCCTGTTTTCTTGCCCCAGGATTGGAATTTGACATGGCACACAGAAGATCCAGACTTCACCCCGTGCTTTCAGAACACAGTCCTGGTCTGGATTCCTTGCGTTTACCTGTGGCTCTGCTTCCCAGTGTACTCCCTGTACCTTCGCCGTCATGACAGGGGCTACATTCAGGTGTCAAACCTCAACAAAGCCAAAACGGTACGTGACCCTGAGATCAGAGCTCACCAGGCTTGTTGGGAAATGGGAATCTATTTTCAGCTGTGTTTTAGCACAGTATTTTTCTGAGCATCAGTCTTGACTCATGTGCACACTTCAGGTGTAACTCATTTGTTCTGCTTGTGTTGATTTCCCAGCCTTTCCTGTTTCCTTTGCCCTTTTATCAGCCTTTCTGAAATTTACCCTGGCATTGCAACAAACATGCAAATCCTTTTAAAGACCAGTTGGAGAAGACTATTTTAAGGCAGCCCAATCTCAAAGCCCATATTTCTGTCATAAAAAGAATTTATTATCCTGCCAGCTTCTTAAATTACACAGTATACATTTCTAGAGCTGCTGCAGGTGTTCTATTCCACTTTTATTGTGAAACAGGTACTTAATGTTTTTGGGTTTTTTCTTCCCTGTAGAATAAGTGCAAAGTTTTAAGGACTGTAATAACATGGTGTATTGGAGAGGTTTTTGCCTCTGCAATCTGTTATTCAGGAGTGAGATTGATCAGCTTTCTGCTTCATAATAGACTGAATTACATGGTATTAAAAATCAGTAAACTTTTTTCTTCTAGTAGGAATTCAATAATTAAAGCCAAATTGCTTTTCTTTTGTGCATATGGTATTATTGCCCAATTGATATGATCTGACCATGGCTCCTGCTAACACATAACATGTGGTGTTCATCTCTATATTGTGCTGCACTGTCTTTGTGAATTGATGTATTAAAGACACTTTTTTCTTCCAGGCTTTGGGCTTAATCCTGTGGATAGTCTGCTGGGCAGACCTTTTCTACTCTTTCTGGGAAAGAAGTCAAAATATTTTTCGAGCTCCATTTTTTCTCGTTAGCCCTACAGTATTGGGTATAACAATGGTAAGTTCTGCATGGCCACTGTCCATGTGAAGCTTTAAGCAATCACACCATTTTGGTATTATTCACAGTGCTGTCATTCTTTAATTACCAGAAAAGTAAAGAAGTTAAAGATTGGCAGCTTTTGACAGTACTTTGGTGTATGTGAATGTTTATTTCTATGTAATGCATATTCTTTTCCCTTTTTTGTCCACTCCTTATCTTTACTGATACAGAGAATTTCCTATTTAAATGTATTTTTGAATTACACTTAAAATTTCAGGGCTTTAGAAGATCTGGAAGATACTGGCTTAGAAATGTTAAATAAGCAGACTTTAGCACAGTACCTTTTACATGTGCATAACATTGTAAAACTTAAAATTTATGAATATGTTTTCATCCTATTTGTTTACAGTTGCTGGCCACATTTTTAATACAATATGAAAGAATAAAAGGAGTCCAGTCTTCAGGTGTAATGACAATTTTCTGGTTCATCTCATTGTTATGTGCCACAGTGGTTTTTATATCCAAAATAAAACATGCCTTAAATATGGTAAGTGATTTTTAGCCTCATTCAGTTGAAAATAATCCCAAATGCTGCAGTGATAGAGTAGTTGCTTGGTAATTATGGCAGTGAAATCAGTTAATGATTCATGTAGTGTACCTTCACTCCTTGGGTTGTAACAGCAAAAGAAGCAAGAATTAATGACTTCTGCTTTGAAATGCTCATGAAATTCATAGTGATTTTAACTGTAGCCACGAAAACTGGGTTGGCTGGTGGAGAAAGGGGATGTGTCTGCTCGAGTACACTCAGGGTGTGTGATCTTTGGTATCAGACTGCTCTGGCTGGGAGTTTACGTCATCTTCCTGTTGATTATACAGTGGATTTCCTGAAACACTTTGTTCAGTGCTGGTGTGGTCTCACCTGCTTGGACGAAATCAAAATGAAATATTTTTATGCTAATTTGCCCTATAGTAAGGCCACCTCAAATATCAGACTAATTGTGGAGCTGCCTGAAAATGGCTTATCACTTTTATTTCTTGAACCTTTAAGCTGTATTGGGAATTTTGGGAATTTGCAGCCAACTTTTGTCTTCAGCTGTTGGGAATGGGATTTTACTGGGGCTGTGTGTCCATCTATCCCTGTGCTTTGATTTCTGTGGCTTATGTGTTATGCATCAGTCCCAGTCTAAAAAACTGAAACAACCTCTGAATTTTGCACACAGTGGAACAAAGTGTAATCTAAATTCTGCTCCTCCAATTTTTATCTTCTGTGTGCTGCTAATTAAACAATTTGCTTTCAATACTCCTTGCTATCCAGTGCATAAATGTCTTGCTCCTGTAAGGAATGCACTGACTTCAAACTGGGGCTGTGTTGCCACAAACCATGTGTTAAAGAGAACTTTTTACATAAGAAATTCATGCTTGTATTTTTATGGCAGAGACTGAATAAAAATAAATGTGTCTTTCACATCCTCTCCCCTCTCATTACCTTCCCTTTACCAAAATAGACATTGACTTTAATTTGCATGGGGGTGAGTAGTGTAGCACTTAGTTTGCAGAATTTACAGTAAGGAGCTGTTTTCTGTTTAATCATAACGTGTTATTTAAAATAAATTGCTCCAGCCTTCTAACTGCACTATTACCTTCCTTTGTAGGGTGCTGATGAGGATGCATTTCGTTATGTCACCTTCTGCATCTACTTCGTCCTGGTATTAGTAGAGCTCATCCTGTGTTGTTTTCCAGAGCAACCACCTTTGTTTTCTGAAACAGTAAATGATCCTGTGAGTGAGTCTGTAGTACCTTATGTGCAATATTCTGTGTAATGAGCTACAGGGCCAGAGTCTCCCAGATGACAAATCATTAAAATTCTATTTATTTGGTGATGCAAAAGAAGGCCATAACATGCAAATCTGGGGGAAGGGAGGGGCTGTATGAAAGAAAAAAGCACAAAAATACTGTTGCACTCATTGCTGAATAGCATTCCTGAAGGATAAGTGATATGTATTTATATTCAGTGGTGCTGCTGGCAGTCGGTGGGAAGTAGTGGTTTGAAATGCTGTGCTCCTGGTTATCTGATGTGTTCAGTAGGCAGTAGCATGGGCATTCACTTCATGTGAACATGGGGAAGAATTCAGACCTGGAAAACCAAACAAGGCCAGCAAACTACAGTGAATTTTCTAAGATGTAGGTGCTGGTGTATATAGAAGTCAGGCAATGTGTTTTGTATCTTGTTTGCATTACATAAATCCAGACTTGTTAAAACTTGTCTTCATTCTATCTGGCATGAAAGTCAGTAGGGTTATTAATTATTTTTGTGATAACTACTTAATTTTATCAAAAGTAGTATTATTTGTATTGGGTGTTTTGGGATGCTTTTATGGAGTTCACAGATTTTTTTTCAATTGTGCATCTGTGTCAGTGGAGTCCCAGCACTTCTCTGCTAGAATGGGAGAACTGAGTTTTTCCT
The DNA here is from genome assembly GCA_013397815.1 of Aleadryas rufinucha. Classification (NCBI taxonomy): domain Eukaryota; kingdom Metazoa; phylum Chordata; class Aves; order Passeriformes; genus Aleadryas; species Aleadryas rufinucha. The sequence continues at coordinate 410,425 of VZTH01006497.1, read as the reverse complement.
TCATGATTAACTACCCAATTAACATATTTGTGCCCTCAAGTGGTAGTGTACCTTGCACTGACATCTGGAGGGACTGGCTGGCCTGCCCTGGCCTCCGAAATTCCTTCAGCTGTTTGTTGTGCTGTTGATATGGAGCACTGCTATTCCTGTGCCCCGTGGTGGAGCCTGCTGACAGCCCCGAGCTGTGCTTGTGTTTGCTGAGTGTAAATGGCAGGGTTTAGTAATGTGAGAAAAGTACTGTAAACAAAAGGAATTTCAGAAACATCTTTTCTGCACTGCTTGTTTCTTTAGGCCCTGCATCAGTCACTTTGTGTGTGGATTGATTTCTTTTTCTCTCCTTTAGAATCCATGTCCAGAGTTCAGTGCTTCTTTCCTCTCCAGAATCACATTCTGGTGGATCACTGGGTAAGATCAAGCTGTTGCATAAAGCACCAGTTCAAGTTAGATGGCACTTTGGGATCCTGCTTTTAGAGTGAAATTAGCAATAATCATGCAACAATAATTTCAGTTGTTTTGGTTGGTTGTCATAGATAAAATCAATTTTTTCTTCAAATTTGATTTATGTTTTTTCACTTCCTTTGTAGGGTCTTTGTAATTTTAATTTTTACCAGTGTATATTTAGTATGTTTGATGAAAGAATATAATAAAAATATTCTTTGGGAAATACAAGAAGGTAGAAATTATCTGCTGTATTTAGAAGTTAAGAAGTTAAGACATTGAAAACTATTACCTCTTATTGTCCAATAGGCTCTTTTTCCCCCATTAACTTTAGTTATGCTGTATGATTTGTGAGTTAAAATACAAACATGTAAAATAATACTGATGTATAGTTGTGGCTGGTACTTGGCCAGAGTTCCAACAAGAAAGCTAGATGAAAGGAATTGCTCTGTGAAATTAAAGGCTAATAAAGATTTTGAAACTTGCTAGGCATGGGAATATTAAGTGCCTGGCTGATTTTCAAGTGAGATCACTTCATCCTTTCTTTTATTTTCCCTGAAATTTGCATTCAGTGGCATATCCTGGATCCTTAGATGTTTTGGTGTCTAATTCTCCCGGTAAAGACAGGAGGATGTGTGTTTTAGCATCTGGACCTGTGGTGCTGCAGGCACTAATGCTTGCTGGCATCTTTGTGGAGAGCTGGCTCTGCTCTGGGGCTGGATGCAGCTGTATCTATAGATCTGTCTCTGTATATACACACAAACATTTCTGGTGTTCTTAAATGTATGTTGCTGGTTCTTTCTAATACAGGTTGATGATTCAGGGTTATCGGAGTCCTTTGGAAGCCAAGGATTTGTGGTCATTAAATAAAGAGGACAAATCAGAGGAAATAGTGCCAGGTTTGGCTAGAAACTGGGCAAAAGAGTGGTCAAAGACCAAGAGGTAAGTTCAGTTATCCTGGCTTCCAGTTCTGCCAGGATACAGAGGTTTAAAAGCTCGAGTTACTCAGCCTCTGCTTAGAGGTGTTTATTTGTTACCAAACCTGCTTTTGTAAGGCCCCTGTGGCTGCCTGTGCTTGTCCTGAGGTGCACATGGAGCAGGAACCAAGTAGGGCACTGTGTTCCTTCCTTACAAAGAGCTGCATCGACTTTCCCTTAGTCTTTCAAGATCCAAAACTTATTACTGTGACTTTTGATGTGTGGGTTTTTTTCCCTGGGGAGGGAATGTTGGACACAAACTTGTGTCATGTAATTTAGGAGCTTGGGCTCCCTCTGTAGCTGGGGAAGCCTCAGGAGGGGGTAGTTCAGGGTGTAAAAGTGAGCAGCTTATTCCTTTCTTTTGACTATGTAGGGAGTCTGAGCATCTAAGCCAGATGACTAAAATTAGAAAGACTGCATGCCTGCAGTCTCCATCCTACTTTCATCATCCTTGGCTGCAACAAACAGGAGCAGCTTTTCATTGAAGGAAAATGGCATGCTTGCTTACACTGTGTTTCACTTACAGCCTGTCCTCAGAAGCTCAGAGCATGTAGTTTAGCATAAGCCAGATGTAAGAAAAGAATGTGTTCAGTCCATTGGGGATGTCTTGGCATAAATCTGACTTCAGTCTTTTAGCTCTGGTGGTGCAGTGAAGCCTTGATTCCGAGGACAGTTCAGCATACTGGGTTCTAGAATAATGATGTCCTCTGCTCTTTAAGCTTATGAGTTACAGCTCTATTCCTCATTCCCCAGGGAAGACTTGTAGGAGAGATTTACAGGAATGTTACCTAGCCAAGCAAAGAAAGCCATCTCTGAATGGCCAGTTCATTTAGTTATGTTGTATGATTAAAAATGTTTGACAGTAAAACACAGTTAAACTATTAAGAATCATTATAAGGTCCATTTACATCTCATTTGTTTAGTGTACATTTTTCCAGTTGGCTTTATGCTTGAATAAAGGCTACATTCTATACCTAATGTTTTTCCAGGCAACCACTGAACATGTTATATGCACCCAAAAAGCAGCAGAAATCAGGAGACTCAAATGGTGATGTGACAGAAGAGGTTGAAGCTTTGATCATAAAACCATCTCAGAAGAGCTCTGAAGCATCTTTATTCAAGGTTTTATACAAAACCTTTGGACCCTATTTTCTCATGAGCTTCCTTTTTAAAGCTGCACATGATCTCTTGATGTTTTCAGGCCCAGAAATTCTGAAGTAAGACCTATATACTTTATTATTGTATTAAAAGTATGTGAACAGGATTTAAAACATGCTGGTATTTCACTCCCCAGGCTGCTTTGCCTTCAGCTGATACAATGAGGAAGAGATGTCATAAAAAAGGAGAGACCATGGACAAGGATGATTTTGGTCCATTGGTTTTCAAATTGCAACATCATGCAATAAATGTTTGACTTCTTACTTTCCTTTTCAACACCAGGAAGGCAGGGCAGGAACATAATCAACAGCAGCAGGAGAGTTTAGTCAGTTCTAGCCTGTAATTACTCTGTGCCTACACATCACAGTAGGTGATGCTGCAGAGAGCTGAGGGGCTGCAAGGGCCTGTATTGCTTTGAGCTAAGAAGTAAAGCAGCTGCAGGTGGTTGTATTTCAGCTGGAGGGGATATGAGACTTCAGTGGAGCTCCCAGAGAGTGCTGGACATGTAAGCTGTGTGTTACTTCATGTTTCAGACTGGTGTGTTGAGGAGGGAGTGAGGTGTGCTCATGGAAAATGATCTTCAGTTTCTGAGAAGTTTGCCCGAGTGTTTTATCCAAGTTTGGTACTTTAGGTGCTTACATGACCTGTACAATGTTTGGAATAACCTAAGGCTGTAACCATGACATTTGGTTTTGTTTTCCATCTATCAAGAGAACTCATTTCTCTCTCCACAGATTGCTGCTCAACTTTGTAAATAACAAAGCTGCCCCAAACTGGCAGGGCTACTTTTATACAGTGCTGCTGTTTGTTTGTGCCTGTCTTCAGACACTGATTCTTCACCAGTATTTTCATATTTGCTTTGTAACTGGAATGAGGCTCAAAACAGCCATTGTTGGTGTAATTTATCGAAAGGTAGGTGTTTGTTTAAATGCACAACAATACTGTGACTGCAGATATGCTCTATCTGTGACTGTGAGAATGCATCACTTAAGTCTGAATAATAAGTTGGGAGACTCTGGTATGCTGATTCCTAACTCTTAATAGAAATAAGAGCATGTCTAATTTATAAATAAAAGCCTTTAAGCTAGGGCAGTTTTCTAATTTGCTAGTTAATATGCTGCTTCTCACTGTCAAATAAGAAACCTTTGCCTCATTAGATTAGGGGTGTGCAGTGCTTCAGTTGGTGCAGAAATTAAGATGCATCTACATTTACAGCTTCGTTTGGGATTTACCAGCAGTGCCACCTCACCTTTGAATAAGCTGGAACATTTTAGAAAGCTGTGGACTGATAGCTCTGTGTGAGAAAAATGTGTCCCAAGAAATGAAGATTCCACTTCTTTTACTAGAACAAAAGCACATAACAAACCTAGCTAACGGTACCCCCAAGCAATCAAACCACCAGCCCTAGCCCCAAAGTTTGCTTATTGACTTTAATTCTGTATTAGCTTAAACCCAGCTGATTGATTCAAACTGTACAACTTGAATTTTGCAAGGTGTTTAGGGTAAAGAGAATATGAAGGAGGAAGATGATTGCTTGTAATTTTAAAGAAGCAGTTCTGTAAAGCAATTGAATTCTGTCGAGAAAATGCCAATGACTAAGTCTGTCCTCATGTTGTTTTAATTGTTTTTTATTTTTTACCTGCATGTAGGCACTTGTTATCACAAATTCTGCTAGGAAGACTTCTACTGTGGGTGAGATTGTGAATCTCATGTCTGTGGATGCTCAGAGATTCATGGACTTGGCTACCTATATAAACATGATTTGGTCTGCACCTCTCCAGGTGATACTTGCACTGTACTTGCTGTGGCAGGTGAGCACTGTGTGTTGTTTCCTGTTGTGACTTTGTGCTGCTTCCATGAGTCTGGGACTCCACAGAGCTGCTGTTCAGCCCACTGGAGGGTTTGCAGCAGTGAGGGGAAAGTGCTGTTGATTAGGAAGCCATTCAGAGCTGCTTTTGTCACTGCTGTCAAGAAGGAAGGCAGGAGGTTCTGAATTCACATCTCAGTTCATATGGGGAGGGTGCAGAGGGGAGCTGTTACCTTTTGGGGCACTGCAGCACCTAGAGTATCTCCCTTGTCCCTTGATTTAACTAGAAGTGGTCTTGGTTCTAGAGTCACTACACGAGACATTTGCTATTTCTAGTTCACACAGCACTGGGCTGATTCTTCAGAAGAAGAACAGATAAATCAGCAAAAAGTGGAAAGTGTTAAAACATATTTGTGTGCGTATAGAGAGATATTTGAAGAGAGATTGATCTGTATGTACCTCTAAATGGGGGCTATATATGTATGTTTGTTTCAAAAGTCAAAGTATATAGATGTTAACCTAAGCCCCTACTTGATCCTCCTCTTCTTCCCCCAAGCTGAAAACCCATTTCAGAATGATTTTCTGTAGTGTGTGCAGTGGTTTGAGCCAAGATTTTGAAACACGAGTTTGAATAAATGCTTACAATTACGTACTTTTCAGAATTTAGGTCCTTCAGTGCTGGCGGGTGTGGCTGTCATGATCCTTCTGGTCCCAATAAACGCTGTGATGGCAATGAAGACAAAAACCTATCAGGTTAGCACCTCTATGTAGTGCTTTTAAGAAACATCTCTTCTTTGACTTGTTCCTGGATGTTTTTCCTTTTATTTTATTCCCATCCCTCTGTCTATCCCTTAAAAAGGAAGGGAAGGAAAGGTCAGAGGTGGTGTATATTCTGAATATACAAACTTGTGCATTTTGCAGCCTTATACCTGATCTGTACATAATGGTCTAAAAATTTACAGTAGTGAAGACCAAGGTAGCACTTTAGGCAGCTTCATGAGATGCCCAGTGATTGAATTGGAATGAGCTCAGTTTTTAAATTGCCTAAGAAATAAAATGCAAATGTAAACTACTGTCTGCCTAATGAACCTGAATGAATGAAATATTCATGTTTCCAGGATGTGTGGCTTGTCCTTTTTTTTCATTTGTTTCCTGGAGAGATGAAGAAGGGGAAGTCTTAGTTGTTGGCTGTTTTTGATGCCTTGTTGATTTTATTTAGTGGGGATCAGTTTGTTACAGAGTGCACATAAATAAACAGACTCAAACTGAAGTTTTCTCCTGCTGCTTCCAGCAGCCCCACCACGTGCTTGGTGGTACAGACTCCACTACTAACTGAGTTTGCTGAATGTCAGAGAAGATTGATATGTTTAAGTGAAACCTTAGTTAGAGGTTCATTAGAACATGCTCCAGCATTTGGTTCCTGCAGGGGAGAAGCTGGGACACGTGGCCTGCCCAGGCACAGTGTCCCTGCTCTGGGACAGCTGTGCCCCTGCATTCTGCTGCCTCAACAGCAGTTCAGCTTTGCACTGCCCTCAGTGAAATATTTTAGGAAGATGGAAACTTTAAGAATGGCTGAATGGAAAGCTTTTTGCCTTAGTACACCATCAGAAAGCCATTGATAGTGCTGAAAATAAAGCAAAATCAGGTTTGGTCTAAGGTTAGATGCAAGCTGCACGTCTTATAGTGGATTATTTTTTAACTGCATGTTGTACCTGAGTCCCAGGGCTCCCTAATGCAGGGTTAATCATACTTAAACCAGTGGCACAATTGTTTTGATCTTGGTTTGGATTTGTAGTTACATGAAGCATTCTTTTAATTGGTTTAAAACGTCTTGTTAATTCTGCATATTTGTTTGTTCAGATAGTATCTCAGATTTCCTGCTTGGGAAGCTAGTAAGCTTTTGATGATAATGAGGTAAATTTGCCATTGCAAAATAGAAAGCTCAGAACTTTGAGGTTCTGCCAAGTATTGTGCTCTGTTAATTATTTTTTGCAATGTTGTTTTTAGGTGGCTCAAATGAAGAGCAAAGACAACAGAATTAAGCTGATGAATGAAATTCTCAATGGGATTAAAGTTCTGAAACTTTATGCTTGGGAATTAGCCTTCAGAGAGAAGGTATTAGAGATCAGACAGAAAGAACTCCAAGTCCTAAAGAAATCTGCTTACCTTGCTGCAATGGCAACCTTCACTTGGGTTTGTGCTCCGTTTCTGGTAAGTGAAACAAGTCTAGGAGTCTTCTCTCCTTTTTGGGATTGTGCTTTCCGAGGCAGCACTTGAGGACTTGTTTTGGTGTTGTGTTGTAATGAGTCAAAATGCCCTCCAGGGTGGTGGGTCACTGAACTCTTGGGGGTCCACTTCTCTGTGGAGAGGCACCATTGTTTCCTCTGAAACCCAGTAACATTCAAGTTGCATGTGTTCTAGAAGTTAATGGCCAAAGTATTGGAAATAAAAACTTCCTCTGCATCCCCTCCTGTTTTTGGCAGAGTACTTGAGGAACTTAAGATGAAATGTATGGTCAGATTTAGGAGAGTAAAAAAATGCCTTATTTCAGTGTGTTTCATGTAAGAGTTGCTGACTGAATGGGATGTTGTGCCCCAGGAGTGTCTCTGGCCAGGGTTCTCCAGCATCTGGTGGAAGAGGCAAAGCCATTGTGTAGCCTGAGATGGCTTCAAATTCTTATTTAAAAAAAATAAGAATCCATGATATGTGAAACATCCTTCCCATGTTTGTGGTTAGCTTACATTTCACCTAACACAGGGGAGAGAAGAGTGAGATCACATCAGAATGGCTTCAGACCCTATTAGAACAAGGGGCCATTGCTCTCGTCTGCAGAAGCAATTAAAAGCCATGACTACATTAGGATAAAATATGTGCTGTTGCAGCTGAAGGTGTTTAAGTGTACTTTCCAGTCTCAGATTCCTTCCCTGCAAACATTTTTAGTGTTTACATTATGCTCTGGGCATGATGAAAGGCAGAGGAGCAGTGCCCTGGGTAGGAAGCATCAGCTGCATTCTTAAGTGAATGCTTTTCTAAAAGAAGTCTGAGATTATCTTAATATAAATACATTATTAAATGAAATTTCTAACTAAAACTGTGCAGGGGTTCTCCCCAGTGCTGTTCTGTGGAGCCTGAGAAGACAGCTGGGTGTGACTGAGGCTCTGTTCCAGCACACAGGGGGATGTGTGCCTCTGGCTCCTCGGGAGCTCTGCCACTGGGGCACAGCCCAACGTGCAAGGCTGCTCTTCAGCATCTTGTTCCTTGGATGCTGGGGGTTTTTTGGTATGTTTTGATGAAAAAATTATTTCAAGTGCTTACTTGAAAACACTTTTGACATTTAAAACTTTTATTTCCTCTACTCCTTCCCCTCTTTCCAGGGCCAGGGTTTTAAAAGCCTTGTTTAATAACAGTGCCAGGGTACTGGTTTTGCAGTACCTGCCCTGCTGCAGTGTGTGCTGATGAGGGTGTGTTTCACACTCATTGCTGGTAACACAGGAGTGCAGGCATGCTGCTGGTGAGGTTTTTCTTTGGACTGTGTCCTGTTTCTGATCTCCGTGGGAGGGCTTTCTCCCTGGGATATGGCTGTCCAAACCAAGGGCTGTACAAACAAGCTCCTGTGCAAGGCACAGCTGAGTCAGCTGCTGCCCCAAGGACAGTACGTGTCTTCACAGCAGTCACATTTTTCAGCAGAAATACTGATATCTTCAATGGATGCTGTGCTTAGATGGGACTGTTCCGTAGGTGGAGAGCTCATTATTTCAAGTCTTTTAGGAGGGGGGATGCCAGAGGTTTATCTACCTTGATTTCTTGTTTTAAGTGGCAGTCTGTGGGAAAAAGCTGCTGGATCTTGTGATAAACTGAGGTATGAGTGGCTTATCATGGAAGAAAACACTATGAAGGGAATAGTTCTGAAAGTAAACATCTGGTTTTACTTAGTTTGCTTTAATTTTACTATAGTTTATTCAACACATAAAAAAAAGTATATGGATTTTTGGAATTATTTTTATAGCTTAGGATTCATGATAAAAATGGTTCAGTGTAATTTTCTTGTTCAGTATGAAACTGAAACTGTTCACAACAGAAAAGCTTAGTTACTAAAAGGCTTTGTCTTTGTAATGCAATAACGTTTCAAGTTTCTTGGGAAATGGTCTGTCCATGATAAAGTGGGCTGTATTTGGGAATCTCGGGTTGTGGTAGTCCCTACAAAATATCAAATAGGTTTGTGTTGGGGTGCTTCTAACTCTTCTGTCAATACATGTTACTGACCCAATATCTGATACTGTGAGGAGTGCCTTAGAACTGAAAGAGATCAGGAAAACAGACCAGTGATCATTTCTGTGCTTGCCTTCTCCTGCTGTGTGACCTGGGACATTTGTGGTTTTGCCTTTGCTGTGTGAAGAAGGTGAGCACTTAGCACTTTTCCAGGAGGAGCCATGAACTTCTTTTTACAACAGCAGGTTTAAATCATGTGCTTGTTTTGCAAAAAGCATTGTCAGGAACAAGAAAGTCATCAGAATCTTCCTCTTTCTTTGATTTATACTCTTGTGATCCCAGCTGTCAGACTCTGTACTCCTGACTGGTGGCTTTAAGGCACGTCCCCCCCAGTGTAACCCTCCCCCTTTGTTCCAGGTGGCCCTGTCCACGTTTGCTGTGTATGTCACCATCGACAAGAACAACATCTTGGATGCTCAGAAGGCCTTTGTTTCTCTGGCACTGTTCAACATCCTCAGGTTTCCACTGAACATGCTTCCTATGGTCATCAGCAACATTGTGGAAGTAAGGCTTCAGTCATTCAGGTGTTTCTGTGCAGGAGGAGGCCCTGGGTGGAAGGATTACATTGCCCTGCTTAGAAAGGGACCTCTGGGGAGGTTTGGCCACCTCTGGAAGGGGCCTTGCAGTTGCTGTGTGTCAGGTGCTGTGCAAGTGAAATACTCCCAGTTGTGGTGGGTGGGTGTTCTGACATTGCCCGTGTTTGTTGTGGGCTGGGAAGTGAAAGGTCCATGAGGATCCAAGCAGCTGTGCAGTGGATTATTGTGCATGATAATGATACAGTGTGTGTGTGGCACAGAACAGTGAGCCCTAAAATGTAACAAGCAGAGTGTAAATAGTTCTGCACCCTTTCTCCATGCAGGCCAGTGTCTCCTTGAAGCGCCTCAGGGTGTTCCTGTCTCATGAAGAGTTAGATCCTGACAGCATAGTCAGGGGTCCCATCAAAGAGGGTGAGTTTCTTTGCCTGTTGAAATCAGCGTGTACAGGTTTTGGGTGGTTTATTTTGTTTTCTTTAACAAATTTATTGCATTTTTGGTGGGTTTCACTGATAAATTTGAGCCAGAAAACAGAGAAGGGAGTTTGTAAAATGAAAATTACGTAAAGGTTCTTCTTCCTTCTCAGATGGTTTCTTTCCTCTCCACAAGTGATTTTGCAGTGCTGGAGATGCAGCTGAATTAGCTGGTATCTCTGTGTATTGTGCTTTCCGAGGCAGCACGGTTCCTGAGTAAGGGTAACCTTGGAACCTCTGCTGTCTTGCTAAATGCAGTAAAAGCAGAACACAAGTTTTTGGTGGCTTGTTGTTCTGAAAAAGTAGCTTTATTCCTCTGCCCATGTGTGTTTGGATTGATTTCTGTGGCAGGATCCAGAGCACACAATTTAGCTGCTTGCATTGGTACTTCTATAAATATGAGTTTTCTCCTTGCAGCTGAAGGATGCATTGTTGTGAAGAATGCAACGTTTAGCTGGGCCAAAACTGATCCTCCTTTGCTGAACAGGTAAGGATTCATTAATTCAGTAATGAAGGTACCCTTCATTCCACTCCAAAATCTTGCTGCATCATAAATGATCTATATTTGAATTATAAAGTACGTATGGAGAAGAGTTTGTTGCCATAAAGAAAGAGAACAAATAACACCAGTTCTATTTTTTTTTTATTGGGGCTTCGTGAACTAGAGGGATTTACAGTTTATTGCATTTATAGAATGTGTAAAGGGAGTAGCAAGAGCTGTAGGGATTACAGGAGAGAGCTGCAGGGGGGAGTTCAGGCTCTTGCTCTGTGCTGCAGATGGGATCAGCTCCATCTAGAGGATGCAGCCAGGGCAGCCCCTCGCGGTCAGCTCTGGTCCCTCCTGTCTGCCCGTGTCCCTCCTGTGTGCCCCGGTCCCTCCTGTGTGCCCCGGTCCCTCCTGTCTGCCCCGGTCCCTCCTGTCTGCCCGTGTCCTCAGGCTCTGTTTCACAGCCTGGTTCTCACTGTGCTCTGCTATCCTTGATCCCGGGCTGCAGAAAGCAAACAGTGGTGCAGCTACAAGCTGTGTCTTCCCTGTGCCCTGTCCCCTTCCTTAACTTTGGCTGCTTTTTCTTGGGCCTTAAATGGCAAATTCTGTGGGACAAAACCGCTGTATTTACATTTGTGTTCATAGAACACTTGAGAGAAATCTTGGCAAGGTTGGGTCACATTGCTTTTTTTCTTTCTTTTTTCTTCCCCTTTTGACTAATTACATATTAAGATGCTATTTTCTAAGTATGAGGAGAACTGGGTGCTTTCTGTATGAGAGGTTTGGATTTTCAAACAGTTACAGTTCCAGTGCTGAGTCAGTGTTTGCAGTGGTGTTCACACTGCAGCTGCCTTCAGATGGGCAGTTGAATTGACTGTTCAGTTACTGGGGTGTGCCAGCAAGCAAGGCTGAATTATGTGCACTTTATTTCAGCATTAATTTCACTGTTCCTGAAGGCTCCTTGGTGGCTGTTGTTGGTCAAGTTGGCTGTGGAAAGTCTTCACTGCTGTCTGCATTGCTGGGGGAGATGGACAAAAAGGAAGGCTACGTGGTTGTCAAGGTGTGACATGTGAAGAATTGTTCAGCTGTTTGTGGGTATTGCCAGAGGGATTCTGGGTTTCCAGGTGGTGAGGAGAGGGAAGAGACAGCCTTTCAAATGAATGCACTTCTTAGCCCCATTTCCTGGCAAACCATGTGGGTGCCTTAGCCTGCACTCTGTAATTGCCTGTAAGCCTTGACCCCACAGCATCCAAATCTGTTGGTGTCAGATTCAGCCAAATAAAACAAGGGAGGTCTCAAAGATGAGTTCTGGTGAGTCTTGTTAGCAGCTGGGTATGAGATGGGGAGACCCTATTACATATTCTGAGGAAGAGCAGTGTTGGGTTCTACCTTCTTAGACATCAGAGAATTACGAGGAGAGAGGGTGCCCCAGATACCTGAAGATGGGAAAAGCTGCTGTTGCAGTTTGTTCTTTCTTAGACATCAGAGCTGCACAGAGCTAACACAGAGAAAAATGACCCAGAAAGAAAATTACTTTAAGAGCAAAACAAATATGTTGCATTTGAAAGTCTGTAGTTTTGGCCACCTCCAAAATTGTTGTGGAAAAATGAAGTAGTTGAGATCTGAATCACTAATTATTAGTGCAGAAAGAGAAGGCAGAAATGATACTGAAAGCAAAATACTCTGCATTATCTCAGTCTCTCCCTTTGAAGAGACTTTTATATGAAAACCACTTCCTCTGCTTTCTGCAGAAATCTCTTGGCAGGGGTGCATTTGTTAGACACTTGCATTCCAGATTAAAGTCTTTTGTGCAGAACATAATTTATAATTATATGAAAGAAGTAATGACTTTTGACATGCAGTAATCGTGCAAACATTCTCTAAACAAATGTTTCCTGCAGGTTTATGTTAATCTTATTTGGTTTGAAGTCCTTTATTTTCCACCAATGCACTTTGTTACATTCACTTGTAGAGAGGATTATAAAAATAACATTTTGGAGGAGGCGGTAGCCCAAGAAGTATTTGTTTGGAAATGACCTTAGGTAATTTGTGAGGTGATTAGCACTGCCTGCCTCACAAAGCTCTGCTGTGCTTTGACTCTCTCTGCAAACTCTTAGTCTAAAGTACTGAACTTTATTTTTCTTGCAGGGCTCTGTAGCCTACGTTCCTCAGCAAGCCTGGGTCCAAAATGCAACTCTGGAAGATAACATTATCTTTGGGAGGGAGATGAGTGAGAGCCGCTACAAGCGTGTGATTGAGGCTTGTGCACTGCTGCCTGATATAGAGATTCTTCCTTCAGGAGACAAAACAGAAATAGGAGAAAAGGTATTTCAATACCCACTCCACCATAACAGTGCTATTGCTTGTAGTTAAGGCTGTGTGACTTTTATTTTACTTTATCTCGAAGTCGTATTGAATTTAAAACATTCAGAGCAGCAATCCTCTAGAATAAGAGGCAGACTTGAACAGTGTGTTCTCCTTCTCTCTAAGCCTCAAAGGGGAGGAGGCTGGTCCTCAGTCAGAAATGTAAAACCATCTTGTAGTGACAGTTTTTAATTGTCTGTAAGTTGCCATGGTCATAGAACAGAAAAATAGAAACAGGAAGAGAAACATCTTCTGAACACTTCAGTTTCATTAAAAACAAGCAAACACCTCTCCAACCCCAGCCTCCCCCCAGAAAATCCAAACCACAATTCACAAAAACAACCATCACCCCAAATCTAGCCCGCGGTTACCACAGCAGGTGTGGTGTGGGGTTTGGAAACTTGTGTGGATGTTGTGGTGCTGTGCTGTGGAAGCAGGACCCGGTGCCCTGCTCCAGGAGCTGGCAGGGTGTGTGTGTGTGTGTGGCTGCAGGGGCTCTCTGGGCTGTGCCCTGCACCAGGAGCTGGCAGGGGTGTGTGTGTGTGTGTGGCTGCAGGGGCTCTCTGGGCTGTGCCCTGCACCAGGAGCTGGCAGGGGTGTGTGTGTGGCTGCAGGGGCTCTCTGGGCTGCTGCTCTGGGCTGGGACGTGCCCTTCTGCTGCCTGGCTCCAGCTGGGCTCTAGCTCCTGGCTGTCCTTGCAGCTGGCAGCCCCACACACAGCAAAGGTGCAGCTTTCCCCTCCTCCTTGGTCAGCTGGCCACTCACATTGTAGAGAGTGAACAGAGTTTGCTTCTTAAATCAGAGGCAGCAGTGCAGAAATACAGCTGGGAAGAAAAGTATCTTGTGAATGTACAGTGTTAGGTAGGTCAGTCAGGGTTAACTGCTTTACAAGACTAGCAAACATCATTTGTTTTTGGCTAGCCCTTCACTGTCAGTGAGAACAGAATGGATGTGCTTCCTTCCAGGAGGATTGTGACTGGCTGCTGATGCTGTTGTGGTAATGAAATTATTTGTGGAGATCTGTTTCATGCAACGTCGAAATTCCTCTAATTTAAATAAACCACCTATGACTTGTGTCTTTCATAAACTGTATCAAGACATCTTCTTTCAGCTGTAAATAAAGGATCATGTTTTCTTGTTTCCCCAGGGTGTGAATTTGTCTGGAGGACAGAAACAGCGAGTCAGTCTTGCTCGGGCAGTTTACTGCAATGCAGATGTCTATTTACTTGATGATCCTTTATCAGCTGTTGATGCTCATGTTGGGAAACATATTTTTGAAAAAGTTATTGGACCAAAAGGAATCCTGAAAAATAAAGTATGTTATAATGTCTCTAGAGAATGCTTTTTCTTGACTGAGTTCAGATAATTCCAAGTTTGTCAAGTTGCATATTTAGGATTTTGTTTCCAACATCTGAAGAATGAAAGGATCCTTTTGCAACTTTTAGAGAACTTTTTAGAAAGCACTGAGATTTTTGTAGTGAAAGGTGCTTTGGTTTCTGTAATTCAAAATTATTTAATGGAAAAATCAAGACAGGTTTCTCTTAAAAATGCTGCCTGCCTGTCCCTCATTACTGTTCTATTATACACAGAATTCAAGCAGTGAAGAGCAGTAGCCCAACCATGGTATTCATTAATCTGAGATGACAGAAACCCTTTATTTCTCCTTTGCATTTTAGACTCGGGTTTTGGTAACCCATGCAATCAACTACCTGCCTCAAATGGATACAATTCTGGTAATGACTGATGGAGAAATCTCTGAGATGGGCTCCTACCAGGAGCTGCTGGAGCAAGATGGGGCTTTTGCTGAGTTTCTTCGTACATATGCTAATGCTGAACAAACCATGGAGAACAGTGGTAAGCTCACAGATAAACTCTTGATGTGTGTCTTGTTAATAAGGGAGTCCTGTTAAAGGAAAACCAGTAGTACTGGTAGGAAGGTTAAAAGAAATTACTATTTATTGTGATTGCCTATATAGGTATGGTGCTTATTTCTTGAGGGTGTTGAAGGTTGTGAGGTTAACACACATTCTTTCTTAAAAAGAGGAAAATGTGTGACAGATCTGTGGTAAAATTTCCTCTCAGTGCAGAATTCAGATGGTAGTGAGGCTGCACAAAGGCCAGCTGGGGTTTATACACCCTTCCTGTCTCTGTGAAGATGTGTCTTCTTTATGCAGCTAATTCCTGTGGGGATGGGGAGGAGGAAGAAGCAGCTCAGTGTTGTAGCTGCTGTCCTGGGCTCCTGCTTTACAAAACAGCTCTATTGCTGCACTGGTACAGAAACACACTTCAGATTTATTTTTCTTTTATCTACAAACAGTTGCAGTATTGGATTTTAATAGGGGAACTTAGTCTTGGCTCCAGCCTGTTTTCTTCGCTCTCTTGCTGTGGTGGTTTCCTGCCACTCCTGCTGAGAAGAGCAAGCAGCCCCTGCGCTCTGCTGGCTGGGTTCAGCTGTTGGCACGTGTTTGGTGGCAGATGCTGAGTGCTGCACACAAGGTCGGGAACAAGGAGGGGCCTGAGCCTGCTTTTTGCTCCCTCTTCCATTTGGAAAACTATTGGTTCCTTCCCATTCCCTAGAGGGAGCACAGAGGTGTTTTTTGGTGTACTCCTCATGTGTCCATCAAGGGCACAATGGAAGTGGTGCCGCATTTACCTGCACTGATGCAGCTGGGAAGTGTTGAAGAGGTGTTGGAGGGCTTCCTCTGGCAAGGAGCTGCTCCTGGTGCTCCTCTCAGAGTTGCCTGTGGCAGGGCTGTCTCTGATCCAGGCTGGCACCAGGCTGCCCCTGCAGTCTGGGCATGGGCAGGGTTTGTTTCCTGCCTGGCAAGGTGGATCTTCTCCTCTCGTAAGGAGCTGGATTTGGGGATGGTCTCTGATCTCGGGGCTCAAGCTCAGGCTGCCCTGCTGTGGGCTGGCATTCCTCTTGGAAAGGTCTCGTGGAAAAGTCCCAGTTGTTGCTCTGCAGACTGGGGTGCTGCTTTGGGTGGATGCTCTGCACACCAAGTGCTGCACGGGTGGGTGTCTCGCTGTGGGAGGAGATTCTGTGGAAGCAGAATCAGGTGAACTTGTGCTGTTAATGTTCTGTAGGTGCCTCTGTAGCTACTCTGGGCACAGTCAGACTTGTTGCAGTCTTCAGCATATGCAAAATTCGTAGGCAAATTAACTTTCTCTGCTTCCTTAGGCACTTAACAAGTTGACTTTAACATGAAGATTTGCCTCATTTAATAGCCTTGTTCTTTTAGTCTTTGTCTCCTCCCATTTTCAAATGTGGAAAAGTAGGTTTTGAAATCCTTTCCATTAAACTGAATTACTTCATTTTTCCATTTAATTACTGCATTTTCTTTTGGAAAGTGAGCCAGTGCTTTATCTTTTGCCATGGTTCTCTGCAGTTTTCTAATAAGAAGCACTTCTAACTTCAGTACCAGCCTGGTTATCTGAAGGGGATTGCTCTATCACAGGCTTGGCCTATTTACAGCAAATTTGTTCATCAGTTCCAGTCAAGTGATCATTTGCCAATGGTAAAAAGTGAAAAGTAGAGACATTTTTTGTCTGATTCATAGGGATAATATTTGTATTTATTGAATGTGTAAAGGTCACTATGAGTAAGAACCACAGGCTCTTGGATGGACACAGTGGTCTGTGGTGGGAGTCAGGCTGAGCTGGAGGGAGGGATCTGCACACCCACTTCCACAGGGAGCCTCCCTTGTGGCTGAAGCTCCGTGCTGGCAGCCTGAGAACACTGAATTGGTGCTTTCTGGCTGGAATACATCTGCTCCAAGGGTGGGAAAGCCTCTCCCCCTACCCAGCCCCTGAGGTCTGGCTGCAGCTCTGGTCCCTGTTGCCTCCCAGCCTTTTTCGGGCTTTGGGATTCCTGAGGGCTACCTCTGCCTGTGTGCTGTCCTGCTGCCTTTCTCTGTGTGGGGAAACTGTGTTTGTGGCTTGGGATTAAAAATAGGTCCATTTCAGCAAATTTGATTCTGCCTTGGGTTTTGTGGTTTAGGTTATTCTACTTGACTGTGTGGTTGTAAAGACTGAAAATGGTAGAGTGTGTTCTGAAAAAAAGCTAATTATGTATGCTTTTAGAGTCAGATCCTTCATTGGAAGGAACGATTCAACCTCTGGAAACAGGTACCTGTTTGCCATGTGGCTTTATGTTAATGCTTGCCTTGGAGTAAAATGAGTAGCTGCAGTTTATTTACAAGAGACTGAGTCATTGTTAGAAGAATTCTATCTGCACAGTAGGAGGTATTTGCGTGGTTTGCATGTCCTGGTTTGTGTGAGCTGCAGCAGCTGGAGTGGCAGCTTGGAGGGAACTCAGCAGCAGCAATTCTGTGTCTCAGAGGCTTCCATGAGGCAACTTTAAAGATGCACCCTGGACTTAGAAATGGAGTGAGTGTACCAAGAGAGGCATCACTCAGGATTGAGCCCTGAGGGTCCCTTTTGCTCTCAGATGTGTATTCAGTACTCACAGCTGTTCCCTTCTATAATTTCTGGGTACTTTTTTCTGCAGAACCCTCATTAGTGGGCTTATACCCTAAGTGCATGTGTCATATTTACTGTGGCAGTCTTGAGCACTTTTTGTTCTCAGAGCTAAATGCAGTATAAGCAGGAAATCTTTGTAGCCTACAACATGAAATCAAATTTGAGCTTTTAGGGGAGGATGGGTTATTTGTGGCTTTGTTTTCTTCAGCAGTGTTCTGAAGCAGTATGTTGCTGGAATGCTTGCTGGTTTTCATATGGGAACCTTTCAAAACAAATGCTGTCAAGTGCTTAAAATAACTAGCAGTCCCATCTTGGTTGGTCCTTATTCATATAAATAAGAACTAAATAATCAATCTTTTTCACATTCTCTGCATTTTGTCTTTTTAAGACCATGCTGAACAATTTATCTCTGGGCTTTTAGAGTAATGAACCAATATTCAGTTAGCAGACACAGAAGGGAAGGCAGTCCACAGTTAATGTGTTGATGATCTGGTTTTATGGATATATTTTGCTTTAGTATAAAAACATGAAAACATTAGATCTACACAAATTTTCTTGAATATCTTCTGAATATATTCATGTGAGTATCTTTGCATAAACTATGCATAGATACTCTAAAAATGCAAAACTCCTTGTTGCAAAATCTGAATTAACTTTCATGCATGAAAATAGAGTTCCATTTGCTGGCAGTTAACATTTTAGGAGTCAGACATTTGGTTTTTATAAGGAAAACTGACGTAGCCTGAACCTAGAAATTTTACTCATGGCACTGTATTACACTGAATTAAACTCTTCAAGAAAGGTTAATATTTCAAGCTGTCAGGTTTTCTGGAGTGTGCTGCATCTTGGTACAAGCAGGATATTGTGGGATAACAATTCATGGAAAGATCTCTTGCTTCAAGTAATTTCGTGCAGTTGCCTACAACAGCGGGGCTTTTGCACATTTCTCCCTGCTCAGCTTTGACTCAAAGTTACTACCACATGCCTGCTGTTCTTACAGCTTCACCCCATCATTTACAGAATGTCTTCTCATTGCATTGTAAAATACAAATAGTTTTTAACTAACTGTATAGAAGCTGTGGTTTGAGAAGGAGTGGCTGAAGTGTTGGGTTTGTTTCCCTGGAGTGGGTCACATGTGACTTGGTATTGAACATAAAGTATGTCCTCATAACTGTATTACATTGTTATTACTGACCTACATTTGCTAGAAAAATAAATGTTCCCTGTCTGGCAATTAGCCCTGTTGGGGGTTGAACTAAACTGATTTGTTCACCTGGTCAATTTTCTGTTATTATCATCTGTAAATACTTGTGTTCCCTGCTTTGTTTGCATATTAAGACTGCAACTGGCGGTTAGGACTGAAATGAAATGCTTGTGTCTCTTTGCCTAACCATTTTCTTGTTTACTTTTTCACCCTCTCAGATACAAACAGTCCATCTGCAAAGGAAGGCAAGCCTGTAGAAAATGGACTCCTTGTGAATGAAGCCCCTGGAAAGCTGATTCATAGGTGTGTGCTCTCCTTTGGTGTTTTTCCTCCTGCCCCCCTCCTTTCAATCCAGGCACTCAGATGTGGATAAACAGTAATTTGATGGTTATGGTGTTTGTTAGAGGAAAATACATCATGCTGGATGCAGCAGCCTGAGGAAGGCAAAGCTGCTGCTGCTCTGTGGTTCCAGGTCCAGCCGTGGGAAGTGCTCCAGCAGGCACCTGGGGCACCCCCATGAACACAGCCCCCCACGAACGCAGCCCCCCATGAACACAGCCCCCCATGAACACAGCACCCCGAGGCCCCCTCCAGGCCCCTCTCTGGCTGAGCAGGACGAGGTTTGCAGGTGGCAATACCTTGCTCATGCCCATACAAGGTGGGCTCAGTCTCTGTCTGCCTGGGAGCTGCCCCTGGCCCGCTGAGCCTCTGGGGCTGCAGCCCCACCCTGGGCTGGCACAGGCTGCTGCCCATCCGTGTCTGCACACACAGCCCTCGTGATATTCTTTCATTCTACGTGAAGAAACTCTTGTGTTGTAGCAAGATATTGTAGGTTTGGCTTGCATAAAAGGGAGAGTGGCTAAATTTACTGGCTAAATAAATGACTTTTGTGTGTGTTCCCAAGGCTTCTGCATTTGACTGCTGTCAGATCAGATGAAGTGCCAAGTGGACCTTTAGTCTGACCTCATGCAGCTGCTATTATGCTTGCAATCACTCTGCTTATACCTTTCCAAAACCATCTCCTAGTCTATGCCTTATTCTTCTGGTGCTCTAGAGACACTATTTCTGGAGGCTAATGAGTGCCTGGGGTTAAGTGGCCTGTTTTGAGGCAAGTGCAGGTACCCTTTTTGCCCTCCAGCTGCTGCTGTGCTGGTGTGGTGGGGTTTGCAAAGGCTGGTCTTGATGGTCACAAAGCATTTTTCTTTCTGGAGTGTGACTGTGCAACCAAGAGTTCTTCATCTGTCGACTCTGTTACTTGCACCTGAACGTGGGTACCTGGGACCTGAATGCTGCCAGGGAGGGTTAGGAGAGTGCACTGAGGGGAGCAGGGAGGCTCCAGTAACCTCTGGCCCCGTGATGGCTGGGAAGGACATCTCCACAGGACTGTAAACCTCTGACTTGGAGCTGTGCACTGCCAAAGCCTAGCTGTGGGATAAACACCTCTCCTGTGTCAAGCGGAGACTAAAACATAAATGTCTTCAAACAGGCAGCTCAGTAACTCTTCAACATACAGCAGAGACGCTGGGAAGCCGCAGCACCAGAGCAGCACAGCAGAGCTGCAGAAGCCACTTGCTGAGAAGAATTCCTGGAAACTGACGGAGGCTGACACGGCAAAGACTGGGAGGGTAAGGTCTTTCAGTTTTGGAAAAATCTGTTTCAGAAGAAAACAGCTTGTGAAGAGCATGTAACTGGTGTGAGAATGGGCTGAGGGAATTCTTGAGCTCGCTGCTTGTTGTGTAATAGCTGGTGGAAGTGTTGCTGTGCCCTCTGCTCCCAAACCTGAGCCCCACGTTTGCCTGTGGAAAGAATGTGGACACAAAAGCTCTGTGTGAGATGATGGGCCTGACCACATCAAAGTTTAGAAGGGGAAATGAAAACCTTGCAGCTATTTCTTGGAGAGCGGTTGTGACAAATTAGGTGACCTAATGAAATCTGCCCTTCAGTGTAAGGAGCTGCAGTTGACTCAGATGAATTTAAGCCAAGTTTCCACTGCAGACATAAGTATCTAATCCCAGGATACCCAGGGCTTTTTGAGAAACCTGAGAGTGAGGTTCCTGGGAAAGTGGCAGTTACACCTCCTAGCAATGCTGCTTGAATGGTTAAAGATAGATCACAGGATACAAGCCATGTGGAGCAAGGGTTGGTTTAAAGGCTTTATAATCTTGTGCTACAGAGAGCCAGGAACTGGAACTCCTCAGTGAAGTTTTTGGCTCTGCTGCTGATGCTCTGTGTTACTTCAGGCAGCTGCCTCCCTGCTCCTCCCTTCCCTTGGATGACAAGGGAAGGATGATGTGTGCCTGCCCTGAGGGAGTGCTGGATTTGGCATGTCTCCATGGAGTGCTTTGCAGCATGTGTTCCCAAGCAGTGGCTCTCCAGAGTGCAGCTGCTGTGTTTTCATGGCCTGCTGCAGGGACTCTGACTTTAAACAGGCCTTGGAGAAGGGGGAGTTGCTGGGTTTGAAACTTAGCTGCAAAGTGAGTATTTCTTTTTGTCTTCTGTCTTTAGGTAAAGGCAACAGTGTACTGGGACTACATGAAAGCAATTGGACTCTTTATGTCTTTCTTGGCCATTTTCCTCTTCATGTGCAATCACATAGCCTCCTTGGCTTCCAACTACTGGCTGAGTTTATGGACAGATGATCCTGTTATCAATGGGACACAGCAGAACACAACTCTCAGACTGGGAGTATATGGAGCACTGGGAATTTCTCAAGGTTTGCTTGGTCTTGTGTATTTTAAGATCTGCTGATCAGTGTTTCTAATGCTCTTGGTGCCTGCAGCAGCGTTTTGCTTAAGGATTTGAGTGTGGGTTTTTGTAGAAAGATGAAAAACCTGGATTTTAAAAAAACCAAGAAAACCAACCTATAAAATTATTCAGTTAGTAAATGTGGTTTTTCTTTCATTTGTACAAAGTGAGGAGTGTTTTGCTGGCTGATGAACCAGAGTTGTGACAAAATGTCTGATGTGAGAAGTGGCTCCTTGGCCTGTGAGCAGACTGTGCTGGCCTGGTGTGCAGGGGCTGTTTGCCACCACAGACCATGGCTGTGCTGCCTCCCTGCAGCCCCAGCCTGGGGTTTGCTCTGGCTGCCTGTGCCTCCATCCAGGGCACTGTGGGGAGGCTGCTTCAGTGATGTTTCGTTTTGTGTCCTCTTTGTGGTTTAGAGTTTGTTTGCTGTGAAACCCACTTCAGAACTGGCATGAAAATCCCACAATAAAAAACAAATGCCAAGTGAAAATTCAGTGATTTTTACTCAGGGAAAGTGTCCAAATATTACACAAATTTTTGTAATGGAGAAGCAATTTCTTCCATGACAGGAATGTGATGTTTTCATTAATATTTTTTTTTTTTTAATTACCTGATGAATTTGCTGAGTTTACCTGGAGTGAACCCTAGTTCTCAGGATTATTGTACTAGAGACATGCTAAATGATGACAAAATGAGGAAATTGTTTTGTGTGAGAGGTGGCAGCAGTTAAAAATGAGTCTCCTTTTCTAGGCATTGCTGTGTTTGGCTACTCAATGGTGGTGTCAATAGGAGGAATATTTGCATCACGACACCTGCACCTCAACCTGCTGCACAACGTCCTCAGGTCTCCAATGAGCTTCTTTGAACGCACTCCCAGTGGGAACCTCGTGAACCGCTTCTCCAAGGAGATAGACACCATTGACTCCACCATCCCACCCATCATCAAGATGTTCATGGGCTCCACATTTAACGTGATTGGGGCTTGTATCATCATCCTGCTGGCCACACCTATAGCTGCTGTCATCATTCCACCCCTGGGACTTGTCTACTTGTTCGTGCAGGTACAGGGGGTTACCTGGGGGAACCAGGACCAGCAGGCACATCCTCTGTTATTTAAGACAGTTCTTACTCTGCACTAGGGAGGATTTGAATGTGTTGGATTTGAGTCATGCTTGACTGACTGTGCTTTGCATCGTTTACTGATAATCTGATGTTAGCACAGCCTTTCTTTCCTCTGTCAAGTGTAAAATGACTTCTGTGCAGAAGTAAATCCTTTAATACCTACTTTATAAAAATGCCATTAGATTTTGTGGCAAGTTTTGTACAGCTTGTTGCTCAGAGCCCAAATATGGAAAACATATGGGCTTTTCCAAAACTTCTTTCCAAACATGAGAGTAGCCTTTAGAGGGGTGTGTGTGTATTGCTCATGTGCCTGTTTCATCACAATGTTCTCTACAGAGCGAGAGAGTGGATGGGCAGCCTTTCACTCGTGTCCTGTGTGGGCAGGGTGTGCTTGCTTCACTCTGGCTTTACTCCTAGAAAATGGTAGAGCCTGCACAGATGAAGAGAACAGCTGGGGTTTGACTTTGGCTCTTGAATCAGTAAATCCATTTGGCTCCATTAGTGAACCTTTAAGGTGGTGGTGTGTGTGTTTTATACTGTTGAACTAAATTGGTGATAAAAGGAGAACACGGCTCTGGCATGAGATGGTTTGATGGGCAGTTGTTAAAGGCAGCAGAATGTATACAGTGGTCTTTTAGGCCTAAAGGTGTTGGAGAAGGTGTGTTGTACTTCCATGTGCAAGTTGAATCTCTGTCACTAACAGCCCAGATGGCAGGGAGCTGTTTGTGATTCCCCTTGTTTTTCCAGACACAGCCTGGGTGTAGCAATAATTCTCATACTCTGATCTGCAGAGATTTTACGTGGCCACCTCGCGGCAGCTGAAGCGCCTGGAGTCTGTCAGTCGTTCTCCGGTGTATTCCCACTTCAACGAGACCCTGCTGGGAGTCAGCGTCATCCGAGCCTTTGAGGAGCAGAAGCGTTTCATCAAGCAGAACGACATGAAGGTGGATGAGAACCAGAAAGCTTATTATCCAAGCATTGTTGCAAACAGGTAACAGTGGAGCAGCAGTTATCTGGGGAGCACATGGATCTGCTGGCTCTGCTCCTTGTCAGTCACAGCTCTTGGCACACTTGGCCAGGGGAGGGGGGCATGTGTGGATAAATCCATTTCAGAGATGTTTTGTTTAAACTTCCATCTTGAAATTAAAATTACTTCTGAATCTCTCATCTTTCTGAGAGTTCCTGCCTTACTTCTGGCTTATATTCTTTTAGAAGGTTTGATTTATTGATCCCAGTGTTCAGAAAGCAGTTGTAGTTAAGAGAGGAGTTTATGTACCTGAAAGATTCATTAATTCTGGATGCCTCTAGGTTCACATGCTGCTGAAGCAGAGCCTCACAGATCTTGCAGTGCCTGTGTCACTAGCAGGACACACATGCCACATTATTAATCTTACAAAAAAAAGATGTGTGACAGACCATTTGTTGTCCACACCCCTGATCTCTGTGGGTGAAGTACTGCAAAGATGTTTTTGTGCTCTCAGGTGGCTGGCTGTCCGTCTGGAGTACGTGGGGAACTGCATTGTCCTGTTTGCAGCACTGTTTGCAGTGATTGCACGCAACAAACTCAGTGCAGGGCTGGTTGGCCTCTCAGTGTCCTACTCACTGCAGGTAGGTTTGCCTTTTCTAAAAAGAGCAAAACTTCTGAATTGTTAGACTGCATCAGAAAGTCAGAACCTTGATATGGCTTTGGATGGAAAACTCATATAAGGAACACAGAAAGTAATAATTACAAATAGTATCTGAGAAGATGCTGTGAAGTTCCCTCTGTGCCTTCCCTGTGGGAGGGGATGTGGCCACGGTGTCTCGTCCCCTGCACCTTGAAGGCATTGAGGCTTTCCTCCTGTCCAGCACTGATTAGTCCAGATCTTGCCTGTGTTCGTGCATTCCATGAAATTGCAATGCTTTGGTTGTTCCATGCTCTTCATTTACTGCAGGTAACCTCTTTAGTGTGAACTGCTCTGACTTCCTCCCTTCTTGCAGATTACAGCTTACTTGAACTGGCTGGTTCGCATGTCATCCGAGCTGGAAACCAACATTGTTGCTGTTGAGAGAGTCAAAGAATACGCAGAAATGGAGAAGGAGGTGTGTTGGGTTGTGCTCCACACTCTGGGAGTCAGTGCCCTGCTCTGAGCTCTCAGCTGCCCACTGAAGGGGCTGGAGGGTGGGCCTGTGCTCTGAGCTCAGGGCTGAGAGTGCCTGCCAGGAGCAGGCTGGGTCTCAGTGGGAAGTTCCTGCTGGTGCTTTTGTGGTGTATCCACTGGTGTTTACACAGTGCTGTTCAGGAAATGTGCTCTCATGTCCTGGGCGAAGCAGTAGGGCTGTACAAATGTTTGGGTTTCCTGAGTCTTTAAACATCATGTTTTTATTTGTTTCTCTTTTTGCACTCAGTATGGGGAATAAAAATGTTTTACTTTTTTTTGTTTTGATTCAAATCATATAACTCATTTAATCTGCAGTTGTTCCCTTTGTGGTTACAGAGTTCCCTGGGGCTTCTCTTAGCCTTGCCTGTCACTTGAACCCGACCTGGGTCACTGTTTTTGCAACCAAACATTATGGAGATCCTTCCTAGAATTTTTTCTTGAGTTCTGGTAGCAGACCAGTGTTTATACATTTAAAAGCCTTTTTTTTGGCAGTGGCAGTGAATGCAGTGGGGTGTGTTCTTTCCTTTCTCTGCTCTGTGGGAGGCTGAGGCAGCAGCTTTTTAGCAGCTTATTAATGTTGTAGTGCACAGTCTCAGCTAAACTGCTTCTGGTTGCACGCGTGGCTGCCCCAGAGGTTTCCCTGCCCTGGTGGGGTGCACAGACAGGTTGACTGAATGTGTGCTGCCTGCATGATTCTGCCATTGGCAAGGGGAAAGTTCATCCAGCAGGTGGGCCTTGAGACAGCCAGGCCCTTGGCTGCACACACCATTTCATCTGTCTGGAGACAATTCTCTCTTCTCATCACAGTTCCTTTTGCAAATTACACACTAAGCAGGGTTTTTCTTGATTGCATTCTGTGAGTCCTCTGAGCCTGTGTTGGTGGAAGCAGGAGCTGATGGGAGGTGTCTGTGTGGCTCTTTCAGGCCGAGTGGAGCATTGAACAAACAGCCCCAGGCAGCAGCTGGCCCGAGGAAGGGAGGGTGGAGTTCCGAGGCTACGGTTTGCGCTACCGCCAGGACCTGGACCTGGTTCTGAAAAACATAAACGTTACCATCAACGGGGGTGAAAAGGTAACAGCAGAGTGGTGCAGTTCACAGGTCTGCATGCATGAGCAAAAGAGAGGTTTAACCCTGTTCTGTTACGTGCCTGGGGTTCTTAAGAACTAGAAAAGCTTCTGTGGAATCAGCCCTGTTGTAACTGCAGATGTCGAGGGCTCTCAGCCTTTGCAAGGTATGTTCTGCATCATGGGTAAAGAGACACTCTTGTGTGGGGCTGCCAAGTATCATTTGGCCTGGTTTCATTGGGAGGTGAGGTTTATCCTGTCTCCTCTCCCCTTCCCAGGGAATTTTGCTAATTTGTTTGCTGTAAGCAAGAGAAGTAGGTTGCAGAGAGATTAAGTTAATTATAATCTCAGGAAAACAGCCTACAGCAGAGGGGGGAAGCCTGATCTAGTGAGGCAGAAGTTGCAAGGTGAGACTGCAGGAAAAAATGGGACTTCAGAGCAGATTCTGTGGATCTGGCCAGGCTGATCTGTGTTTCTCCTCCTGCTTCCTTGCCCATGCACTCACATGTCCCACCCCACTCCGTGTGGATCCTCTGATGTCTATTAACAGTGTGATCTTGCACAGCAGCATAAAAGGCAGCTACAACAGATCTACTGTCCAGCTTCCTTATTTGTGGTGGGCAACTGGGCATTTGTTTCCTCCTGAGTGCACACTTTCTACCTACAAATATGGGCAGAATGCTACCTCGAGTGGCTGGAATGGGCAGATGGCAAAAGGTGTATCAGCCAACCAAAGTAGCAATCTTTTATTTTTATTTTTGAAAAAGAGAAGACTTGATCAAGACTTCAGTCTAACTGGGAAGTAAAACATGCAGTGTGAAACTGAGTGCTTTTGGTGTGTGGATAACCCCAAAAGTATGACAGCCTTTGGAAAATGTGTTGGTTTCGGGTGGAAATGCTTGGAAATGCTTTAACTCAGTAACTCTTCCCAACAGATTGGAATAGTTGGAAGAACAGGAGCTGGAAAATCCTCACTTACTTTGGGTTTGTTTCGGATTAATGAAGCAGCTGAAGGCGAAATCATTATTGATGGGATCAATATTGCAAAGATTGGGCTCCATGACCTGCGGTTCAGGATCACCATCATCCCTCAGGTAGGTGCAAATCCTGCCACTGCCAGAACTCCTTGGGTAGCAGTGCTGCTTCCATAAAGTACTGAGGAGAAAATTGTTACTCCTCCTTTGATCTGTGCTATGAAACTCAGTCACTTCAGACTGCTCTTTCAGGGACTTGAAAGCCAGGTTTTCTCCTAGGCTGGTTTCAGTTTGCCTGTGCCAGGTAACAGGCAGGAGCTTGGCTGTGGCTGAGCCGTGTTGTGGCAGCAAAACCTTGGCCTCTGGACTCAGGAGCTGATCACTGATGTGCTGCAGACAGCTCAGCCTGAGTAGGAGGGGCTGATCCCAGCTGAAAACCTGCTGGGATCCCTCTGTGAGCTGGGCACAGTGTGCTGTGAGTGCTGTTCCTTCACAGAAACCTGTACATAACCACCCCAGTCTAGCCCAGCAGCTGTGGGTTTGATAGTCCTAAACATTTGGAAATGCAGCTTTGAGCAATGGATTTAGTCTCAAGTCTTTTTGTGCTTACTGTGTAGCCTTTATTGCCTGTTCTGATTCAAAGTAAGGCTGTAAAATGTGATGTTATTAATTATCATTGCAGCACTCTGGCAAAAATAAGTGAGCTCACTGTAAAAAGGTTTCTGCACCACTTCTTTTGGAAATCTGGAGGGAGGGACTTTGCTTTCTCCTTTTGATTGCTTTTCATCAGTATTTCCAAAGCAGTATTTCTTCCTGTCCAAGAGGAAAAAAAAGGCATAATTTCATTCATACTGCAGCTGAAGAGTTTTGAAATATTTACAGATGGTTAATTCCCTAAGAAGTGAAAAGCTGACCCAGTAGTCCCTGCTGACAGAAGGTTGAGCAGGGAGGGCCTCTTTTTTAGCCTAGTGGTCCAGGAAAAAGAAAGTTGGCTGGGGTTTGGGTGTTTTGGTTTGTTTGTTTGTTTTGTTGGGGTTTTTTTCTGAATTCATGAGTTACTGACTAATGGAAAGGTCTGGACTAGGAGAATCTGCAGAGGGCAGAGGTCAGGCCCCCAAGAAGAGTAAGGAATAAGAGTGAGGGAGAATAACCTGTTACTGGAAGAAAACGAGCCCTTGTCTATAAATTCATTATATTAGCATGCTTGCAACTGCATCTGTGCATGTTTCCTTTTGTTGTCTGAGAAGTGTTTGTGGAGCACTTGCCATGTTGTGTGTACATTGTCAGTTCCCTCTTTCCATGCCCAGGATCCAATATTGTTTTCTGGCTCTCTGCGGATGAATCTCGATCCTTTTGACCAGCACTCTGATGAAGACATCTGGAGGTCTTTGGAACTGGCTCACCTGAAGAACTTTGTGTCATCCCTCCCTGATAAACTGAATCATGAGTGTGCTGAGGGTGGTGAGAACCTCAGGTAGGTCAAAGAGCTGTGCTTGTGAAAGCTCTAATAGCCCCCAGGCCTGTGTGAGAATCTGGGGAGGCAGCTGGAGAATTCTTGATGCATGACCAGGCAATCAACCAGCAAGGTTTTATTCAACATGATTTCAGCTCTTGAGTTTGGGAATTTCAAATAATTTAAGAAATACTTGGAATGCTCTGAGGTTTGTCAGCTGGGGCAGCCTTGGAAAGCGTTTTAGCAGCAGCAGTTGTTCTAAGGAAGCTGTTCACTTGCTATTTGCACCTGAACAGGGTTTTATATGTTCAGTTTGTAGAAACCATTTAAAGTCCAGTCCCCAACACTGCACTGATTCAGTGAATCAGCCTGATGCCTGTGCTGAACCCACTTGTGTTCTCTTACTGCACTGCCAGGATTTCATTTGAGGGGGATGTAGTTTCAGATGCTGTTATAAATTCTGCAGGGAAATAGTGAGACCGACCTTATCTTTAGAACAAGGAATTGCCAGGTTTCACAGTGAATACCAATGAATGCTGCAAACCTGTTGTGACTTTTCTCCCCACCCTCCCACCCCATCTGTGCAGTGTGGGACAGCGCCAGCTGGTGTGCCTGGCACGAGCTCTGCTCAGGAAGTCCAAAATCCTGGTTCTGGATGAAGCCACAGCTGCTGTTGATCTTGAGACAGATAAGCTCATACAGTCAACTATAAAGTCCCAATTTGAAGAATGTACTGTATTAACTATAGCACATCGTCTGAACACAATCATGGACTACACGAGGTAAAGTGACACTGCTCTTCTCTTGCTGGCTGTGTGAGCTGTGCTGTGCTCCACTTAAATGGGAATCTTTGTGTTAGTTGGATGTTTACTGGTTTGTTTCAGCCACCTCTGCACAGAGCTGCTGGAATCCCTGGTTTGGTGGGTTGGGTTGTGTGTTCTGGCTTGTGGTGGCTGTGCTTGGCCTGGGGAGCTCCTCTTGTCCCTCTGTCCCTGCTGTTGTGCTGTTCCTGCCTGGGCACACTGGGAAGGGGAGAGAGGCAAGGACAGGAGTCTGTTCCTGGCTCTTGCCCTAATTTAGGCACAGACAGCATAGGGAATCCAAAGGGGCAGATCCTGCCCCCTGAAGTTTATTTGGTGTTTCACTTTCCATCTCTTCTGGTTGTAGTTCACACAGCCTCCCTCATGCTCAGCTGCCTTGCTGAGGTGTGGTTGAGGGCCAAGTTGTTGTCTCATATTTCAGTTTTGGGCTCTCTCGTCCCTTTTATCACAGAATGGCAGAGTGACCAGTGGTAGGATTTCAGTGGGCTTTTGTAGCCCTCTGCTTGTGCTGCCAGCAAGGAACACCCAGGTCAGTGGTGGCACCAGGCAGCAGCCCCTGCCAGGGCATGGTGACCATCTCTGCAGTGCCTGGCCATCCGTGGGGGGAGCTGCAATGGTGTTTAGCAGTGAGCTGACCACTGATTTGGTGACCTTCCTCGTCCCAGGTGCCTGTTTTTGTTGTGTCACAGCAGCTGTGTAACAGCACCTGCTGTGGAGAGGTGCTGGGGGAGGTTATTTATCCCAGCTCTTGCAAGGTCTTACAGGCCCTCTCCCACCTTGACAAGAAGTGCTGCCAGCTCGCTTCTGGCTGGCTCAGAGTGCAGTCCAGAGTGTCCTGGCTGTGTGCAGGTGGCTGGGTAACCACGTGCTGCATAACAATGCACCACACAGACCGTGTGCAGTGAGCACCTCAGCCTGTTCAAACAGCCAGCACTGTCTCCTCTTGCACATTGTGGCTATGCTGCAGTGTCTGTCTGCACACCAATGTCCATGTTCACTGGCTTTCTGAATCTTCTTGTAACCATTTTTTCTTTTTTTGTTTTTTTTTTCTTTTCATCTCCTTGTTTTACAGAGTTTTAGTCCTGGAGAGAGGAGAAGTGGTGGAGTGTGGTACCCCAGACCAACTACTTCAGGAAAAAGGCATTTTCTATAGCATGGCCAAAGATTCAGGCTTGGTGTAGCATTTGGACTTGGCTGTTTACTGTGGGGAAGAGGGAGGTGATGCATTTGGAGAACTGTAGCTCCCCCTGAGCTGGACTGAGGCACACAGCTGAGTTTCACACACAGTGAAGTTAGCCAGAGCATGGCAATGGAAGAAACATAAAGATGCAATTTTTTCTTACATTTTATTTCTCCTTAGTATTGATTTTAGCCACCTTTAGGAGAAGCACATACATGGTGCAAGACACTTCAGAGACTCTCATTTTTTGCCTGCAATCTGTCATTATATGCTCAGATGTACGGCAGTGATTCATCAGAGAAGTTCAGAAAAGCTTTTTCTCATCTGCTCTTATGTTCTGAAGTTCCCTCCCGTTTTTTTTTTTGTTTAAAACATTTTTGCAAATGCTAGTTATTTGCTTGTTTGCAGATTCCTCATTTCATGAGCCATCTATTGTGGGATGCACTTGGAACATTTTGTGGCATATAGTACTATAGTCCAAAGATTTTTCTTCTTGTGAAATAAAACGTGTGCCAGACTTTGTCATTATGGCATTTACTGTACATGGTTAATGCTTTATGCATTGTCCTCAAGGTTTCCTGTGTTTACAGCGTGGAGCAGCAAGGCCACTGTAACGTCAGTAGTGCTGATGGGACGAGCACAGTCGGCTTCAGAGCAGTGTTTCAGCGTGGCTACGAGGACAGTCACCCCAGAGCCAAAGCGGTGCAGCAGCTGGTGCCCTGCTGGGTGCAGTCCCTGGTCTCACACCAGCTCGCTCAGGAGCTGTCACCGCGGTGCCCGGTGCTGGTGACACCCTGGGACAGGGCTGGGGCCGAGGACTGGCCTGAGCAGGGGCTGCAGGCTCGGGGTGATGTCGATTGTAGCACCCTTGGCTTTGGCAGTTTCTGCGCTTTCGTAGCAGCTCTGCCACATCAAGGACCATTAGCCTTATATCAGAGAAACATGCCCTTCATGCTGCTGCTGTTGACTCTTAAATTTTGTGGGAAAATGTTCTGTTACAGTTGTTTAAAAAAAAAATAGTGTTTTTAAAGTTGTGTGTCGGAAGGGTCTGAGAATTAAACTAGCAATGGAGTCTGGTTTCAAGATCCATGTTGAATTTTCATCTTTCTGTGGTAAGAAAAAAGTTACTTTTCTAATGTTCTGATTAGTCTTATTTTAAAGGAAAATGCTGGAAGAAAGCAAACTAAGTCATATGGATCCAAATACTCAGCACTGAGAATGTGGACTTCTGTGATTGATATTGCTGACCTTAATACTAGACAATTGTTGTCCTTAGAGTAAAGCTATTTATTTTTTTGTAAATTATGACTCTCTGAAATTGAATAGACTGAAAATTTCTTTGGTATTTTTTGTAATGACAATGCAAATATTTGCAAAGAACTTGCAGTAAAAAATTGTTTGAAAGAAAATGTGTTATTTCTCTGCCTTGTGTTTGACAAAGGGTTTGCTTTGTCAGTTCAGCTTTTTGCCTTGAAAACAGAGATTATTGGTCCTGCTTAGACTAATAATTCTGCCTGGCCTGATGTCTGGGGTTGTTGGGGTGGTGGGTGAGGAGCCCTGAGTGCAGGTGACTGTGCTGTGGTAGGGCTGGATCATTCTGTGGTGTGCTGAGCAGCCCAGGTCATGATGATGGCTCAGCAGAGCAGGAGTCTCAGTGCTGCAGTCCTTTGTCACCCCCAGAGGTGTCCATGGCCCGTCTGCCACATCTCCTGAACCTGGTGTGGATTTCCTCTGTGGAAATGGAACGAGCAGGGCCTGACTGGGGACTGGGGAGGAGCTGTGGGTTTTGGGTTTTCAGGTCCCTGAACACTTGTGCAGCTCTGTGCTGGACAGAAGGGTGCAGTGAGAGGAGCATCGTTCTGTAGGAGCAGAGTACAGGGCAGAGCAGGGGGCCTGCTGGTGGGTGTTAAGGCTGGTGGTGTACATGGAGGTGCAGATGGAGCTCCCTGCACAGACCCAGAGGAGGAACTGTGAATACCAGAGACACCTTTCCTGCTTGGGAACAGGCATCCTCCAGGAACACTTTGATCCTCCCCTTCCAGCCCATCCCTGGAGAGCCCTGGCAAGGAACAGGGAGAGGAGCTGCTGTGCAGCTGAATTTACTGTGTCTGACTGCAGTGTGTTGATGTATCTTGCCTGACATTATTTACTGCAACATGGAAGATTTCTCACATCTGGAAAAGCTGATTCTGCCAAAAAAAGAGCTCAGAATTTTTAGGAGACCTGAAAAAACCACCCTATTTGATGTGTGTGAGCAGAGCTACTTCTGTAAGTGTTGCCAGTCCTGACCCACACGCTGATCCTTTCGTGGTGTGACGATGTGGCACAGCAACAACTGTGCTTTGGGTCACTGACACCTTTAACATTTTGGCATTCCTGTGCATCTTGTGACCATCTGGGGCACTAGAAGTGCAACTTGCACAGTACATGTTTGGCATGAACTTGGTGTAAATCAATGCATGACACCTTTGGTTTGTTTTCTGGCTTTAGCAGTTTCAGCATTGCCTTAAACTGGGAATCATGGGACAAGGATTTTTTTAAGGCAGCTTTTCTCTCTTATTTGGTATTTCCAAGTGTTAACTGTTTTTTATATTCTGCTTTAACCAGATAACTTCTGTGAGACTTGAGCTCCAGATTGATCACAGTACTTGGACATATCCCAGGGGACTCCAGCACATCTGAAACATGGTGGGATTTTCACATGTCATTTTGAGAATTGCTTTTCTGTGTGAAAGCTGATGGTATTTTTGCTTGCTCCTACTTTGGGTCAGCTGACAGCAAAGCTGTGCCCTTTCAAAGGTTACCAGTGTGAACAAGCATTTAAAGATGTTTATATTGGAGATTATGGAATGCTAAAAGATACATTTCAGAATTACCCAGCAACACGGGCAGTTCTGTCCCTCTTTGACCTCAGCTAAAAAGGAAAAATACCTATCTCAGTATTTCTAAATGCTCCTGGTTTTGAGATCCATTGATAAACCTTCAGAGTGCTCATAACTCCTATCTGGTTTTGGAATTGGCCTGTCTGTGCCCTTAAGTACGAAATTTGGTGAAAGTAGAGGGAAAAAAATTCTTTTCCTGAGCACTGGTGTGGCACAGGCTTTGGAGCTCGGTATCTTAGGCACTTGTGCAGCAGGAACTGTAAACTGTTCTTGACTTGGGTGCAGAAGCCACTGAGCAGCTGTTGAAGGCACTGCTGGGGTTTGCCAGTCTGGGTTGATTCTTGCAGCTGGAACTCTCCCATCCCCTCCCCGCTGCCCCTTTTTGTGTTGTGTTTGCTTTAGTTTACTGAAGAGACCCATTTCAATACTTGATTCTGTTTTTATTTCAGCTCTCTAGAAAATGAGGTGCTTTAACAAAAGTCACAGTAAAGAGCAGTGTCTCAGTGTGTTTGTCTGTCACACTGTCATCCTGTGATTGCTGAGGAGAGACCTGGGGACAGCTCTGGCTGCAGGCACTGCAGGAAGCCCGGGAAGGCTTTGCTCCTGCTTGGTTTGTTAAAGCAACATCTGACAGGTGACCATGCCAGAGGCTCTGCAGCACCAGGGTGGCACATCCAAGAGTCAGCTTGCACTCAAGAAGGAGACCAGGAATGAACCATCAGGTCAACAGGCGAGATCCTGCTGCTTGCTGCACGTGCTGCAGGGATCAGAGAGGAGGGCACTTCCAACAGTGCAAATTCCTCCTGGCCAAATTCAGTTTGGGAATGTTGGTGCCAAGGTTTGGACGTGCCCTGCTGTGAGCACCCGGCCCTTGGCAGTGGGAATGCCCCAGGCCTTGGGCAGAAGGAGCAGTGGAAGCTCTGCTGCCCCTCCCAGCCACGTTCCTGTGCTGCTCTGCCGAGCCCCTGCCGGAGCTGGCTCTGCTCCTGCACAGGGACAGAGTGGATCTGATCCCCAGCTGTGACAACAGCAGCCTGTGCTCCCCTGCTGCTCCTGCCTCCTCCTCCCTCCTCCCCAGTGTTTGTGCACTTGGGATGATGAGCTCCAGCTGCTGCCTTGGAGTGCACATCTGTGCAAGAACAGCGCCCGGGTGAGCAGTCCCTCAGACACTGACAGAATAACTTCATTTGTGCTGCCTGGAGCTCAGGATAAACTGCAGACAGTTAAGTTTCCTTGCTACCAGTTAAACTCCTCCTTGCTGTCCATAAAATCTTGTTGGCTTTTTAAAATAATCTCTGTAATCTTTAAGTATGATGGATATTTGGGCTCCATTTATAGTATAAATTGGGAATGCTGTGGTCTTTCCCTTTTGGCTTGTTTGCTTTTGTACCAGAAAAGTATTTAAGTCCTGACTGGCTCATTTTCAGCAGTCAAGTGAGGATTTGGTATCTGGAAATGTAATGAAAGGGAAATTGCTAAGTTTCCTATGGAAATAACACGTATCCCAAGTTACCCTTTCCATCTACTCACTGCAGTTCTGGCTCAAACAAGCTTTGGTTGAATGTCAGGCATTTTGGAGAGAAACCAAAATAACTCAATTATGAGATCAATTACTCCTGATCGTGGTGGTGCTGTGGGGTACTCTGAGTGAGTCATGCAAGGCCTGATTCTTCCATCAGCCTGTAGAATAGTCCCTTCTGAGCCATTAAGTGTTCTGGAGTATCAAATTCTGCTATCCGACCGTTTTCCAAGACCAAAATCCTGTGAACATTAAAAGGGAAGTGTAAGTCTGGGGACACACAGTAGCTGTAATAAACTTAGTTATTTCTACTCAGTTTTAAAATAAATTTCATTACTTGCTGGTTATTCAGCCAAGCTTTCCAACAGCTTTTCAGCTGGGAAACAGTGCTGGGCTAGAAAGGGTTTCTATGAGTGACTGTTCAGGTACTGAGTATGGGAGGAGGGGTTTTGGTAACTGAGACTGGAGTGAGATTTGTGAATGGGTTTTGGGTATTTTATCATTTGGGTATTATTCAGCAGCTCTCAGGTGATGCAAGGAGCTGTAGCCATGGTTTTGCTGTCAGTGGGGGAAGGGGCTGTGACACAGCATGAAAGGAATCCTGTGGGAGTAAGGGATGTCTGATTAACCTGCTGGTGCCCAGCTGGTTCAAGAGAGATCCTCCAAACTAAAGCAAAGCTTGGAGGGTTAAACACAGAGGACAGAAATGAAACTGCAGTTCCCCAGCAGTGTGGTGTGAGTCCCACGAGCTGCCTGTGCCCTCCTGCTCAGAGGTGTGTGTACCTGTCACAGTCCAGGACGGTGTTCACCCGGTGAGCGATTGTTAACACGGTGCTGGCTCTGAACTGAGTCCTCAGCATGGACTGAATCTGGGCATCAGTTTCCAAATCCACTGCTGCTGTGGCCTCATCCAGAATGAGGATCTGGGCTTTCCGCAGGAGTGCTCTGGCCAGGCAAACCAGCTGTTTCTGACCAGTGCTGCCAGTAAGAACAGGGATGGTAAACTGAGGGCAGGAGTCAGAACAGTGATTCATTTGAAATTAATAATGAAAAGGTGATTGTTGCCTTTCTCTGAAAGGGTGATTGAGGCTGGTGGCACTGCAGGTAGGTAACAGCATGAAACAGCCTAAGGAAGTGAAGGGGAGGCATTGCTATGGCACCCAGAAAATCTGCACTTGGAGCAGGACTGTGGGAATTCAAGTACTGCACAAATGCAAACCACCACAGTGATTACATCCCAGAAGTCTTCCTTGGTGTCTTCTGACTTGATTTCATGCTGCTAAACAGGACAGTAATGCAGCAATTTGATGTCTGGACACCATTAAAAAACCAAATTCTATTTTAGAAGGAATTAGCCTCCTTATCCAACCAGCTCTGTTCTCCCAGCCCAGGGGCTGGCACTGCCCTGCCACTGTCTTTCTGCAGATACAGGTACCTCAGGTTTTCCCCTTGGTCAGTGCACTTGTATTCCAGCTGCTCTGGCAAATCTGCAACGAAGTTCTTGAGCTGAGTCAGTTCCAAAGCTGTCCAGATGTCTGCATCAGTGTACTGGTTTAATGGGTCGAGATTCATTCTTAGGGAGCCAGAAAACAAAACTGGATCCTGAGCACAGAGACAGTACAAACAACTCCTGAAATGAATTACAGAAATGAGCTCTTGGCTCCTGCCTGCTGGGTGGGAATCTCTGACTGATGTTATAGAATGGCAGATGAACATGGCAAAGAGGTTATTTCCAACTTGGAAACTGCTGAATGTCCCTCCTGTCACAGAATCTTTATAAACCCTTCCCAGGTGTTCAGGACCCTGCTCAAGGATTTTGGAAATGAGTTCCATACCTGGGGAACAACAGTTATCCTGGATCTGAGGTCGTGGAGACCCAGTTGGGCAATATCCTGTCCATCAATCAGAACGGCTCCCCCTGCAGCTTCCACCAGCCGCAGCAGTCCCACTGCCAGCGTGGATTTCCCAGCTCCTGTTCTGCCAGTTATGCCAATCTGTAAAGGGCAATGGAGGGACTTTTGGTTGTTGATGGTGTTCTCACAGTTGGACAAGCGTGTCATGTAGTTCCTCTTGGCTTTTGATGAGAGACAGCTTTGCATGGATCAGATCTTTAGGGCTGTTCATGATTCGTGTAGCCTGGCAATACTTACTTAAAGGGAAGCATTTATAGTTCACAATTGTTTTGTATGAAAAGGACTCATGAAAGCCTTTGATGGGAAGAATAATTACAACCTGACAGTTTGAACAGGGCCTTGGTGTGGACTAGAATGAAAAAGTGGAATTCCTGTGCTGTAAGAAGCTGGACAAGGTGTGCAGTGTGGGAGGTGGGCTCCTGCCTTCCTGCAGCTGCCAGGCTGCTGTAGCTGGGTGCAGGCAGGGGCTGTGTCCCCCTGCCTCTGGTCCCTGCCCAGCACTGCTGCTGAAGGAGTGCCTCTCCTACCTTCTCGTGCCCATTGATGGTCACACTGACACCCCTCAGTGCTGGCTCCAAACCTGGCCTGTAGCACAGGCTGTAGTTTCTAAATTCAATCCTTCCTTCAGTGAGCCAAACTTGCCCTTGGAGTTTGCCATTCAGAGTCCAGGGTGCCTGAAGAGATGGAAGCAAACAGCAGTGTTTCAGGCTGATGTAAATTACCCCATCAGGTGCCCATAATGGAATGGGAAGCTCATGAAGACATCGGTGCCAACTCCTCCCAATCTCTTTGCTGTTTCCAAACCAGAAAAAGGCCTCTAACTTTCATACTGCAGGTACTGGCTTTTTACTTTATCCAAAGATGCTGATCAGATTTTCTTTACTGAAAATGGGGATGAACATCTGCTTGCAAGTCAGAGTTCTGACACTGAGTGGTTCAATAAAAAAAATTTATATGCCCCTGTAAACAGGACTGTGAAAGCCTCCTCCCTCAGGGCAGCATATGGAGATATAATTTTAATGATTACAGAACAAAAATTATTGCACTGGAGACTTTTAGCAGCTAAAAGGCTATCTAGGAGCCAGCAGTTATCAGAGAGTTGCATCTGAAGTCACATAATAAATACTCCAAATATGGGCAGAAAATGTCTCATTCCATGAGTGTTACCAAGTGAAGCTATTTTAATGGCAATCCAATGCATAACTCTCTTAAGGAAATAATGATCAGAGGTTATAAAACAAGTTTAGTCAGTTGGATAAAACCCAAATGCTGCAGTTCTTTAAAGGAAACATGACTGGCCTTTTAGAAGGGGAAAATGAGGGGTTTTCCAGGGGAACAGAAAGGTTACTCATTGAGTTTGCAGAGACATTCAGCCCCCTCTAGTAAGGGCAGTAGGGGATGAGCTACCTCCTTAGGAGTCCTCAGGTATTCTCTCACTCTCTCCACAGACACAATGTTGTTCTCTACTTCTGTCCAGGAGCGAACCATCCAGTTCAGAACACCAGTGATCTGCCACATGGAGAAAGGAGCATTAGGGCAGAGAAAACGTGCCCTGACCTGTGCTTGTGAGTTACCCAGTACTTTTAGTGTTTATTTCTAAAGATCTCCTCATCAGCTAATTAGATTAGAAATTAGATTACATCAGAAAACCTTAAAATGCTAAAGTGAAAGGCAGCTCCTGCCACAGCCCCTTCAGCAAGTGTATAGAGGATGAAATGCTACTGACTTGGATGCTAAAGATGGTGTAGCTGTTTCTTAGGCTCTTGTGCAAGTAGTCTACCAGCAGGTAGGACAGGTGCTGAAGACCTTGCTTCAGCTGCCCAGGGCTTGCTTTGACTTAAATATAAGTTCAGGTGCAGGAGGAAGATGATGGCCCATGCATGTGTTTATGAGGTTCATTCCCTAAGGGGCCATGTGCTCCAGATGCTCTGGATTTTAGCAATGACAGCAGGATTTGGTAGGAAAAGGCATCTAGAAAGGCAAAGAAATGGTGCATAATTTCTTAGAAACTAAAATGCAGTTGGTTTTGATAAAGACAAGCACGGTGTTATTTCCACAGGGGGTTACCTGGAGAGCATAGGAAATGGAGAAGCCAGCAGTTCCTGGGCTGAGCTGTGCCCTGCCCAGGGCTGCAAACAGGGCTGCAGCCAGCACCATGCCATTGCCCAGCAACTCCAGGTTTGCAGCCAGCCACCTGCAGGAGGAGCAGAGCACAGGGCTGCAGCTGGCTGCCCTCTCCCTTCTCCCAGCACACAGAACACTCGAGGAGCTGCTGGGCTCATTTGTACCTGTCAGCAACAGCTCCAGGGAAGCAAATTCGCTGATTCTCATCCACTAGGAAATTGCTCTTTGAAATAAACCTCTGCTGGTCCTTGTGAGCACGGATCACACTGCTGCCCTGGAAGGTTTCTGAGATGTGGGAGTAGATGGGTGACCTGCTGGCAGCCTCCATGCGTCTCAGCTGGCAGGACGTGGTGACATACAAGTGCTGGTGCAAGGGAAAAGGGAAGGGACAGTCCTTAGGGGGCTCATGCCTCTGTGGAGGTGCTCCACAGGAAATTTGGGAAGGCCTCAACAAGAGCAATAGTATGCACCATCCTCGTGTTACAA
This sequence comes from Aleadryas rufinucha, assembly GCA_013397815.1. Taxonomy (NCBI): domain Eukaryota; kingdom Metazoa; phylum Chordata; class Aves; order Passeriformes; genus Aleadryas; species Aleadryas rufinucha. The sequence continues at coordinate 371,810 of VZTH01006497.1, read as the reverse complement.
ACCCTTATGGGCAGGTAGGAGATGCCCTTAAAAGCCGAGGTACTGTTCCTACCTCTGTTATGTCCTGTCTCTATCAGGAATAGCCCTGTGGTTGGGGCAGAGGAGCCAGGCAGCTCTGAACCCACAGAACCTCTGCACTCAGTTTCTCCTGAAGCTGAGCCCTCTGCTCGATGGAGAACAGAGATGAACTTGCCCTTCCCCCATGCTCAGTCTCAGCTGGCAAACATGGATATATGGAAAGTACTGCAGGAATTCTGCGGGGAAGGAAAAATGCTTTTGGTCTTCATGTGATTTACACTAATGGTGACAAGGGATATAGCTCTAGGTAGGATTTGATTTAGAAATCAGAAAAGCACAAGCCTCTCTGAGAGCACTGGGGTGCTCTGGAAGGCTGAGGTGATGTGGGAAAGGGACTGACATTACTCTTGCTCAGATGCAATTTGAGATGATGAAACTAATTTCTGCATGCCTTCACTCCTAGGAAATGGAAGGAGGCTTTCTGCAGGGACATGGCTGTGCTGCTTCAGCCTCTCCTGTGTGTGTACCTCTGAGCTCCTACCTGGAACGCTGCATAAAGAGCAGTCAGGGGCACTATGGCCATTGCTGCCCATGGTGTAGCCACCACGATGACCAGGCAGATCTCCAGTAAGTTGAACAAGAACCCCAGCACGGACTTGAGCTTGTCAGGGATGACAGAATCAACAGCATCCATGTCTCTGGAGAAGCGGTTCAGCAGGTGCCCAATGGGGGTTTGCTCAAAGAAGAGCATTGGGGACCTGGTGACACTGCCCAGCAGCTGCAGGAAGAGCTGGTGTGAGGCTAACACCCCCCCCAGCAGCACTGCTGCTGTGCAGGCAAACCTGCCAAGGGCTGTAGGAGAAAAGAAATTGTCATTACTAGGTCTGAACAAACCCACCCTGGAGTTCTCCTTTGCAGGATCATGATTTCCACTTGGTCCTGTGAATGCTGCACCAGGGTGCATTCAGGAAGGTGCCACAGGAATTAAACCTCTCTTTAGCAGGTATTAAACCAAGCCTCAGAGCTGCAGGGTAAGCTGCCCTTTCTGTAGGGTAGTTACAGAGTGGCCAAAGACCTTCTAAGGCAGCTTGATGGGGGACATGGATTCAGCAGCTTAAACATGTGGGACAAATTATTCATTCATCACAAAATAGGCTTGACTGGGATTACTTTAACTTGCTCAGTGATATTTTTTCTTTTTACATAGAGTGACCAAAAGAATTGTGGCTATTTTAAAGAAAAAGATAAAGAAATGTAGGACTCCACAAGTTTCTCTTCTTTTCTCTTTTATGTGACCTAAGCCAAGATTTAATTCAGCATGGAGAAGAGCCCCCACTTGCACTTTGATATGATTAATTTATGCTGGAAGGATGAAAAGAGATAAGAAAGAAAAACCTTTAGTGTTGGTGCCAAAAGCCCAGGAGGCTGAAGCCCAAAGGTATGCACTTGTTTATATTCTGAGAAAACATCCTGGATGTGGGGAAGGGAGGTGGGAATACAGAGAAGAATTAGGTGAGCAACTGAAACGAACCTTGAACCACTCCTAATGCACCAAAGACTCCAACTCTGAGCTCTGTGTGCTGCTGTGTCCCGTTGTGCACAGGGTCATCTGTCCAGAGGCTGAGCCAGTAGCCCCGTGAGAAGGCCAGGCCCTGGTGGCACGCGAAGGCCAGGACGGTGCCCACGCACGGGGCCGTGCCCACTGCCCTCAGGTAGGCTCCAAACACCCCAGCACTGACCTGCAGCGAGGCAAGGGGGGAGAGAGGAGGAGAGGTTGGGAGGATGAAGCTTGTTAGCAAAAAAAAGCAGCTCTGAAGCAAGGAGTGATTTATTATGGCATTTCTTGGTTATACGTCACAGCCATAGCAACCGTGTGGAGTCTTTCTTTGTTTTCCTCATGGATGAATAACAAAGGCATACTTAAAGAAATCATTAATAAATTATTATTATCAACTGATGAATGATATGCAGTAGGCTCATGTTACTTCTGGGATGCATGTAAGGCTTTCCTTATGCCAGGCAGTGGTTTTCCTGTGTTCTTGGTGTGAGAGAGAGCTCTCATGTTCACACTGGGTGCTCGTGGGGGGCTGCTGATCAGGAGAGGTGAGGAGAGCCTTGTCTGGCTAGTGCTGTGCTTCCCCAGAGGAAAAGCTGCTCCTTTTGGGGTTTCTAACTTCTTACTCTCCTTTCCTCTCAGTCCTTGTCTCAGTTGTAGGGCAAACTTGTACAGCTCAGCTGTGGTTTAGCTTGGGCAGGGAGCTGATCTGCCTGCCATGAGTGTGACATCCCCATGGAATGTGTCCCTGCCTCTGCAGGAAGGTGCTGTGCTTACCCTGCCAGGCTGAATTGTCTCTGCCTTGGTCAATCCTCCACTGGTGGCTGCAGCACTGGTACAGTCGTGGCTCACAGGAATGGTCTCCCTTCCCACAGCAGGTTTTACTGAACCACCACTTCATTAAGAAAACAAAAATCCTTTCAATTTTTAGCCATCCATCCACCCCTAAATTCATGCCTGTTTTGAGGGCTGCAGTTTTCAGGGTCCTCCAGAGAGACCCCAGCCATTGTCCATGTTTGTCACAGGACTGGGCTCTGTGAAGCCACTGAGGAGCAGAGGCTTAAAGCATTCACTCTCTGAGGCTGGTTTGGGATGAGTCTGACCTTGCAGCCCCACTGGGAAGTGATCAGCAACCAAATGTACCCAGGTGTGCCTGTACTTGAGCTCTGTTCTGGCTCCTTGTGAAATACAGAAGAAATGTCACTCAACTCCCACATCCAAGAGCAGGTTTTTACCCACTCTTGAGTTTTGCTCGTTTGCTCATTATTAATTTACAGATCAATCCCAAACCTGTATCATTCTCAGTAAGAGCCTCCACAGAGGCTTCTCTGGGCTTTTGGAGCAAGTTCTTCAGTGTCTGAGACTGCTTTAAGCTTACCTAAGGGGTTTCTCCTGAGATGGACCATTTCCAGTGGTGCCAGTGCCTTTGGTGTCTCCCCCAGCTGTGAAACAAATGCATTTTTTTCTAAATGCTTTACAATCCTGTTTTGTCCTGTATAGCCTTTGAAAGACAGGTAATACAGAGGAAAGATTCATTTAAAAAATTGTTTCTAAAGGTAGAAATATCAAGGTTAGGCTTGAAGAATAGCACATAATAGTGGGTAATAGTTTACTGCAGGATTAGTGTCTCCTAATATGGATTCAAGAACCAGTTTTGAGGTGATGAGTCAGATAATTTGACAGGCATGTTTTTCCCCACACAAAGCAACACCTTACTGTGATTTGGTCTCTGCTTTAAATGTCCATAATAAAACAAATGTGATATGAAGGAAACAACTGACTGATAGACCTAGGAAGAACGATTCCAGCCCATCTGGGTTACCTGGAAAACCAGCACATGGCTTCTCTTCTGCAGTAATGTGTGAACGAAGAAATTCTGCAAAGGCCCCATTTCTCTGTAGAAGTTCTTGGTAGGAACCAGTTTCTGAGATCATTCCATTCACCAGAAAAACAATGTTGTCCACTTGAGGCAGAATGTTAATTGTGTGAGTCACCAGCACACGAGTCTGCTCGAATAAAGAGGGAACAGTTACAATTGTTCTGCTGTCAGTGCTGGTATCAGTATTTCAGGATCAAATGTAGGCCTCAAAAATCCATCAGCCTGAATGGAACTAAAGGGCATTTCCTTTTATTTACATTCCTGACTGTATTTGCACAGATAACTGGAGGAAAGGACATAAGAAAAGTAATTTTTCTCTAGATAAATTGGCATATCCTGCATTTCTATTATACAAATCAGGCCTTTGAGTACACCTTAAGTCTTATACATTCTTCTTAGCCAGTCATTCTGTTTCAGTACAATAATTATATTCTGATACTTGCAACCAATCCTCATGGAAAGAAAGGTATTTATAATCAGATATATTTGTTTTAGTTGGACTTTCTAATGCAAGAAATTACTGCTTCCTGTTTTCCTTCTATAATGTGAGACTGAACCAAGTGTTTCTAGGCAATTTATATGATGAATCCAATAGAGCTGTCCTAGCATCCCTTCTCATGTAACCATTTTTATTATCCAGGTTGCTTGACAGCAGAGAAGTACTAAGGAATAACAAAACACAACCAATGCAAAAAGAATGGAGAAGTGTTTAAATGATGAACATTTGGGTGATGAGAACTGTAAAGGTGCCACTGCCCTATTCAAAAGTGACAGGATTAGACATCATGGTGATAGAATTTGGAAGAGATCAAGCAGCTCTTCTGAACTGTGCTAGAAGTAAATCCCAAAAGGAGGGAAGGATGATGTCACCAGAACACCAAAGAACTGTAAACCTGCTGTGAAAGTAAGGCTGGCACTAGGCATGTGGTTTGCATGAGGATGAAGACAGCCTTCCTCCTCCTGGGTGAGGTTCCCTGCAGGCCTTGCAGGTGCTGTGTGGCCTGCAGAGGTTCCCCAGCCCCTGCTGCCACTGTAAAAAGCATTTGTGACCCCCTGATAAACTGAGCAGCCCACCCTACTGGAAGCATTTCAGGGCTCTGCTAATGAGAGACATTGTGCAGTTGCTTACAGCTGAGGTTTATAGCACACCTTGTCCTTTAGTAAACCATTGGGTCCAAGAACACGTTCAAAAATGTGCTGCCCAACGTGGGCATCCACAGCTGACAGGGGATCGTCGAGCAGGTACACCGAAGCCTTCTGGTACACGGCCCGAGCAAGGGTCACCCTCTGCTTCTGCCCTCCAGACAGATTGATTCCCTGGAAAATGTATTGACTCTGTTTATTCCACAGCTGCAGCCTATTTCCCAACTGCTCACTCCCTTTTACACTGAGGCTTTATGACTTCCTTATTTTTAAACCAGTGCATCTCCCTCCCTCCCTCCCAACAGGGCTCTTGCAGAGGCAGAGTCTCTTGAACAACTCCTCTCCCCTGCAAAAGAGCACCCGAGAATGACCTGGATGTCTTCATTTTTGTCTTAAACATCTCTCCTGCCTCTGGTTAGGCTAACTGTCACAAGGTGGACTTAAATCATGGCCCAACTTCCCAGAAATTCCTGAGCACCTGTCTCTTGCAAATTTAGGGTTTTTGTGTTTTAATCAGGGCTCCCAAAGTTGGAGCTACTCAGGGGTAGATGTTTTAAGCAGGACACCTGAAGTTGGAGCTACTCAGGGAAAAGTTGGCCAAAACATAAACCCAAGCCCCAGTACCTTTTCTCCTATTTCACTCTTCTGCCCTGCAGGGAAGGTCTCCAAATCAGGGTGCAGTGCACAGGCCTCTGTCACTCTGTTGAACCATGTTTCATCCATCTCTTTCCCAAACAGGATATTATCTTCCACTGAAGCATTTAGAACCCAAGCTTGCTGGGGGACATAAGCTGCAGTGTCCTATAGAAGTGGAAGAATGTTAGCTGACTTCTCCATAAGCTCAGCTTGACACTGGGAACCCATCTTTGAAGAAAAGCTCTCTGAGTTATGGAAACCTGGAATAATCATCACCACTGAGTTCTCAGAAGGCTTTGCAGAACATCAGTCTGCACTGTTACTACCTCACAGGGGAATAAACAGAGGTGCAAGTACAGGATGCAGTTTACCAGGATGACACTTCAGCTCACTGTCAGAGGGGAAATAGAACTGGGTCTTTGAAGTATTGTTCCAGCTCCTATTCCCAGAGTTCAGGCACGTCTGAGAGGTCTGCAGCACCTTGAGATAATTAAATGTGGACTGATACATACAGCCTGGGTTAAAATTCAGCAGTAAATGGGTTTTCCTCAGGTACCTGATGCTGTGGTTTATACCTTACAGTTCCTGGAAACTGCCTAATTAGAGAAGCAGGTGCTGAGGGCAGAATTCACCTTCATGGTCACGCAGCCGTCCCTGGTCTCCAGCTCACCCAGCAACGCTGCCAGCAGGGAGGACTTGCCAGCACCCACCTGCCCAACCACAGCCAGCAAAGAGCCCTGGGGCACGGTGAGATCCACGCTGTGGGGAGAACATCAGGCTCTTACCACATGTTAGACACACTTCCTGAAAATAAATGTAATTACTATCACAATTCTTGCTATTGTCAGGTATGTATCAAGTAAATACCCTGATTGCATCCCTTCAAAGACACCTCCAGCCACAAAGACTTCATCCACATCCCCATCTGAGTTTGATACCCAGATCCCCACCCTGGAGATAGGCCAGCCCAAAGCACTGGATGTGGAACATTCCCGAGCACCAGAACTTTTCAAAGCTTTTCTTTTCTAAAATGTCAATGCCTTTTGAAGTAAGCATGTAGTGATGTCATATATAACATCTGCATTCCATCTGTTCTACCTTTTTGACTTAAATTACTGTAATTTCGTATTTGGGTAATAAAATTGTATAAAGAAAATAGTCTCCATATATTACAGCAACATCCAGATACAGGCACCTTCCCATTTATGTGCTCCTCAACATAGAAGCAAGATTGTGTTTTGTCTGATTTTATAACTTTCAGAGTTCAACAGTGAATATGAGGCAAACTCAGAAGCCTCTGGATCTTCCACCCTGGTTTCACTTAGGCCCTGAGGAATTAGTTCATTCAGCATCCCCTGACCTACAGAACTGAGAGATCACTAAGGGTAAGTCTGTACCTTCTAAGACAAGGAGAAGTTTCTTTGCTCCAGCTAAAGGTCCCATTTATGGTGATACCTGCCTGTACTGAAACACAGAGAGAGACAGACCACTTGTAAATGCAAAGGTAGCTACAGAAATGTCCCAATTTATGTCATTTTATGTTTCAGTGTGTATTTATGTTACATAAAATGAACCTTTATTATGAAAAGAAGGAGTGAATTACCAGATTAGATTTCATTGTTAGAAATGATGAGGCCAGAGAGATAAAGTGACAGTAAGGGGCAAATATTTTTGGGTATGGCAGACACCCTGAGTAGAAGCTGAACAATGGAAATTACTCCTAAGACAAGAGTGCTAACATAAAAGCTCACCACAGCCAGAAGTGCTCCTGTGTGAGCTCTCAGGATTCAATTCTTCCAAATTCAGAAAAGCTGCTAAGCGGTTTAAGGAAACTTTGGCCTGAAATGAAGCAGCACACAGAAGGAAGTGAGATTTAGAGTAGAAAGGGAGCAAAAACCCAAAGTGAAGACTCAACTTGAAGACCCACTTAGAGTACTGAGTAGGTGCTATGCTGCAGATGCTGTAGGTTTAGATGGCCAAAGGCAGCTCTTCCTTATGTGACCTGCCTTTATTTCCACTTAGCTTAGCAAAAACCCATATCCTTCCCTGTGCTTCTGCTTCAGTGGAATTGGTACTTTTTCATCTAGTTCTTCCTGCAATCTTTCCAGTGATTGCTTCTGTACATGAAAATCTGTGACAGTCTTGGGGTGTAAGAGGGAAATGAATTTCCCAATTTCTTACTGAACAATGAATTGCTTTTCTTTCTGGCCAGGACTAACAGGGTTTCCACTGATCCCCTGTGGAGATTCTGCTCCCTCTATTCTGATTTCTGCAATTAAAAACAGGACTGGAAGCCCCTCTGAGATCTAATGGTGCTTGTGCTGAGCTCAAAAAGACTTAGGAGTAATTCTTGTTGACTATGTTGTCAATATAAAGGAGCCCTTCTGAAAAGCAATGGCACAAAGTACCTCTAGCTGCAAGCCCTTGCACTTCACCGTCTCACAGTGGCAATTAAACAGCTGAAGTACAGAGCCCTAAGAAACCCCTCCCTTCACCTGTTAGTGGGGATATGTAAGAGGCCTCTATGGCCAAAGGAAGAGGAACAGGGCGTGCAGCTCACCTGGACAGCAGCGTTGATGGAGAAGGGCAGGAAGGAGTGGGCAGTGTTGAGGATGTTGATCAGGGTTAAGGACACAAAGGCCTTCTCAGCATCCAGCACGTGTGTGCTGTCCACCAGGGTGTAGACAGCAAACATGACAAATGTGATCTGAAAGGGAGCAAAGGGAAACAAAACCATGTGCTTCAGAGTGGTTCAAGGCTGACAGGCCCTTCCTCGAGACCCTGGGAGCCATTTGGTTAAATCCAGGCTATCCCCTCTAGGAGCCTGTCCTGCAGGTACCACAGGCACAGCTCTGGCATGTTGGTGACAGAGCCAAGTCTCACATTTGATGTTTGTTCTGCTTTAAGGAGGTTTTGGTGTGGCAGCCACAGCAGCTCCTGCCACCTCCAGCTCCTTCAGGCAGATGGAATCTTCAGCTGTCCATGGGAAAAATCTGTCCAGGCAGGAGTACAAAGAGAAATAGCAGTAACAGCACGTGTTTTATGTAGGAAGGTGATCCACTCACCAGAAAAGTTGATGAATGGAAAGAAACTAGGGATGCTGAGAAGAGAATCTGAGATCTTTTTAAGGCCTGAAGTTCTTCTTTTCGGATTCCAAGCACTTTCTCCATGAAGGCTTTCTCCCAGCCATACAGTTTGATTACTTTGATGTCACTGAGAATGGCATTGGTGAGTTTGGCCCTCTCATCCTTATGTTTCATCTGGGTTTCCTGTAATAAATGTTTGAGTTTTATCATTTAATAGGTTGAATGTTTAATGATGCAATTATTCTGAAGAAAAATACCTTATTCCTCCCTCCAAGTCCTGAATAAATTTCCCTGCAGTTGAGCTGTTTAGGAATCTTCCAAGCTGGGAAATATTTTACTTTTCATCTTCAGAGCTTTATTTTTACTGACAGTACATAAAAACAACAGAAAAGTAGGGCAAACATGGTAAAAAGCTGAACATGGAAGAGCTTACTCTAAATTTCAAGAAACTTTGCAAGCTTCAAATCTTCCTATGTTCCTTCAGTCAGGCATGAATCATAAATATAAGCCATCACAGAACTCAGTCAACCAGTTTATTTTTATGAAGCCAAATGTACCTGAAACTGACTCCTCTTCTTGGTGATCACGAAATTCAGAGGCAAAAGAAAAAGGAACACAATAATTGCAGTCAAGGCAGATGGCCCCAGAAGCTGCCAGGAGAGAAACAGAAAGAGAAGGAACTTGTGGTGATGACTAAGGAAAGCTGTGTGTCACTCCCTGTGCTGACCTTCCCTCTCATCTGAACTTGTGCATAACATCCCTCTGGCTCAGCCTTTGCCTGATGTTGCCTTTGCCTTTCCTGGGAGCTGTGCTCCCTAAGCACTGTGCACTGTTAACTCTCCAGGCAGGGTAACTCCTGTCATCGGGCTGTGCTGGATTTATTTGCTCCCTTGTTAGGAACTGGATCCGTGCTGAAGGCGATCCAGAGGCACGCTGGCAATTCAAGCCACTCCCGGCTCTTCCCGACCGTCCTTGGATGCGTCCAGAAGGACATCTGGTGGCTGCCCTGAGTAAGTGACCCCCGACAATACCAGGTTTTCCTTAAAAAACAAACCCAAACCCTCAACAAAGTATTCCTGCAGCATAAATAACCCAGCTTGTATTTACATGTAGGTGAGATGAAATGGTGGCACATCCTGTGCTATTACCTTGGGACAGCTCTTGGATCCCAGGGTGTCCATAATTGTGTACCAAAACCTGTTTCTCATGGGTTAGTTACATCTCCCTGGGGATGGCTGGAGAGGGGAGTGCTGGTGGACACAGAGTTACAGGTATTGCCTACACAAATGGTCTTGGAACACCAGGTATGGCAATTTCATGTAATTCAAGCCAGTAAGTAGAATTTTGAGATCTCCTTTTCCCTTTGGTATTTAGAATAGAAAGGGATTGATAAATACTGTCACATTTTACCTGCCACAAGAAGACAAAGCAGATGATAATCCGAATAGGGGCCAGCCAGGTCCCATTAAAATAGACAATCAGATCCATTAGCTTTTGCACATCAACAGATACCAGATTAACAATTTCACCTATGGTTGCTGCTTTCCTTGAGGCATTTGACAAAACTAGGATCTAGACAGGGCAGAGAAGAAAGAAAAGACATCATCAAACAACAGCTTTGGTCCAAAAGTCAAACAACTTTCTTTTCATCATAGAGAACAAAGAGAGGGAGACAAATATCAAATCCCAGGTATTGAAACCATGCTGCTGCCTGGGCCATGTGACTTCACTTCGAGATGAAGCATCTATTCCTTTTCCCCAACCATTATTTACATCATAAGGAAGTTTATGTTGATTTTTGCTCTTTCCTTTTCTTGGCTTTTCCTTCAGAGGGAAGCTCTGAAAGATGTTCCTGCCATGTACTGTTCAGAAATGAACACAGGACAGCTACATCCTAAAACCAGTTTCTAATGACATCTCCCCTGATATTGCTGTGAACAATAACTACTAATAGAGGGCTAGAGAAAAGCAGAAGGAAAGCAGGATGTGCAGCCTCACCTTCCTGTACACGAGCCCTGTCACTGCAGTTCTCAGCCTCAGCCCCAGAACAAGGCACATGTACATGTAGCGTTGCTCAAACAGAGTCTGGAGATAGCCCAGCACGAACATGCTGAAGGCATAGACATAGCCCAGCCAGCTTGGTGCTGCCTCATCTTCAATGAACTTCAGGAAAAGGCTGCAAGACAGGACCAAAAGGTTGCTGAATCCACACAGAATTATCAGACACACAAAAATAAACTGGCAGAAATACCAGAGATTTTTCTGTATTCTTTCCGGCTGAGGTTTATCAGTAAATAGCAGAAGAAATGGAACATATAATATCCTGATTTTTGAAATCTAGCCACTCTTGGTTTTGAAGCAATCTCTGATCTCAGCATCCTCTCAGGGTAAAACTCATTTTCAGGGTTAAGGATGGCTCCTGATTTTCATGAATTTGTCAGAAATATGCAAAGTGCTAGCTGTAATCTAAGGGAGTCATTGACATTTCCAGAACTTCTCCTAATCTTCATGACTGAGAAGAGATTTTGCCCTTGAAAATATAATGTAATGCAGGTTGGTGTTGTACCAACAGAACCCACAAAGCATTTTATCAACTAACAAAGCTCTTTAAGATGTGTAGGATGCACAACTGTGCTCTTCATTAGTCGGGGAACACAGAGCCTTAAGACTACAGCAAGGGGTAAGGGCTGTGATCCATAGAACCATCAAATAACTCCTGTTCTAGTGAGGTTGTCAAAGGGCCTGGTGCATGCTGTCCTTCCCCCTGCTGCAGTACAGCAGTGCAGACAGCGTGCACAGCTTCACACAGTGGCTCTGTGTCCTCTCCTCCTGACCTGGCAGGGGGCTCAGCACAAATGACACCTGAGCTCCTTTCACCAGCAAGAGGAGATTTTGAAGGGTCAGTGTTTGTGTGTCTGTGGGTGCTGATGTACACATCTCTGAGCTCAGGAACAATCTTGTACATGTGACAGAAATACGTAATAAAGGTGCACATACCTCAGTAACTTCGGGGTGGAGAACAAGAAGACATCACAGATAACCAAGCAGACAGTGCTGAGAAGGAAGTAAGTTCCAAACATGCTCCAAAACATTTTCAGTAAGGGCCCGCTCTGACTGTGCTTTGATTGCAGTAGAGCCTCTGTCTCTTCAGCTTCTGCTATGCCGGTTTCAGTTTTCTGACTCTTTTTAAATGTAGCAGACTCCATTTTCCTGAAGGAAGAAGCAATGAGAAAGCTGCCTACAACTGGAGAAAGCTTGGGAATTTTGTACTTTCAAAAAATCACTAAGTATCTCACACTGGGCCTCATACTGTGTCCAGTGTAAGTGCTCATCAAAAACTGATTCCTCTCACAGAAAGTTAGTTCTGTGCTTCCAGGAATGGAAGGGTGTTCTTCAGCAGATTTTAACACACTTCAAATTTTGCACAAAGGGACTCACACACCAGTACCTGTGAGTGTATTTGCTTAGATCACCTAGAACTGCCCAGCTGAGCCCATGGTGTGCTCTCCAGAGCAAATACTCACTGCTGGGTTCTGCTCTGACACTTCTTCCACTCTCTTTCTGCCCAGACAACAATTTCGTCAGAGGACTCGTGTTTCCTCACTGGCCACAGGTCATCCACCCCCAAGGCCTGCTGAGAGCCTTTCCAGAGGAGCCTGGAGGACACAGAGTGCAGTCAGGGGAGCACAGCAGCATCTGGGGGTGGGTGACACTCCAGCTCTGAATCCCCATGCTCTCTTCTGTCAACACAATGGGCATTTGCATGTCAGTCCTAATTTCTAGTCCATACTGAGAGTCTTGGGTAGTGGAAGACAAAGCTCAGTTTAACTTTGCAGATGAGACCTGATCCCAGTGGACATGAGGCCCAAAGAATGTGATTGTTTCACTTCTGAATGCTCAGCAGCACGCTGGGCCTATGCCCTCTTTGCTATTTTCCCCTTTCCCAGCATTTGTTACAGCAAGGTCTGGCAGGCAGAGAGGGCTGCGGATGGTGTACAGGGATATTTTGAGATTGATGAGGTCTATTTCAAGACTGGGAGGGCACTGGATGGGTAGTTGGTAGGCAGAGAATTATCTAAAATCACAAATTTGAGTTTTAAACTCTTTTGAGAAAAGTAAGATAAATTTTTATAATTTGATTTTGTGAGAATACCTCAAGTCCCCCGAGAAATCATTTAAATCCTCACTCCATAAGCTAACTCCTGGCTGCCATCTACACCCTCTCTCATCCCTGATGCTGCTGGCTTTTTCTGATATTGTAGCAAAACCACATCTTCTGTTTTCTTACCCAGAGAACCACCAGTATGTGATTTTGGAAAGAAAAGAGCTGCTGGCTTCTGGGCACTGATTCTGATGGGAGAGAAAACATGTGTGATATTTATATATAGAAAAAGGCATGTGTCAGATGAATATAGTTCCTTCTGTGCTTCCCCAGGGAAAGCAATCAGTTATCCCCCCTCCCCGTTCATGGAACCAGAGTAAGTATTGTAGAGGCTCAATGGGATCAGGAGATTTTGGAGAATTTGACTTTGCATAATGTCTCAGATAGAAGAACAAAGAATATAATTCTTCATACCCAAAGACATTTATTTTCTTAAGCACAGAGCTTTTCTATACTCATACCACCAGCAGAGTACTGCAGCACAGGAGAGCAGCACCAGGGGTAGCAATAGGAGCCCTATCCACTGGTTTCAGTGACAAGGAACAGGAGTATGGATAGAAGGTTTTTAGTTTTGAAAAACTTACAGAGAGAGACAGAGCACTGTTGTCCCAAATTCTGCCAGTTACCTTCTAAAACTGTCAGCTTTTTTACAGAATGATGCATCTTACACCACCCAGATACTCATGTGCCTGTGTATCCCCATACATTTAAAATCCTGTTTCAGCAATGAAGCAAAGCATTAGGAAAAGCTGCCTTCTACTTACAGGATTGTTGTCAGCTTTAGAGAAGAAGGGAGGGTGATCAACTAAGCAGAATAACACAAGCTCTCCTAGCACCAGGCCAGCGTAAAGGAAAGTTGTAACATGATGGAAATGGTCTTCCAGGAAGCCCTAAGGAACAGAACTTCGGTGAAAATGAGGTAAGAACCTTCTCTTTAACCAGCAGAGAAAGAGCTTCTTATGTTCTACCTCTGCAAATAAACACCCACCACAAATATGAAGTGTCATCAATCGTTTTTCTCGGCATGTATTTTAAAAGAGGAATTTGATTCTCCCCCTTGCAGTCAATGAGACAAAACCACCCCTGTTGTTCAGAGACTTTGTAGCCCTGCACATTAAAGGAATGTGATCTCACTTACTTTTTCCAGGGCCTGCTGAATTTTGGAACTAACCATCACAAGTGCAGCCACAAATGAGAGCAGCCAGTAAATCAGTAGGACCCCTGAAGACTGGATGCCCATCATTCTTTCTGCTTGGGTAAGGAACAAGGCAAGGACCTGTGAGGAAGTACAGATTTGTCCAAATAAATACCTGCTAATGGAATGCCAAACAGTGTTATCAAACTAATTAATACAATAGAGAAAAATCAGTTAGCTTCTTGCCCAAACATTTCAAGATGTTCAGAGTTGCAGTATTGTTCCTAAGAGGCTAAAACTGAGAGCTTTATGTGCAATTTTGCACTCAAGAATGTCTCCAGAGAAGGCAAGTGATAAAATTACAGTTGGGCCAACAGGCTGGGAGGATTTAGGCTGTGAAGATGCAATGACAGAAGGGGAGAATAGGCACTTATTTATGGAACAGAAGTCCCATTTCACTCTAAACCATACTAAATCACATACTATGGTTATGAGAAATTAAATCTTGTCTTGTTGTTGTGAGACCTCTTTCTAAACCCCACTGAAACCCCCTGCCAGGTGTGCTCTGCCCACAGGTCTGTCCCAACTCCAACACCCTGATGTGCCACACAGCAGTGGTGCACAAAGTGCAGCCCCAGCCTTCTACTCCCCATCAGCCAAATTTGTGCTCAGAGATAGCGAGAACCACAGGAAATACAAAATCTGTCCCAGGAGGGCTAAGCTTGGCTATGTGCAGACAAACCAGGGAAAAATTACCATTGTGATTCCCATCACAGCAGGGCTAATGATGAATGCTGAGGTCAGTGGGATTCCTTGGCTTTTCTCCCACACCATGAAGAAGACATTAGAAAAACACAGTATTACCAGGATGAATCCAAGGACCTGGGCAGAGACAGAAAACACACACTGGAACGAACTGAAATGCTGGGACAATCTACCAGACTGAGTGATCCAAGCTGCCTGGGCAGTAAGACTGGAGAGGTGGAAGATCAGGTTTGGGACAGAGAATGTTATGGGAAGTGTCAGGGAATCAAATGGAAGTACAGGGGAGAAGATCTTATCACAGATCTTCCTAAAACTTTACTTGATTTATACTGACCTGAGCTGGTAAATGTAAAAAAACCCACAGAGATGGATCATCAGGAAAGAATTAATGATTTAGAAAAGTCAAGTTCTGCATCAAAGTTGTGATAATGTTAGGACCAAACCCCATGCTTCACCCTTACCATTTTGGCTTTGAAGATGTGGGACATCCTGATGTAGCCTTTGTTTCTGTGTCGAAGATACAAATAGTAGAAAGGAAAACAGATCCAAAGATAGGCACAAGGGATCCAGGCAGTGATGGAGCTCTCGAAGCACCAGGTGAATCCTGGGGCGTTTGCAGGCCATGTCTGGTTCCAGTCCTGAAACAGTAACACTGCAGAAGTGAAGGACGTGATGCAGAGCAAGGCTGGGACAGGAATCCCTGACGGAGAGAGGAAGCAGATAATGGCTCGCAAACTATTATCAACCTTGGGGATGGAAACCTGTGTGAATCCGGACTGATCGACTCACTAGAGCCCTTTTACAGGGACTTCTGTAGTGGGTCCGGGCTGCGTCCTCGCTCGCAGCTCATCGCATTTACTGCAGCTGAACAGTCTGTTCGGCCTTTGGGCGAGCGCTCGGCCCGGGAGGCAAGGTCCGGGCCCCACGGCGGCAAAGTCCGGGCCCCACGGCGGCCCCGGCAGGAACACAGCCCCCGCACCGCGGGGCGCCGGCCGCCTCCGCTCCGTGCCGCAGCC
>VZTH01006497.1:262656-345053 GCA_013397815.1 Aleadryas rufinucha | reverse complement strand
GTTGCTGAGACCAAGACACTTGCTGTGGTTAGTCCCATCAGCAGATAAGTAAATGTAACTTGCACCACATGGAAAAAGCAACTCTTTTTGGGGGATGTTGTGGCCTAGTAAGGTACCTTAACAAAGTCTGGAATAAGTTATGTACCTACTTTTAATACTTGCTAGGGATAAGCAAGTATTCCTTCCTCAGAAGATGGGTAGGTTCTGGAAGGAAATGGTCCTGACTGCCACTTGGGATACTGTACATCAATCAGAGAAGTACTGGAGGTGAAAAAGTAGTTTACCAAAAAAGGAAAAAAGCAGTGCATGTAAAAACTGTAGGATAGATGCTCAAGCTGTTGGCAGAAGCTTTCAACCTCTGTTCTCTTTTATAAGCTTTTTGTCTTTTAGTCTAAGGTTCCTCTCTCCTACTATTTTCCTTGATTACCCACTGATTTCAGCAGATGATTGGACGCTTATTTTTGTCATTTTTACCTTTCCTTTTCCTCTCTGAATCCTCCCTGCACTTTGTGTTCTGTCTCTCAGGGCTCTTTAGTGTCTGCAGAGTGAGGTGGAGCCAGGGATTTAATGTTGATCTTAGATAAAAGAGTACAATTAACAGCCTCAAAATCCTGCAGAGTGCAAAAAACCACTGGTAAATGTGCCTGAGAAACAAGTTTTAACTGGAACCATCCTGGGAGGCAGTAACCATGTCAGTGTTGGCAGGCCTGGGGTGTGGCTGGGGGTTCTGGGGTGCAGCTGACCGCTGTGTTCCCTGCCAGACGCGTGCGGTGACCTGGTGGTGACGCTGCAGCCCGTGAGCCGGCAGGGAGACAAGCGCAGCCTGCAGCTGGCAGGGAGCAGGGGCTCGGTGCCCTTCACCTTCGAGGGGGTGCTCCCTGGCAAGTACAAAGGTAGGACCTGGGGAGCTGCTTGTGGGGGACCTTGGCAGCTCAGTTTGTGACCGAATCTGAGCACTTCTGTTGTCATGGATGCCTTTTACAGTGTGCCCAGCACAGTGGTGAAACTGAGAGAATCTGGAAAAGGACCTCACAGCAGTGCATTTCTTAATGTTGGATGTTTAACCCTGTGTCAGCCCAAAGGTTACTGCTCCCCTGAGTTTCAGGGTCTGCATGGCTGGTGTGGGGGAAGTGGGCTTTATCATGAACTGGCTTGTCCCAAGCCTGAGAACAGGAACACACTCTAGTCCTGCTTCCAGACTGCTGCTCCTAAGAACAATATGTATTCTGGCCAGCCTGCCTTGGCCTGTGGAAATAAATTGTTTTCCAGGGAAAGGTGTAGAAGGAGTATATAGATGGCACTCTATACAGGAGTGGGAACATCTTTCCACCAGGTTAAATTGGGGTTGGGTTGTGATGTCCTCTAGGCTGCTTTGCCTGTCACAGTGGTAGTGCCCATTGAGGAGCCTTCCAGGGTGGCCAGGCTTCATTATTCCTTTTCATAGTACAGTTTCCTGATAGATGTGTTGGATTCCTGGTGATGCTGCAGTGCTGGGAGCCAGGTCTGTTAGTACAGGCATTGTTGTGTATTTATCTTTGAAGATTATTGTCAGGGAAGTTAGAGTAGTACAAGCTTTTTATATCCCAAAACCTGCCCTTATTTACTCAGTTTTGCATTACTCAAATGCTTTGTGTGGTGTATGTTGTAGTAAGCATTGTACATGAAGACTGGTGCTGGAAGAATAAGTCTTTGGAATTGGAAGTCTTGGAGGAAGATGTGTCAGGAGTAGAATTCAGGCAGACTGGATATATGCTGAGGTGTTCTCTGTCTCATGCAATCACACTGGTACGTAGGAAACAAATGTCTTGTAAGTTTTTAATGACCTAGTATAGGCTGGTTGGGTTATGCTGGGAATCAAGGCTTTCCCCTGTCTCTGGAGGGTCACAGAGCACGGGAGCATTGATGTTTAGAGTACTTTGAGATTTGTCTTTTAAGTTTGGTAAAATGGTCTTGTGATGCTGTTATAAAAGAGATGGGGCATTGATGTATCTTTAGGCAAATGCTGTTTTCATTTAGTTGTTTGGTAGTTACTAATAGTGAATTGTGCCATGTCTTCACAGGAATTTTATCAGGATGGAAATGGACCAGAGAATGTTGGTGTTTATAACCTGTCCAAAGGAGTTAACAGATTCTGTCTTTCAAAGCCAGGTAAGAGCTGTGGAATATTAGTTTTAAAAATGAAAAATAACCAGTTAGCTAATACTGCTGGGAACCAAAAAAATAAAAAATAAATCTGTTGTGGCTTCTGAGTTTTCTGAAAGGCATTGTTTTAATTACATCTGTATATAAATGATCTGTTCCAAGTTTTAAGAACTCTCCATTTCTTCTGCTGTTTAGTCCTTCATCAAATCTAGATCCCAGAAATAAAATATTACTATTTTTTTTCTTGGTGATGGAAGTATTTCATCTTTGATGAATGAAGATCATGTTAAAATAACCTCATTCATATGGGTTCTATTTGTCAGACACATCAGAAGGGGTCTGTGTGAAAGGCAGCAGATACAGTCGAATTTTGTAGTCGTTTCTATCCCTCTGCTCTCATGTGATCTGGAGAATTCAGCCAACCTGAATTTTTTCAGCAGGTCATCCTTTGCCTTATGTTTGTAGGTGTGTATGAAGTGACCCCGCGCTCCTGCCACCAGTTTGAGCATGAGTATTACACCTACGACACGTAAGAGAGTGACTGTTTCTGGCCTTGCCCCTCCCAGCCTGGTTTTCCATAAAGCTTCCTTCCCCTGCTTGCTTTCAGCAGGACAGCATGTGTAGAGGGAAGCTCTAGCAAGGTGTATCACGTGTTCTCTTGCCCTTTCTAGAATATTAAAAATGATAAAAATCAAATAATGGTAGGCTTTAAAGATGCTTTAGTTACTTTAGATGGGTATTTTTGTCAGCCTTCTGCCTGTTTAGTGTTGGGTTTGCTTTGTGACAGAAGAGTTACTTCAGTGAAAGCTGTTGGTCACTTCTGGGAGCTGAAATGCAAAAGATAGAGCAGTGGGATTACTGAGAGGCACTTACACTGCTGCATGTCACTGGTGCCATGGCCCTCTGCTGATCTGATTCTGCTCACCCCATTTCTTGCAAGCTGAATAAATGCTCACCCTTATCACAAGTAACCCATGCTGATCTTCATTGGTCAGCCAAGTTTAATTAGTTATTTATAGATTATGGTCTGGTGATGTGCTTAATGACACTTTGACATATGAAATCAATCAAATCAGCTTTAGCTTGAGAGGAGGCAGAAGGCACCAAGGAAGGAATTGCTTTGGGGCTCAAATTGGGAAGTGGTCCCTTTCCAATAGATGACCATCCCAGCACTGCAGCTTTGCTGTGTAATTTCTGTACTGTCTTTTATAAAGCAGTTCAGTCTCAGGGGTGGGAGGGCAGACTCTGCTAAACGAGATTTGCTTATTTAGGAAAGGGAACTCATGTCCCTGTTCCTTTGATTTGCAGGTCCTCTCCCAGTATCCTGACGCTCACTGCAGTTCGACACCACGTCCTTGGCACCATCGTAACTGATAAACTGATGGATGTGACTGTTACCATCAAGTAAGGACAGAGAAATCGTGGGGCTGTAAAAAGTGGAAGAAAAAGACATTTCTCTCATAAAGCTTTACTCCAGTTTTAGTGCTGCAGTGGCTGCTTTCTAAGGGGACAGCATCCTAGCCTAGGCTGCAAGAGGTTTTTATGCTAAGATGTGCTTTGAGTTCTTTGGAGAGAGAGAAATCCAGCCCTCATTTTGAGCATTGTCTCATCATTTCAACATTGCCCCTCCCTTCTTTTGTGTCATGGTAAAAAGAAATTATTTTCTGAGTTCTTATATACTTTAATGAGCTGATGTTTCAGAATTCAGAGGGTGTTGTTTTAGCTTAGGTCTGAGCTCTTTAGGCACTGGCATCTATTTTTTTCCTGTTTCCTTTCCTCAGAATGAGAATCTGCTGCTTTAGAGCATTGTTACTGGTGTGAGGAGGGTTATAAAAGGAAAAGCATGCAGAGTGATTACACACTAATGCACCAATTTGTGTTTAGCTGAACAGACAGCTCACTAGGGAGCACTGATTTGTGAGCAGCTTTAATTGTATGAGGTGCCATATCTGCCTGAAAGTGTCTGATAATGATGAGTGTTTTATTGATACTCTGCTGGTGTCTACTTGTTCTAGACTATGGGTTCTCAAACTTGAGTGCAGAAAGCATCTTTTCAGAGAACATTTCCTGCAGAGCACTGCCTCGAGTTCTCAAAGATTAATGACCCTATCACTGCAACTGCTGGGCAGCTCCAGCAGCTGGAAAGGAGACATTGAGACAGCAGAGAGCCATTAGGATGTTAAAAACAACTTAATGAGGAGGTGAATATTGTACCAACCTTCTCAGCTTGTTGGGTTTTTGGAGACTTGGCAAGTGCTTTGAAGGCAGCTCAATTGCCACAGATATTTCTGATCAATCCTTCAAGCTTTTCAGCTAAAGTCCAGTTTGAGAAGTGCCATCAGCATAAAGGGAACAGATCTGGGTTTAAAAACAAGCCAGTTGTTTTTACAAGTCTGTGCACCAGATCCACGGCTGTGACCCATTAACTTTAAGTTAACAAAAAACCCCAAACAACCTCCACCAAAAGCAAAGCTGATTGTCACCAGGTTTTGATAATGGCTTGGTATGTTTTAAAAATAAGACTGTAGTAATTTATTATGAATATCTTGAGACTGTGTGTGCCTGTACAGATTTTTAATAGGCTTTCAGACAAAAAAAATAAAATTATTGTCTGGACTACAGAGAAAGAATATAAAGCCTTGATGAAACTTAGTGTGGTAGAGCAATAGTAACTATGTCTCTTAAAAAAGACAAACTAGAATATAGGTGAAGACTGAAGCAGGAGACAGAACTATCTTGGTAATCTAAAGTGGTTGTAGGAAAAGTAACTGTGATCATTTCAGTTCTCTCCTCCCTGAGAATTCAGATTGTTGGAGAAGAGACAGGTGATAAGATACAAAGGATGATTGGAGTCTGGAAGAAAAGGCTAGAAAAGAGAGGATGCAAGATCAGGGAGAGTGAAACAAAATGCATTGTTCTGAGCTGATTCTAAGAACTTGGTTGAACTTATCCAGCAATCTGTTCAGTGGATAGTGACAAGACAGCTGGGTAGTTCAAATGTATAGGGCAGAGAGGTGAGAACTCAGAGCTTTTCCTGGGAATTGCTGCCTCCTGGAAGTATTTATGTTTGATAGAAGTTATTTTCTCCTTGTGTTCTCTGCTCCTGAGAGGTGGGTTCTGAGGCAAAAGTTCATAGCTGAGAAAAAAAGAGCAAGCTTAGCAGTCATTATTTTGTATAACTCATCTTTTCTGTATTAAGCTTGTTCTTGGGTTTGACATTCCAGCCTTTCTTTTTTAGTTTAGGGCTTTGTTAAAGGTCCTCTTGCAAACTGATCCTTTGGTCTAAAAATTTATCACTCCTGTGCTCTTGCCAGAATAAACAGGGCAGCTAAAAAGGAAGGGGTTTAAAAAATATCCTGGGACTTGTCTGTGGTGGTATAAAGGCAATAATTAACAGATACAACAAGCTCTTATCTCTGCATGTGGAAGGAGATTATTTTGGTTTTTTCTCCCTCATTTCAGGTCATCCATTGACAGTGAACCTGCCTTAGTTTTGGGGCCCCTGAAATCTGTTCAGGAGCTCCGTCGGGAGCAGCAGCTGGCAGAAATCGAGAGCCGCCGGCAGGAGAGAGAAAAGAAGGGCCAGGAGGAGGAAGGAACAAAGCCACCAGTGCAAGAAATGGTGGAGGAGCTCCAAGGACCATTCCTGTATGAATTTTCCTACTGGGCACGGTAATGGCAAGCTCCAGTGGACGAGGTGCATTCTTTGTCCCGTTGTGTGGTGTTCCTGAAGAACAGGATACAGCAGAACAGTGTTCCAAGCAGAGCAGGGATACAGCTCAGGCAGGACAGAGCTGCTCTCTGGCTGCCCATGCCTTTGGTGACTCTTGCATGGAAACTTAGTACCACATAGTAGGAATTGTGCTTAGGTGGTTGTTGGTACTTTCTTCTTGGAGTATTCAGATGCATTCTTGATCAGTATGCTGTACTGTTCTACATGAGAGCCGCTAATTCAGTTTTCTTCTAATTATATCTTATTTGTGTTTCACAGGTCTGGAGAGAAAATTACTGTAACACCATCATCAAAAGAGCTGCTTTTCTACCCACCTTATGTGGAAGCAGTTGTTAGTGGAGGTAAATATAAATAATTTATTGTTTGAAAGGAGTAGATTTTTAAGGTAGAAATGTATTTGTGTAGATAAACATATGAATAACTCAAGAAAGTAATGTTAGGAAAGTTTCAGTTGCAGCTATTTCTTTGGGCCAGTTTCATTCTGGAATTTGGAAGCTATTTGATAGAGGATGCAAGTATAGTTTTTATCATTAGAATATTCTTCCAAGTGCTGAGAAACCACCTGGCACAAGAGGAAGGCCAGGTTCTGGGTGTTAACACCAGCTTCTCAGAACTGTTCATAGTACTGTCACCTAGAAAAAGAGTTGTTCTAAAACAAGGTTTCTATTTTGAATTTGTTACCAAACTGCCAGGGTTATCATCAGTTATTGATGCTCCTTGTTGGGTTCAGTGTCCATCTTGTCCTCGGGTTCTTAAGTGAACATACTTTGTTTGAAATCACTAGGAAATGTTAAGTGCCTCTTTTCATGTGACTGCATATTCTAAATGCATTTGAGGGATGGAAATACATTCTTGATTAATGTCATTAAACATTAAATGTGCTGACTTGAATTTGAACTCCAAAAATGTGGTCAAAGCTCAGTGTGATCTGGCTAGAAGGAATTGTCATCATTGATCATTGCCATCATCTCCACGTGGCTGCAGTATTTGTAACTCACTGAGACCTCCAGCCACTTCAGAAATCCATAAGGTTTTTTGGGGATGTGCTTACAGCTTCGAAATGCAGTTACTCATTTTGGTACTGTTCAGATGGTTTAGGATGTGTTGAGAGGCCCTGCAATTGTTGGATTATCTCTTGTTCTAAGGTGAAAGGCCACCAGCTGAGCACTTTGGAAGTAGTTAAACTCCTGTTGTAAATCAGAGTGTAAAGTGTATTTCTGACTTTTTTCTTTGTCTTAAATCTCCTTCACAATGACCAAGAGAGTTGTCCTGGGAAGCTGATAGAGATTCATGGAAAAGCAGGCTTATTTCTGGAAGGGCGAATTCATCCTGCATTGGAAGGTGTTGAGATTGTCATTAGTGAGAAGGGAGCAACGTCCCCACTTATCACAGTTTTCACTGATGACAAAGGCACTTACAGGTAATGAAGAGATTTGTTCTGAACCTTTGGATTCTTTAGTTAAAACACAGTGGTTACTTGACAGTGTGTGTGTGATAGCCAAGTGTTTTTTCCAAAACAAGTTCTGTTTTGCTTTTATTTGAAGCGTTGGGCCACTCCACAGTGACTTGGAATACACAATCACTGCTCAGAAGGAAGGGTTTGTTTTGACTGCAGTAGAAGGAACAGTTGGAGACTTCAAAGCTTTTGCCCTTGCTGGGGTGACATTTGAGGTAATGTTCTGAACACTTTAGGTTCTAAATGAATGGTGTGGGCAGTTAGAGCTGGACAGGCAGAAAGTTAATCCATGTCTTCCAAAGACAAATGGGTGTGGGATTTTGGGATAATTCATTATTATTTGGATAATAATTTTTGTCACGAGGAGACAAATCTGAGTGGATGAGCTCAGTTGTAGACCATGACTTGCCATGCAGAAGATAACTATGCAAGGTTTATAGAGTGAAAGTTAGAGCCTGCAGCCCAAAAGACTGGTTTTATTTTGCTTTTGTAGAGTTGGACCACCCTCCTTTGATGAGTTTTATCCCTCAAGGTGTAGGTGTAGTCTGGTCCAACTAGTGCCTGGTTCCAGACTTTGGGATGCTTTGTTCTGGCCCCCCAGCACGTTCTGTGAAGGGGTAGGGAATGGCTGCTGTGGTGGCACAGGGTGTGCCACGGGCTGTGACTGCCCAGGGTGTGCCAGGGGCTGTGACTGCCCAGGGCTTGGGAGCACAGGCTGTGACTGCCCAGGGTGTGCCAGGGGCTGTGACTGCCCAGGGCTTGGGAGAACAGCCTTCTGCAGCCCTGGGGTCTGGCAGGAGGGGCAGAGCAGATGTGGTCAGTTCTGCTCACAGCTGAGTGCTCAGAGCCAGCCCACCTGTGCACTCTGCAAGGGCCTTCTCAGCTGAGCCCTTCTCCATAAGGAAACCCTCACTTAAAATTACTGTTTTTTCAAAAACAGATCAAATCAGAGGATGACCAGGCTCTTGCTGGAGTTCTCTTGTCTCTCAGTGGAGGGGTGTTTCGGTCCAACCTCCTCACCCAGGATAATGGCATGCTGACTTTTTCCAATCTGGTAAGTTGGGATGACTCCTGTGAACGTGGCTGTGTGAGGGGCTGTGTTACTCTGCCCTCCCAGACAGGGCTCTCCTGAGTGCCAGGAGTCCTTTGAAACCCTAACCCACCATGAGAGATGGAGATTCCTGAGAATAAACAGCACTTAAAATCTTAGCAAGTGAAAGATGTGAAATCTAACATGGCAAGAGATTTCTCCCCAACAGGTCGTAGATGATGTTGATTGATCTCAGTTACTAATTTGCAGTCTGTAAACATGAAACAAACCAATTTGATGATGATCATTGGAGAGTCTTTAGGGGAAGGAAATCTAATTACATTATTGATCTGTATGTGTGTAGGCATGCTTGAATAGTTTCCTTGCAGACATCCTTCTTTTGTGGTCACTTTCCTGTCCTTGAGGTCTTGTGGTAAGGTTTTAGGGCTGTAGTTTCCTTTCTCTCTTAGCACTTTGTCACCAGGTGGAATTCCATCGGTTTATTGTCCAGTGTGCTCCCTGTTTTTCACTGCTCACATTTTCTGACCAGTTTAACCTGTGTTTGGAACAGAGGACTTCAGAGAGCTCTTGCAAAGCAGATTTGTTTGGAGTTGGTGAGTTTTTGCATCACTCTGAGTAAACAGATTGTTTTGTGCCTCTTTGCAGAGCCCAGGGCAGTATTATTTCAAACCCATGATGAAAGAATTTCGCTTTGAGCCATCATCACAAATGATTGAAGTGCAGGAAGGACAAAATCTCAAAATCCAGATAACTGGTTACAGAACAGCTTACAGGTCAGTGGAGCTGGAATCCATGGAAAATGCTGTGGGCTGTATGAGGCTGTGTGGTACCAAATGTGTGTTTCCTCCCAGGACACCTCTGTTCTTGCAGGTTTGGAGGAGACTTTCCAAGTCTCAATTTAACTTAATTATGCTGTGTATAAGTACTTTTTTTGGCCTTTTTTCCTGGATGTGGATGTATAGCTAAGCCCAGATGGCATCTGTAGGAAGAAACATGGCTGTGAAAGGATTGTCTCAGTGGCACTGGAAGGGGCTTGGGCTGCCTCCAGTGGGAGAGGAGAGGACTGTGCTAGGTATGGTAGACCAATTCAGATATCTGACTTCAAGATCTTTGCTTTCCTTACCCTCAGGGGTGAGAAAGAGCTGCTGTTCATGGAGTTTAGGGAACTTGGATTCTTAAAGTTGTGCTCTGAACTGCAGCAAATTCTGATGATTTAAACTGTTTTACACATGCATTATAAACACCCCTTTTCTTCTCCATGCTATGGTAAATGCAGTAAGTACTTTTTCATCAGTTATAGCAATAAAATGTCTTCAAAATATTCATTAAAACAGCATCTGCACATCTGTAGCAACTGGTTCTCTTTATACCTCCAGCTGCTATGGCACAGTTTC
The DNA here is from genome assembly GCA_013397815.1 of Aleadryas rufinucha. Lineage (NCBI taxonomy): Eukaryota > Metazoa > Chordata > Aves > Passeriformes > Aleadryas > Aleadryas rufinucha. The sequence goes on along the minus strand of VZTH01006497.1, from coordinate 335,277 downwards.
CTCTTTAAATGGCGAGCCCGAGCAGGGAGTCTCAGTGGAAGCTGTGGGACAGGAGGATTGCAGCATCTATGGGGAGGACACAATAACTGATGAAGAGGGCAAATTCAGGCTCCGTGGCCTTCGGGTAAGGAGGAGGAGGCTCTCTGTCATTTACTTCTCTGCCAGTTGGGGATGGAGCAGTGAAATGGGTTCTGTTCAGTAGCCACTGGTTTCTGTTTCCCCTTCATGTTTGCTAACTCAGACTGCCTTGAGTCTCTCTGTGTGAAGAAGCACGGCCATGCAGTGAGCATTCAGTCTGATGAAAGGGGGAAGGCTTGTGTCTGTGTGTGAACCTGCTGGCACCGTGCTGTGGTGGCCTCCACAGACACTGAGCAGTTGGTGTGACATGGCACGAGCCCCTGCTCAGTGCTTGGGTGACCAGCAGGGAGTTTTCATAGGCAGGAGAATTTGGGGAAGCGTTTATTTTCTCTTGTGAAGATACCAACAGCCTGTTCTTAGCAGGGTATTGGGTGTGTGTATGATGTTGACTGCACAGCATGTATGGGAAGGAAGCTGTTCTTCAGGGAATGGGGAAGCTGAATTTATGACACCATTATGTAAGGAGTCAGCACTTGCTGAAGTAGAAGGCAATGTTTGATCAGGTTTTAATCCTGTGTTTTCCTTCATCACAGCAGATGATTTCTTTTAATGCTGTGATGTAACAACCTAATGAAAGTTCTGTATAGCCTTTTCTTCTTTTCTGACAGTAAACACTCCTAATTGTGTTATTGGGTTGAATTTTGTATTTGAGATAAGGAAAACTTTAACTGCATAGAGTTAAATCTGTTTGGGTTGTGTATCTTGAATGTTAGAAAATTCCCTTACTGCTCTCTAAAATTAAAGTATGTATTATTCAGTGTTGGGATTTATCCTCTGAACGTTGCTTTCAGCCTGGCTGTGTGTATCATGTCCAGCTCAAAGCTGAAGGCAATGATCACATTGAAAGAGCTTTACCACAGCATCGGGCAATTGAGGTAACTTTTTCTCTTTTTTTGTAGCATCTCTTAAATATGAAATGGATCTGTCGAGGCATTCTGCCTGTTCTATCAGCAGCAGTGTAGTGAATGCATTCTGTTTAGACAAGTGCCTTTCAGCACGTTAGCTCCCTAAAAACAGGTCCCATATTGTGTGTCAGCACCACAGCTCAAAACTGAAGTGACATCAAGCCCAAACAATAAACAAGTGAAAGGGATTCTTTCTCAGTCGTGAAAACTGTGCATCCACAAACAAGAGAATAAATGTATGGAATACCTTTCAACATTTCTTTATGATGTGGAACAAAGCAGTAGTAACTTCAGGGTATCATAAATTGTCATATTCTCCTGTTGCTGTATTTAGTTATGGACTGAGAGATACTGTTATGTGTTATTGGGTTGAAATCGTGCAGTCTTGATGTTGGGGAAATTGTAATTTGGACTAGCAATTTTATTTTTATAAAATGTAATAATTTTGTATTGAAAACTGGTGGAATCTTGTTAAATATTCCACATTGGTCAACTGTGTAAACATCTCTGTGCATCTCTCAGCACAGATGCAAAATACTGAGACCAGTGTTCTGAGATCAGGCAGCCCTGTGGATGTACCTCAGCCTTCTCCAGAGCAGTGTGTGCTTTTGATACTTCCATTTTTAGTTTAGCTTAATGTCATGAGCCTCATGCTGATAATGCACAAGTCTGCAGTTGCAGGCAGTGCACTCTGGAGAACAGGAACTTGCAGTGGGAAAGCTTCCAAGCTTCCATGTGCTTAGTACAGAACAAAATTCACTTTTTATTTAAAATGATCAGCAGTGTTTGTGTTGTGTTAATGGTTGTGTTGCTGTCCTTTGTTAACTGCCCCTCTCTTGGTAAAAACCTGATGTTTTCCACTGCAGGTTGGGAACAGTGACATTGATGACGTTAATATTATAGCGTTCCGGCAAATTAATCAATTTGATTTAAGTGGAAATGTAATTACAGCTTCTGAATACCTCTCCACATTATGTGTAAGTTCAAGCCTTTCATCTTTGTCAAGTGTATTTGTTATTGCTTTTACAATGATTTTTTTTGCAGGGTCACTGGAAGTGGTTCAGTAGCCAGAGCACACATTTAATTCAAATTAGAACTAATAGTTTAATGAAGGTGAATTTGAATTCCAGATAGAATGAAGATTACAGTGTTCCCGACTGCTTTGCTTTAATGTTTCCATTTTTCATGGGAATGTGTTTAAGATTAAACACCTTCTCTGGTTGGCCTGTGTATTTTGGGATCTGCTTCCCTGCTGAGGGATGCTCTGTGGAGGGATCAAGGCAGCAAGGGTGAAATGAGTCTTTTTTATTGGAGACTGCATTAATTCCTGAAACACCTGAAATTTTTGACCTCTGTGTCAAAACCTGAAGATACCTTGTGAATGCATTGATACCACAGGACATGTGAATTTAAAAGTACATAATAATAGACAGTATGAGACAAATGGGAAAGCTGAAATTTTCAAAATTCAAACCACTGCACTATGATCTGGAAAAACTTGGTAAACACCTCTGATCCTTTTGGCTTAGGGTGCAAATGCTGCAAGTGTCTGCAAGAGGTGTTAGTGGAGTGGGAGTTACAGTATCATTTCTCAGGTTTAAAAGCTCCTTGAAATGTTACCTACAAATATAAATGCAGTGCTTGGATTTCTTTCAGGCTAGTTTGTTATGCATGTCACCTGCCAAGATCTCATTGCTAAGCTGTTGGGTTTTTTGGGAGACATCCAAAGGATCCAACACTCAGAGCAGGTGTGAAGGCAAAATGTGTCACCTTACTGAGGAGCCCCTGAGCACGTGTCCCATCTTTCTGGGGAAATTTATTCCCTTGCAGTTCAGCCCAAGCAAATAGGAATTGATGTCAAAATTTGATTATGTGGAAGTTACCCAAGCCTGTGCTTGCTTGATATTAGGTGGGGTTTTGTGTTGCATGTACTGCACGTGAGCTGTGGATGGGTGCATGCCATCACCCCCCAATGCAGACATTCTTGTCTTTGAAAGACGTGCTAAGAGTGGGTACAGACACAGGTGAGAGCAGTTCTGTGATGCACAGCACAGACTGCTTTCCATCCCCTAGGTATGTGAAAATGTCAGACAGCAGTCATTCCTAAGTTATTTCAAGCTCTATAAAAAAACTGTTTCTGTGACTTTTCACATCCCAGATTAGAACATGTCCAGGTGTTCTTACTTGACAACTTTCTGTTTATATAAACACATGATGAATTTTGAAGTGCTTTTATCCCTGAAGATGTGGGGTGTCTGAAATACCTATTGTGGTGCAGGCTTGGAAGTACGTGGTTTGTGCTTTCTTCCTTCATTTACAGGTGAAGCTCTACAAAAGTGAAAATCTTGACAACCCAATTCATACAGTCAACTTAGGCCTATCCCTGTTTTTTCATTTCCCACCACTGCTGCGAGATGGAGAGGTAAGAGTATGGCTGGAAAGTTAGCTTAGATCACTTAATTTTTTTTCCTTTAAGGACACTGAAGTGTAATTTGTGGTGTGCCTGCAGAGCTGTATTCATGCTGGGCTAACCAGTGTCTGGGAAGATTTGAAGCCTGTTTAACTGACCTTTGCCTTTAAATGTGATTTTGGCTCAGACTGCTCCTGATGCTGTAGCCTGAGTGTATTTTTTACCCACAGAATTACGTGGTGCTCCTGGATTCTACATTGTCTAAATCACAGTATGACTACACCCTGCCTCAAGTGTCTTTTACTGCCATTGGATATCATAAACACATTACACTGGTCTTCAGTCCCACTGTAAGTACTAAATACTTCCATGATCCAGTGTTCACCTCAGGAGCAGTACCTGGTGTTACAACCTGCATGTATTTTGTGCTCTTGGCCAAGCTTTCTATCAGTGTCAATATAAAGAGGTTTGTGAGTGGCATTAAAGTGACAATTAATGTGGATTTGCTGTGTGTTCAGTTGCCAGGGGAACAGGAGGGAAACATGAAACAGCAGTAGGAAATGAAGGGTGCAGATGTGCCTGAAAGGTTCTGTGCTGGCTTGGCTGCTGTGGTGGGGTCACAGAGGTGTGGGCAGCATGGGACAGGTAAATCAAAGCACAGCAGGCTGACTGGCAGTGGAGACTGACCATCAATGAATTGGCTTTACAGAGCAGCACCTCAGGAAGGGGTCAGTCATGAGTGACTGATCCAGAGGATGGCTTTGAAGTGGAAGGGAAAGTAAATCCTGGAACAGCACTTGGAAGGAAGTCAGATGAGAAGGGCTGGATCACTCATGATCCTTAGAGTGCCTTAGAGCTGAGGGATTTCAGAGTGAACTGTTTAAAGAAATGCAATCCATGATGTGCACTGTTTGCAGAGAAAGCTGCCTGAACAAGACATTGCCCAAGGCTCCTACATCGCGTTGCCGCTGACGCTGCTCCTGCTCTTGGCTGGCTACAACCACGATAAGGTGGGTCAGGGCTGCTGCTGCTCCCACCCCAATATTCCTGTCCTACCAGTGAATGTTGTACTGTGCTGAGTGAGGCTCTGTTGGCTTGGTATCCAGAGAGAGATGCAGTCACAGTCCCTTTATGTGACATGCTGTAAGAAAAGCCACAGTGTAGCCATGGTTTTGGACAATTCCCTTCCTTTAAAAAAAGCTTAGTGTGAAGGTGAGTTCCTGTGCCGTGGCTGAATTTTGATAGGTCTGAGAAAAAAAACAATACGGCATCATTAAAATTCAGATAACCAGACTCAGTGATAATAGGAATGAAAATAATTACTGGCTTCAGGAACAATCAGACTGGAAAAAGTCTTGCAAGTCTCCAAGTCTGGTCTCTTTAGCTTTATACCCTCCCTGGTCCAAAAGCTCTCAAGAGGAATACAAGTACCTGCTATATAAATCCCTATGTCTTTGTTAACAAGCTGTGCTCTTCTGGTCTTCTCTGCTACGACTGGATTTCTGTTTTACCAAGAAGAGAAATTCAATTTGTCTGTGCAGTTTGATTTCCTCTCAAACAATCACTTCAAGTTTTGATTATCAGAAATTCCCAGAGGTTTGGTTTGATTCCTCCCTGAGCTTTGCTGCTATATTCCGATGTCTCTGGAGATGTGCCATCTATGGAATACATTCTGTTTGTCAGGGGCTACGTGTCTGAGGAACGGCACCACTCAGACCTTCCATACCACTGTAACCACAACTCGCCCCCTTTCATTTCTCCCCAGCTTATTCCCTTACTGCTGCAGCTGACAGCTCGCCTGCAGGGTGTCCGTGCTCTGGGACAGACAGGCTCTGACGCTGGGGGCTCAGAGGAGGCAAAGAGACAAACAAAAAAGCAGAAGACGAGACGGACGTGAGGTGAAAGGAAGGATTGGGTGGAGTGGTGCTCTGTCACACTGGAGCCTGAGGATGCAAAGCCACTAAAACACTTTTTTGTAGAATTTGCAGACTTGACATTTTCATTTTTGCTACATGAGCACCATTTGTCACATTAGCTCCATTTTGGCTGTAAATTTTCTAAGGAGTCTATAGATTTCCTGGTTGTAAAGTGATTAAATGAATGCCTCTGCTGTCACTGTGAGTGCATCTCTCATACTTGAAGACAATTAATGCTTTTTTTTCCTTTTCATTGGAACAGGTCATGCTGTCCTTATTAATGATTTATAAAAGCAGTGATAATAGACTACTTGATTTCAGTTTCAGTCTCTAGATTCTGGGATTATTTTTCCTTACCTTTTGAAATACCCACTTTACAGGAGCAGCACACAAGGATTCTACTAAATCAGTGTTGCTTGAAACAAAATGTTAGGGGACATAGCTGGACTGGTGAATGATGTCATTGTCACTTCCAGTTCAGCAGCTTGATTGAAGAGTCTGTCTGATGTCAGTTCTTGTCCAGTGATAATGTTTGATTAAATTTTTGCCTGATGAAGACAAATTCTCAGTGTCAGGTAAGGCTAGTTGTTAATATCAGGTAAGTTCTGATGTTCCTACTGCAAAAGCAGTGTTTCAAGTTTAGTTTCCTATCCAGTGTGATCTCTTTAGGCCTCCAGTATTCCTGAGGTGGCTCCAGCTGGCTGCACTGCTCTTCCCAAAGCTCTTCTGTGGTTTTGGTGATACCCCTTCACCTGTGATGGTCACATCTCCTGCTCAGGCCATGCTCAGCCTTTTTCCCAGTGAATGATTGATTTTTTTTTTTCTTTTTACCTTTTGGTTTTTTAACTGTAAGGAATGTGAGATTTTTGAAATCTCCAACGTGTACAGTCCCAATAATGTAGTCTGTAATAAATAACTGTTTCCTACAGGCTATCTTCTGGTTCCTGCTTGAAGCAGGTAGTTGGACATACACAGTTTAAATGTTAATGGGGCTTTTTATTGACAAATACTATAAAGGTTAACAGAGCATTTGAAGATGCACATAAATGCCTGCAAATATTGCAAAGACATTGGTACTGCCAGTAAGTGGCAATGTTTCTCTTTTACATACTTGAAATAAAAGTCCTCTTACATTTAAATGTTTAAGCTTACAAACCCTACCATTCTTAGGAATTTGGACGCTGAAGGTTTTACGCTGTTTTTGTTGCACTTTGCAAGAGTTTGGGCCCAAATACTTATAACTTATTTGGTGATGATTCTAATGTCTCAGAGGGAAATTTTGGCAGGACCATAATAAGAATGTAGAACGTTGAAAAAGCATTATGTATAGAGCTTGAGCTGAAGCTCTAATAAATTACCATGCTCTCTACTTAATGACTTTGAATTTGATATTGCTGTGATGAAATATATGGGAAAAAGACAAGGTGTTCTAAGACTTACAATAAATTGTACATTTTCAGTACAGTTTTGTTTTAAGCTAGTGAATGTTAAGAAAGTTATTGCTACTTTGGGGAATGTATGAGGAAGAAATGCACACATCCATGTGCCTCAAAGGAGTTCCAGATATTCTGATCTCTGAACTGTGAGCCTGACTGATGATTGAACTTAAACATTAAAACTGCTGTTAATAAAAAGAAAAAAAGAAATGTGTTAATTCTTGCTAATTTAATGTTTGCTTCTAAATCTAGGATTTTCCCAGTGTCTCTTCTCAAAATTGTCTTTTCTTTGCCTTCTGCATCACACTTGTGACTATGAGTCCCACGTTTTGAGGTTTATTCTGCTGTTGAGTTGTTAATTCCTAACAAAATCTATAGCTCGAAGTTCCTCACTTGGCAGAGAAGTTGTGCTCTTTGAGAAAACAGGGAAAACTAAGGAGAGGAGGGAGAAGAAGGAGAGGATGGAGAGGAAGGAGAGGATGGAGAGCATGGAGGGGAAGCAGAGGAAGGAGAGCATGGAGAGGATCTCCTGGGGACAGCAGCACTCTGCGCTCGGGTCAGGCTGTTCTCCTGCCTGCTGTTCTCTCCTGGGTGCACTGCTGGGGTATCTCTCACTGCAAATCTCAGGTGTGAGTTTGTGCTCTTAAGACTTCAGAGCTGGGAATGTCAGTTAAAGCTGCTTGTTGCATCTTTCATTAATTTCTGTTAATGCAGAGAATAAATGCAGGATGGGACTAACATGATATGGTGACTTACTAGAAGTCTTTCAAGACTCAGTGTTTATTATTCTTTTTTGCAGGCACAATAGTGGAAAAATGATTAATTCATTTGCTTGATGAGCTAAATATGGGCAAATGGCTGAATTCTGTGGGAAATGAGAGTAAGGCCCTCTGGATAAAGATAGCATTGCACGTTACTTATTTTTTCTGTCAAAAGTAACAATGAATATTACATATATTTGGCTGACTCATCAGTGATGCACAAAACTCTATTGTTTAAGATTGAAATGGATCATTAATACTGAGTTTTACAATTTCTTTATAGATGGTTCAGCTTAATTTCTAAATTTCTTTCTTTATTAGATGGCTGTCACACTCCAAGGACAAGTGTTTTTGATTAGCATGAGCAACAGTGTTAAAGATACAGCAACTTAGAATAAACAAATGTGCTCTGAAAGCAAGAAAACAAATACTTAAAATAGAGAGCTCAGTGCTTCCCTTCCTACTGAGGGCAGGATTCCAGGAGGAAGTGTCTCAAATCTGTGTTGCTTCTTTATGTGCTGATGAAGTGACCAAGGCTCCCCCCTCCTACCAGGTTACTTTTTCCTCAGCAGGATGTGAACCTTGCCAGCTTCTCCAGCCCACCAAGGAAAGGAGGAGATGGAATTTGAGTCAGCTGAGGCTGACAGCAAAGAGGCCATCCTCTGACACGGCACTCCAGAGCTGTGGGGCTGTCCTTGGGTATTTTCCTTTGTCTCAGCAAATGTCCATACTGGGAAAATAACCAGGCAAAGCTGTGGGCCTTCAGCACTGCCCATCTGAGGCAGCACTTGGATTCCTGCTGCTGTTCCTCTTCATGTGAATTTTGTTCCTCAGATACTGGAAGTGCAATTGTGGAATTAGCAATTCTGATAAATAATGAGTACCCCTCTGAGCCCTGTGCTGAGGAAATGTGGACTAAGCAGTGAGGCTTTTCAAGGTGAGATGGCTTAAGAGATCCTGCCAGAAATCCAAGTAAGTGACTTGTCCAGGAAAGCCAAGGCTGAATGTGGGATTGAACCCTGAGATGATTGGTGTCTAATTTTCCTGCTCTTCAGTATTCCTTGGTTTGTACAGCATCTGTATTTCCATTTTTGTCCACTCTGAAAGTAATTTAAATTGGGCTTCTTGCAAAGGTAAATGCAGTAAAATGAGTGATGCAGAAAAGGCCTGAAAGGCAGCAAATTTCCTGAGCTGAGCACAACAGCACTGGCCCCCATCACACCCAGTGCTGGGTTCACTTTGTGGGTGGTAAGCCATGTTTTCCTTGCAGATGGATTAGGGGCTTTAGAAAATCTCTGAAAGCCCAATAAATCTATTTCTGGTGCATTATTGACTGATGCCAGAATTCTTACCTTTTTTTTTTTTTACTTTTCAAAGAACATCAATGAGTTCAATCTCTGTCATTCAGTCATTCATTCAAACCTGGAATGGGCCCATATGTCCTTGTACAAACGAAGAACAGCTCAAGGCTGATTAGTATTCCCTGAGCCTTCATGGATTATTATTAGCAACTTTTCCCCCTTCAATGTTTACAGAGCTTTTGTGAGCTTTTTACATCAGTTAGCTTGTACTTTCAATTTTCTATTATACCTTTTGTAATTGCTTTCTGTCTATATTTGATATGTTGTTGCTTTACTCCAGTAACTTCCATTATCACTTTTAGCTTTGCTGTTGCTGGGATCAACCTGATTGCATTATTTACTCTGTTTGCTTTAAATACCACTTCTTCCTTCCCCGCCCTGCTCTCACACCATCTTTCTGGGAATATTTGAGCTTAGCAACACGATGCTGTCTGAAGTCTTATTTGTTAGCTTCATAGCCCCAGACCATGACTGCTTGATGCCAAATGCTATGTTATCATAAAGCACTAAACACCCACCAGACCATTATTGAATTTATCACAGCTACGAGCTCAATACACAGTGAAAGATAAACTTGTTTTTTACTGCCTGTGGGAGTCGGCAGGTTCATTCCTCCTTTAATTCTCATTTTTGTCAATACCAGAATAATTAAATCCCCATCACCAAGAGCAGTTTCTTCACAGCTCTCTCATCACAGCAGATCCAGTTCCTTTTTTTGAGCACAGGGTTGTGGTGGTGAAACAGCTCCCACCCCAAGCCCTGCTGCGTGTTCATGGGCTCCATCCCCTACCAGAGGCTGTGGATGGACCCTCCAGGAGACAGCGTGGTGCTTCTGTTCTCTTGGAAAAAGGGACTGGCAGAACCATGTACAGGCACTGAAATCCTGAGTTCTGCATCTCCTACAGCCAGGAGCAGGAGCTTTATTGACTGGAGATGGATCAGAGAGCTTTGGTCCCTGGACAATACACCCACAGAGCTCCTGAGCACCTGGCACCTGACTCAGCTTCCCTTCTCCTCCCTGCCCCTGTGTCGGGTGTTCTGTACCAGGTTTGTTCTCTGCCCCACGAGATGGAGAGCAATGGATGTGCTGCTCCATTTCCTTCAGGGTCTGGCAAACCTTGCCTGGGGATATTTGTTAGTTTTGGTTCCTTCTCATTTCCTTCTGCTTGAAAGAATAAGAGGTAATAGGCATCTGCATATTTGCACTTCTCAGATGAGGATTATTTCATTTGCAAGGAGCTTAATACAATTCTGAAGAATCAGCTTTGTTTATCATTTTAGGGAGTGGGACAACATTTCTGCTTAAAAAAGAAATTACTGGAACACAACACATGAGACTTTGTCTGGATTGAGAAAAATCCCACATTCTCAGGAGAGCTACTGGTCCTTTTGTCATTTGTAAAACTGACTTTAAAATGATAGCATTAGTGATTAAGGGCTGAAAGAAAGAGGTCTCAGAATAACCAATGGATTCTCTGGCATATGTTAATATATTCTGTTTGGAAAGGTTACTTCCATTTATATTCCAGATGAAAATACTTGGTGACTTTACAGCATGTAATCACATTTTTTACTACAGAAGGCGAGTACTCTGGTTAGCACTGGGAATAATAATCTAAAAAAATGGTGATGAATTAATAAAGAAGTATTTATTTCAAGAAAAACACATTTTAAAAGATTAGAAATAAACATACTGATAATTTTTTTCTTATAAGTAATTTTGATTATATCTTCTGTAGTAAATGTCATACAATAATGTTAAAAAAGGAACAAGAACTTTCAGTTTAATAAAACGATTTCTGTAAATTGCTGGGTTTAAATTATTTTAATTGATTTTTATGGTTATTTCATTTCATTTTGTAACAGAAAAAAATCTAAAAGAAACAAGAAGGACATGGATCTGTTGAAACCAGTCCAGAGGAGGCCTCTGGCTGATCCCAGGGCTGGAGCACCTCCCCTGTACAGGCTGAGAGAGCTGGGGGGTCCAGCTTGGAGAAGGCTCTGGGCTGACCTTGTAGCATCTTCCAGTGCCCAGAGGGGCTTCAGGAACCCTGGAGAGGGACTTTGGGCAAGGTGACGAGACAAGGGAATGGCTTTAAACTGACAGAGGGTGGGTTTAGATTAAATACCAGGAACAAAATTCTGCCCTGTGAGTGTGGTTTGGCCCTGGCACAGGGTGCTCAGAGAAGCTGTGGCTGCCCCACCCCTGGAATTTTCCAGATCCCAAAAGTGGTTTGAAGCTTAGAATTGTTTTTCTTCCTTTTCCAGGCTAGGCCATAAATGAGACCTTTCTCAGCTTTCCCTTGAAATCTTTTCCACTCCTTTACATTCAGTCCCACCTTTGTCACTTGAAGCACTCATTTGGAGAGCAGGACATCATTCAGATTCCAGTCACTCCTCCCTGCTAGGTTGTGTGAAGGGGATCTCAGCATCTCAAGAAGGTGTTTTAAACATAAAGGTGGGAGACACTGATCTGGGCTGTGAATCAGCTGCTGCAGCGTGAAACTCAGCACAGAAAAACCTGAATAAGTAAACGGGGATGGGGGCTTCAGAGCACCCTGTTCAAAAGTTACCAGCACTGAAGGGAAGTAGTTTTAGGGAGCTGATTGCGGTCAGGTGCCTGTGAGCATCCCCCAGCTGACAGCAATAACATCACCGGCAGGTGACAATGATCCCAGGCAGTGTTTGCACCTGGGGCAGGAGCAGCGAACTCCAAATCTCTGAACAGCACAACCACTTGGAGCCACAAGGAACTTGGAGCCACAGGGAACTTGGAGCCACAGGGATGTCCTGACCAGGGAAAGAAGCAGCCAGGCAGATTTATGGCAGCTCAGAACACGTCAGCAGCAGAGGCTGCTCCTGGGTGTGTGCAGTGCAGGTGAGGCAGCAGGGAGATGTGGCTGCTGGGGTCAGCATTGCAAGGACAGTGCACCTTCCCTGACTGTTACCTCAGAGAACCCTCACCTGTACCCTCCTCTTCCTCACTTCTAAAATAACCTCTTATATGGCTTTAGAGCTCAAGCTGATGCTGGCAGCAGCAGCTCTGCTGGACTGTTCAGGTTTGAGCAGCTCAGAGAAGCTAGGCTCCCAGGGCAGGAGGCTCCCAGGTTGGGCTCATTAGTGAGATAAATGCTGGGGCTGGGATAAAAGGCCCAGCCCAGAGGGGTGAGGGCTGGATTAGGGTCAGCTGCCGAGAGGAGCCTGCAGGACAAGGGCTGGTGAGAGCCACGGCTGGGGTCTGCAGCACTGGAGGGACCCAGCTATGACCAAAGTCCCTGCAGACACAGGTGCTGAGAAGTTCCCCTGTCATGGTAGGAGATTGTGCTTAAATCCCTAGAAACATAAAGCTATAGACCCCAAAACCCCTTAGAGCCAAGCAGTAAGTCTTGTGAGACGAGATGTTTTCCATCTGTGCCTCCTGAAGAGAGGCTTTACCCTGGAAGGCTGCAGTGCAAACTGAGACTGCAGAGGAGGAGGAGGCAGTGAGGAGATGAAGCTACCAACCCTTCTCCCACCCAAGGTAAGTTCTCCCACAAGGAGCTCCATCATTTTTGGGGATGCCGTTGTGCCTCAGCGCTCCGGGGTGTGGGGGCAGGCGCCGCTGCCCTGGGGCAGAGCTGAATTCCAGGGGCTGGGAAGGAGCTCGGTGCTCTCGGGTCCTTTCTCCTCTGGACAGGGAGTTACACACTCGCAGTCTGGCACCTCCTTGTCCCGTGCCAGGAGTCTGCTGTGTCTGGAGGTTCCTTGGGAAGCAGGAGGAGGCTGTAGCAAACTCCTGGGCTGTGTAAGAGTAGGACAGCTCTCATTGCAGATGTGTTCTGAGCTCTGCTCTGACCTCTCTGCTCGGTCTGGGCCCTTCAGGTGCTGTTTTCACTGTGCTGCAGCTGCTGTGAGTGAGTGCTGCTCTGACTGCTGCTGCTTTTGACTGGGGAGCTAATTATTGCTAAACTGAGAATGCACTTGCAAGGGAAGGGCTTGAGCTTGTAGACTGCTTTGGAGTTAACTTTGAAAAATCACTTTTCTCCCCTGGTATTTTTTGTTTTAATATTCTTGTTCCTCTCCAAGTCTTTCTGCTCCTGGGAGGACTGAGGAATAGATTGTTTTCATTATCATTATTTCAGAATGGGGGGCAGGAGTGGATAATGATTCCATTTCACACTTCCATGAGTTGCCATGTGGTGATGACATATGCCCTCCAGCAGGAAGCACTAACGAGTGGCTCTCGATTTGCATTGAGCCATGGTGCCCTTCCCAAAGCTCGGTGTGTTTTCTGCAGGGTGTGTAACCTGGTACTCCCTAGGCCTTTGTAAATGTTGCTATTCAAAATTGCTGTGCAGTAACTTGAGGATTTTTAGTGACATCTCTCAGGTGTTCTGCCTTCTACCTCCTCCCTCTTCTTCTGCTCTCAAAGCAGAAGAGCTGTTTTAAAAGGCACACTAATAATATGTGCCCCAAAACAGAAAATAAAACTAGGTCTAGTTGATAACAGAGGACTCATAGCAGGATATAATTATGGAGAGATCCCAGGCAGCACACAAGAATTAAAATGTAACTTCTCCATTCAAGTTAATATTTCATCTTGACCTGCTGTGATCTAAAGGAAAGAATTTCCTGTGTGTCCTGTGGGACCCAGAGCAGCTCTTGGCTCTGTGGCTGCTTTGGGTGATGCTCAGTGTGTAGGTTCCCTCTCAGGGCTGAGGTGTGGCTGTGAGCCAAGCAGGGAGTTTGGGGCTCGATGCTTTCAAGGAAGGAGAGAAAAGCCTTGCTGATGCAGTGGGAACTGAAGTATCAAAACCCATCTGACCTGTCCTGGAGCAGGAGGAGGAGCTGTGGGATCCTGGAGGGTGGAGAGAGGATCTCTCTTACTGCGGGTCTGTGAGCTCTCCCCTCTCCTGAGAGCACAGAATTGCAGAGTATTCTGAGTTGGAGGGGACCCCCAGGGAACACAGAATCCATCTCTCAGCCCTGCACAGGATGTCCCCAGGCATATTTTCCTCAGGTTCATGCCCTCCCTGCAGTGTGGGGCTGCTGCTGTCCTTGGGGAGATGTGGCTCCAGCCCTCTGCACAGGGAACACACCTGGTGGGGCATCTGCTGCCCCTTCAGGCTTTGCAGAGAGGGCCATTGTGTGATATTTTCCTTAACCTGTTCCTAGAATGATGCTTTTATTGCTAAGGATATTTAAATTGGCTGGGGATTCCTGTTTTATCCTGACAGTTATTCTGCAGCATCCAGTGTGTCCTGCCAGACTGCAAGTGTTTGCCTCAGGTATTGCATTGCCTGGTGAATGCTGGTGCTCATGAGTAAACCACATCCTTGCAGGGGCTTCTGTCTCATGGGTTTTTGTTTGAGATGGGCTGTCCTGCTTGCTGCAAGTCTGTGTTTTTCCTTCCATTCCTTTCCCTGGGGGCTGTACCAGTGCAGTCCAGTCCCAGCCAAGGTTTCTGTGCTTGCTCACCAAACCTGTTCATTACTGAGCAAAACCCTGTAACAAAATGTTTGATTCCTCCCTGCTGCAGGGAGAAGGTTCCTTCAGGGAGCTGAATCTGGGAAACTTTACCTGAAAGGTTTTTCTGTGCTGCTGGTTCAAAGGGTGCTGGAACAAGGTCACGTCTCCTCTGTGGTGGAGCCATCTCAGGAGAAAGTGCTACTTAAAATCAAAGGACTTTATCTGTGTAAATCTATTTTACTGTTGCACATTAAGGAAGCAGTTAACCTTAGCTGTCCTTCTGCTTGGAGAGAGCTACTGTGGAGCTGCTCTGACCTGTGGGCTTTCACAAGTTTTAAGCACATATTAACAAAACGTGTTGTCAGGAGGAGTGTCAGTGACCTGCCAGTCCTCCCTGGCTGACAGGGACCTGTCACTGTGACACTCCCTCCTGGGGAGGGGGAAGCAGACGTGAGCAAAGCCCTTCTCCCCCTGCAGCAATGCTGCCCCTTGGCTGTGGCTGCTCCAGCAGTGGGAGGCTTTGGCAGGCAGCAGGGTGAGCTGTGGGTATTGAAAAATAGGCTCAAGCAGCAGCAGCTGGCAGCTTGAAGAATCTCTGGCAGCGTGATGATAACCTGTCTGGTGCTGTCATCATTCGAGCTCAGCAGGACCAGAAAAAGCCCTGATGATCTAGGGAGGATATGGAGAAGCTGTGAGCTTTTTCTGCTTTACCAAGGGATGGCTCTTTTCTTACAGCATGAAGGGTTGTTTTAGCGTTTGCAGGAATAAAGCTGGAGCACCTTGGCTGGCCTCTGAGGCCAGCCTGACCCAAGTCTTACAGTTACAGTTTTAGTGGGAAAATAACAATGAGTTTGAGCATCAAGTTCCTTTCAGAAATCGTATTGCTCCAGCAAAAGCCCTTCTCCCTCTCAGGGGAGGAGTGGGTCCCTCTCCCCTTCACTGTGTGACTCGGGCAGCTTGCTCCAGCTCGGTGGGGTGAGTAGGGCATCTGATCTGCAGAGTAGCTGGGAAGGGAGGAGATGGAGTGTGAAATGTCAGTGGATGATTGCCATGTGCAGAAGCAGGGGGTGTTCCTCAGTGACAGGGGGATCCAGGGTCAGCAGGGACAGCTCTTCCCACCTGACAGGGCAGAGAACCCTGCAGCCACCAGAAACCCCCTGCAGGTGCTAATTGCTCTTTAAACGAGCATCTCAAGTGCACAGAACTGAAGAAGCCAGTGTTCTAGCCTTGGCTGAAGGCCTTTTCTCCTGTCTCTGGCAGTGTTTGCCTGGCATTTCAGAGAGCAGCATTATTGACTGTCCCAGTGAATTATTCCACACAGCCAGACTGAGGCTAAATGGGCCCCAGTTGTCCCTTCTGGAAAGGGTTTGTGCTCAAATGAGGACTGCTGAGGTGGTCAGTGAGAGATGAGGATGCCAGACAAACTCATTTCAGCATTCAGTGTGGAGAGAAGGCACAAATTTGTATTTAGATCTTGAAAATTAATGAAGCCTGTCTTTTTCTGGTGAGTGAAAAAGGTGCACCAGAGAGATTTATATATTCATACACACAGCACTGATATGTTTCTGGGGCTAATCCCAAAACAGGATATTGCCCTAAAAAAGAAGGGTGTGTATGGCAGAGCTGTTGTATCTGGAGAGGCTGGACAGGCTGACAGTCTGCACTAAGTATGGGCTGGAATCAGAAATGTTGGATTCCCACGCTCTTGGGAATCATGGGCACCTCTCACACCCTGGAACAAAGCTTTGTATTTCAGCTCAGTCCAGTGCCTTGCTCAGACAACCATTATTTCTCATTAGCAGGTGCCTGGAATTGCTCTGGAAGCTGTCTTGTACAGCTGTAATAGAGTAAAGTATGCTGGGTATTTATACAGTGCCAAGTGTTAATTAACGTGAAAGATACCAGCAATTGACTGAACCCTCTGCAAGTAATTTTATTAATGTTTAATCCTTATTAATGACATATTATAATTATTTGGGTACATGTTTTCCTAGCACGTTTGGCACTCTCAGGCTCCATCATTTCCTTTACAATAGAGATAAGCTGAACCTCAGGAATGAAGCTGAGCTCCAGTTTTCCAGCCTCGAGCTGAGCCTGCAAGCACTGCCCTTAGGAGCTGCTGTAGAGGGATGGCAGCACAGAAACATCACCAGGGAACTTCTGAGTGCAGCTGGGGATTTGGGGAGGGAGGCCAGTGCTTCTCTAGTAAACCTGAATCCTGTTTGAAGGTGTGTGCCTGACTCCTTGGAGCCCTTGAAAATCCCCTCTGAGAAATCTGCCTCAGATTGTTTTTAGCTGCATTTGATGTCCCAGCAACTTGATTAAAGTCTGCATGCTGGAATGGAAGGGTCTCAGATCCTGATGAAACCTGTGAGTGTCTCTCTGTTACATGGGCAGGGAACACCTGAGCTGCAAGTCTGAGGTGCTCTGGCACAGGAGACAGTTTGCCAATGAATTCTGATTGCAAATGGCACAATTCCTTTTCTAGCCCCCCTCTCCCCCAGTCCTCAGATGGAGAGAGGGAAGGCTTCCCTCCCATCTGAGTGCCTTAGCAGCAGCTGGCATCCTCTGAAAGGTGGGTGGTGACCTCCCAGGGATGAGAGTTGCAGAGAGTTGCAGTTACACTGGCAAGGACAAGATGTACAAATCCTGTCAGAGATAAAGAAATGCTCAGGTTTGTGATGATGCTGTTTGTTGCACGTGGTGTTATCACAAGATGCTGTAGTTACTTTATCTTGCATCTAATATACAGACCAGACGTGGTCTGTATATTAGATGATTTGGAAAAAATTCCAAATCAAAAGAGAATTAATTTTGCTGTGGGCTTTGTTCTGTTCTTGAATGAAAACAGCAGTAAGGGCTAAACCAGAGCAGGGAACACTCTGCAGCCTCCTGGCAGCTGGGGCCTTCCTTGGGTGGTTTTATTTGTCCTTGGTTGATGCAGGAGCAGCAAATTTCACACAGTTATTAGCAATAAAGGCCTCTGAAAGTGTGCAGCACTACAAATGCCTGTGTATCATTGCAAGAAGTGTTAAGAGTTCCACACTGGTAGAACACTGTTGTGGTTCTAGAGTGATGGTTTGTTAGTCTAAGGAGGGAATAGGAGTGGAGAAATGAGCAATGAGTTTGGCTCCTGAAGCGAGGTTTCATTGACTGGGGAAAAAACCTAACCCTGCATGGCTGCAAAGTTTGTCAGTGCAAGCAAATAATGACTTTGCTTTCTACCAAATATATTTTGATTTTCAATAACTACAGGAAACACAGAAGTGTTTCTTCTAGGAATTGTGGGTTTTTTTTCCCATTGCTGTATTAGTTGAAAATATTTACTAATGGCTAAAGATAATGAATATTACTTTTGACTGTCTTAATTTTCTTTAAATGGGGCTTGCTGAAGGCACTTCTAATTCATCCCAATTACTGTATCACACAGTTCCTGTAAAATTCATAATTAGACATGATGCTTTTTGGAGTGCAGAGCAAGAAGCTTGCTTTGCTAATAAGGCACGATTTCCCCAGTCACCTTTTCAGTGACAAATGTTTATTTCCACAAATACTGCAAAGCATGCAGCAGCAAAGGTGCAGGATTTGACTTCTGTACTGCAGGGTGCTCCCAGCAAAGCACTGCTGGGAGGAGCTCCTTGGCTGGTAAACAGAGTGGTGGCACATCAGTGAAGGGCATCAAGCAGTGGATAATAATCTAAATGAAATTAACCCAACTACCTAAAACACTCAGAATAATAAATATCCCTGGCCACAAGAGGCTCATTTTGCTTAATTCAGAAGTATTAAGCAGTTTGTGTAATTGTGCTTGGAACACATGATGAAGAATGCCCATGGAAATGAGAATGCCACTCTTGCTAAGCTGCTGAATTACAGAGTTAGAAGTGTACATCAGTACCTAATATCTGCTTTTTTTAAATTAAAAACTGCAGCTTTTTGCTGTCTTGAGCTGGAAATTACATTGACCACGAAATGGAGTGAGGCACCTAAGTCTGTCAATAAAAGCAAAAGCCATGTTGGATATAATGGGATATAATGGGATATAATGGTGAGGGGCATAACTCAGCTGTGCAGCCATAAATCCATCGGCTGCTGCTGCCTGTGGGGTAAAAGGGAACTCAACAGAACGTGTTCAGTGTCTCTGGATGTGGGATTATGTGAGGAGAACATAAAAATTATTATTTTGATCTCATCTCACAGGGTCCAAAGCTTCTCACCTGCAAGTTCTGAATGTCATGCAATTAGATGCAATTGAAAATCAATAATGTCTGAATAAGTGATGCTGAAAAGTTATTAGCAAACATCCAATCAGACAATGGAATCTGTTACTCACTGTGCTGAGCAGGAGGAGGGGAGGCCATTAGCAGCAAAAGTTGTGCAGCTTTCAAAGAGAACAGATGCCCAAAGACAAAGTTGATAATAAAATCAGAAGCATCCCAATCTATGTAATTTATTCACTTTACTAAGCTCTTGATCCAATTTGCCATATGCTATGGGATATAAATTCTGAGTGTATGTTCTGCTTTCTCTTATGCACTCATCATGACACAAAGACATGGAAAACTTCATCAGGGGAATGTTAAGGATTGGTGAGAGCAAGGACATTGCAGAGGTTCCTGCTCTGGTTACAGCATGGGCAGTTGGGTCTGGTTTGGCACCTTGGGTTGGCAGTGTGAGGTGTGGACTGTGAGTGGTTGATAATTTGCCAATAAACTGCACCCTCCAGACCCTGATAGCAGCAAAGGGAACAGGAGGCTGGGATTTGGAGTGACAATCTGCTGTTCCTGGTGAAAGCTCTGTGGGGAGGTCAGAGACACAGGGTGGTGAAATATTGGCTCCCACTGTTCTCCCTGGCTTGGGGTCCTGCAGGGCCTGCCTGTGTGAGGGTCCTGGCTCTGCCTGGGCAGGGGGCAGAGCTGAGGCACCCACTGAGCTCCAGAGCACAGCCTGTGGCCATAAACATCCCTGACACAGCAAGTCTGGAATCATGTAAGCAGCAGCAGATTTATGTAGCACCCTGTTCTGTCAGCTGAGTCAGCCTGCACTTGGTAGAGCTCTCCAGATGTGGGCTCCATCCAGATGTGGGCTCCATCCAGATGTGCCCTGCTTCCCTGCCAGGGACATTTCTCATCTGCAAATGGATGCTTCTAGACTGTAATTCTCCAAATGCTAACTGGGGACAGCAGAGCTGTTTTGTGTTTCATGTCCTGAAGGGACCTGCCTGTCATGGGTTTTTTGGAATATGGGAAAATCGTGTAGGAATGGCAGGGAGCTAACAGGGGAACATGTTTATTTTCAAAGAATAACAGAACACTTACTTGAAGTCAGACAATCTAAAGATGTGTTCAGAATGCATAATTCAGCAAACACTAAGGAATAAGACTTGAAATATGAAGAAACAAAGCCTGCAGTTAAGTTAAATATCCAATTAAGCTATCTGCTTGGCTGCAAAGCATCATCCTGACAGACAATTTGTTCTGGGCAAGTCAGACATTTCAGCTATGAATTTATACAGGGCAATTAAAGAAACTAATCTATATTTGATGTGAAGAAGTGGTAAATTGGAAAGCTTCAGATTATTAATATGGAAGTTCAGACTGTGTGGACTTCCCTGCAGCCACAGTGTGGGGAAGGAAGCAGTGATTCTGTAGATGATCCTGCAGTTCTTCTCTGTGGAATGTCTGCAGCAGGACAGTGCTGCTGGTTTCTGATCAGTACTGGAGGTGCTGGGTGCCAGCTCAGTGCTGACAGCCAGACACAAAAGCAGCGTGCACAAGGTCACAGATAATGTGGAATACACTTGTAAATTGCTTTGCTGGAATGGAACCCTGAAGTCTCTTGTGGCCTGACAGATTTGCTTTGCTGCTGGCTGCTGGCAGGGGCTCTGTGCCCGAGTGAGGGATTGCTCCTGGCTCTGGGATGTGCAGCTCAGGTGGTGGCTGGACCCTGGTGGCACTGCTGCCCCCACCAGCAGCATCTCCCCTGCACTGGGGAAATTCGGGTTTTGCCAGCCCAAGGCTGCTGAGCTGGGATGTGGCTGGCCCTGGGCTGGGCTGGGCTGCTTCTGCCCAGAGGAGAAGAGCAAAGGGAAGGAGATTGTGCTGAGGGAGGCATCCCAGAGCTACCTGAGAACCTCCAGCTGCTCCTAAAGGAAGGAGGAACAATTGGGGGAATGAGAAATGACAGTTTCTGTTTCTGTAAGACTCATTTCAAGAACTTGGAACTTTTCAAATGTTCAGCCTGGATGCCTGTGTTGCTGCTGTCTCATTTGCATGCTGAGTGTTACAGAATGCTCCTCACTTTCTCTTGAAAAAATGTCTGGTATTAATTTTTATGAGATTACTGTTTATGTGAGGATACTGATTCAGAGCTGAGACCTGATTGGTGCTTTTTAAATACTTTTTTTTCTGCTTCATTTGTCTCCTCTTTCACTTAAGAAACTGCTTTTGATTCCTCAACTTCTAGTGAATAAAAATTGTGCACATACAGGAAATTCAGGGCATGGCCTCCCTGTCTAAGCTGTAAAATGCAGGGTACTGTATTATTCCTGGTACATCAATAACTGGGCTTCCTCCCTCTTCCCCCCTGCCCCTACTTTTGGCTCCTTGGGCTTTCCTTTAACCAGCCTAAGGATCTGTCCATTCCTGATCCCTGCAATGCCAGAAACACTGAGGACCTCGAAAAGGCTGTGGTATTTCTCTAGCTAATATTGCCTTATTGCTCACTTGTGTTCCTGGAAGCCAACCTTCTACCCCTGACTCCCTCTCCCCCAAACAGATCCTGATCCTAGAAATGGATTTTAGCCATTTGAGGTGTGGAGAACTGCATTTGTGCTGATACCTTGTCGATATGGCGAGTTTTAGTGTAATACAAGCTGGAATTGCTGTGCTCTGTGAAGGTCTTGAAAAGCAGAATTTAAAATGGAAGTGCCAAGTGACCAATAGGTAGTGAGGTTATTGAGGTACTGCTATAATAAATTGTTTTGACTTTATGAAACGCTGACATAAAGAAAGCCCATTTGGTTTTAGAGCATAATTATCCCATTATTCTACTCTCTAAATTTTGTTTTACTGCTTTCTCCTAAAATAAATTTTATTACAAGCATAAGCATATTAAGCCATAAAGCAGCCTGTCCCACGGGCAGGTGTTTGCAGTGTGCTCTGTGTGTGAGAGCAGCCATTTACTGTGTCATGTGCAGGGACCATAAACTCCTCCAGTGCCTGAAAACCTTCATCTACCATCGAAATCACAGCTCAGAAGTTGGTACAGGCTTCCCCATTAAACCACTGCTGAACAAGCATGTTCAGTGCACAGAGCACAGCTCTGAGACCCATTTCCTTAAAGCTTAGAAAAGGAAACAAATAACTGTGGGGTTTTTTGTTTGGTTGGTTTTTTCTTTCTAGTTTACTGAATTAATATTGGTTCTGTGAGGTTGCATCCCCTGCTGGTTGAAGTAGCATGTTTGATGTTTTATTTTGGAGTAGTAGTGAACTGAAGACCTGAACTCCTTTGGAACTACTCATGGAAATCAAGTTTCTGGTTCTTACCCTTCCTTCTCCACCCCTGGGGTCTGTGGGCTGCTGCTCCCGCTGTCCCCTGTTCAGATGGAGCTGTTCCAGGCTCCAGGCCCTGGCTTTAGAGGGGCCAAACTGCAAAATGAAAGCAGATACCCAGCACCCAGACAGGCAGGCTGCCAGGGGGTGAACCTGGGGATGTAAAGATGAATGTCTATATTGTTTTGTTGTTCCTTCAAAATGGCATGTTGGTGGAGGAAATGTTTTCCATTCCAGTGCACCTTGTAGCAGAAACATTACCTGGTTTTGAGACAATTTACAGGTAGTATAATTTCTGTAGTCAATATGAACCTTCCTCTGGTTCCCCGATTTTCAGCTGTTTTCCTTTGGTAGCTGTGGTTTAACAGCTGAAGGGGCCAGCAAGGGTTGGGTCCCTGTTGTGACTGGAGAGGTGCCATTAGCAAACACAGCTTGTCACTCCTTTCTGTTTATTAATGCCTGACTCATTGAAACAATCTCCCTGTGGGTAGGGATTATTTTAAAACAATGAAGATGGGCAATGATTTGCTCAGAAGACACAGCCCAGTGATGTTCATCCAAGCAGGGGATGCCAGATAAAGAATAATGAGGCTCTGCTGTAACAAGATGCTGAAGTTCATGGTTAGCTTGGCCATGCCAGAGCTCTCAGGTGGACTCAGAGCCCAGCTCTGCCCTGCACAAACTCTGTCTGAAGGAGGGCTCTGAGTCCTGTGCTCTTCATGTGCCTTTGTGCCTAGGATGATGTTAATTACTGCTCTCCCCACAGAGCCCTGCCCCGGGAACATGTAGTGTTAAATGTTATTTTGCAGCAGCAGGCACCTTCTCACTGTCACTCTGCCTCATTTCCTTTATAAAGGGGTGAGGGTGACATCAACCTCTGGCTCCTGCAGAGCTCCAGGCCCCAGCACTCCTCCCCCAGACCTCACTTTCCAGGCCAGGCTGGCTGCATCTCTGCCCGTGGATGCTCCATCAGGAGCACCCCTCCCACGTGCTGCGAGCCCTGAACTGTGGCTGTGGCTTGTTCTGGGTGTGCAGGGACTCCTCTGTTCCAGGGGGAGTGAAACACCTCGTGCCTGCAGTGCTACCACAGCCTGACCATTCACACTGATGGACAAAATCATGAAGCAGGTGGGAAAAAGGAAAGGGATGTCAGAGGTGCCAGCTGTGTCCTGGGTGTGATGGAAACACTTCAGAGCAGTCTCCTCCCCTCTCCCTGATCTCCAAAGGTACCAATTAAGAGACAGATCACAGGCAACTCCTGTACTGCACCATCTACAGAAGTAACTTGTGAAAAATACTTATTTGTGGTTCTGGTGATTAGGAATTCATGTTGTGGTGGATTCTGTGCATCTGAGAAGGAGGAGAAGTACACTGATATGAAGTGTGTATTTGAAGCTACTATTAATAACAAATAGTAAAATCTTTGTAACCCAAAAAAAAAAAAAAAAAAGGAAGAGGATTGAGGTGTTATGGAACATGTGTCTAAAGAAGATAAACCCCCTTCCTTCTGTATTTTGTGTAAACAGACCCTACCCAAAGCTTGCTGAAGTTAATTCCTGTGAGGTGGTAGAGGGCTGTGAGGCTCTGTGTGGACCACCTCCCAAGGCAAATACATTATTCATGGCAGGCACTGACTTGTGTGCTACACTGCACGTGTTCTGCCTTACACCTGGAAAGCCACCATTTATCACTTGGGCATTTTCTAAACCCTCCCAAGCCCTCTGATCACTGCTGCCTGCTCTCACTGGGGTTTATTTAGCTGGGCACTTGACCTTGGCAGCACCACTGACTTTCTTTAGCAGGCAGATTGTGTTTGAAAGGGGTCATCTGCAGTAGGTGTCCTTTAATGATTAATGTAATGGAAAACAAAATAATGGAAGGTTCTAGGGAATACATTCAACATTTTTCAATTAGAGAAGTGGTAACATTTTAATTAATTACTAGAAGTCGATTGGGTGTTGTCCCTTTCCAAGATGTCAGGTTTCCCCTCTCTCCACTCCCTGCTTTCACAGGTTAATTTAGGGAAGTTGGTCTTTCCTGGGAGTTAAAGGAATGCACCACTGATGAGATCCTCACAAATTTGCTGGAACATGGGGTGGAGAGGGCAGAGACCGAGGGAACAACATCACTGTGCTGAAACCCCACCCCTGTGAGTTATGTTGGCTCCCCCCTGCAGTAATCCTGAGTGCTGGGAATCCTGGTGGGAGCTGGAATGCTTCCAGAAAGATCCCTCACAGCCCGTACTGTGCCCTGTCTGGAAAGAAGAATTTTGTGTAGAGACCTCAGACTTTATTTGGATCCAGATGGAGTTTGGGGAAGGAAGGTGTAGTTACCCTCCATCCCATCTTAAACAGTTTCACCCACCATTTGTTAGGGCGTGTTGTCCTCTCTTACTACTGCAGCAATTAATGTAAGAAATGAAATTACTTGGATTTTTTAGATTTTTTTAATACATGCATTTGCACATATAGAGGAGGTTTCCTTTTAGGACTGTCCTTTTCTCTCTTATGTCTCATGTTTTATCTTAAAATAGAAACATTTGTCTGATATACACTTGGAAGTGAAGCACTGCTTCCTTTTTCTCCCTCCATGTTGTTTAAGGGGAAAAGCATGTCAGGATGATCTATTGTGGGCACTTCAGTAAATCCAGCACCAATTTGTATTCTGCACTTTTATCAGCACAACATTTCTCACGGCCTTATCAGGGCAATTTAAAAATATGCAAACTATTGTCAGGTTCCACGGAGGAGAACAGAAGGATTAGGGAATAATTCACAGTGGAGCTCTGGTGGCTCTGTCTCCAGCTCTGTCATTTGTCACCAGCTGTGGGTAAATGACTCACTGCCTGCCTCAGTCCTAGCCTGGGATGCTGACCCTCCTGTCCTGACAAAGAGATCCCTCACCCATCTGACAGTAACCTTTGCAGTGTGATCACTTCGGTGCCATTCAGTATTAATGGAGCCACCATGAATAATAAATGCTTTTCGAGACAGCCTGCTTGTTTCAATTAGATCCTTGGATTTCCCAGGAGTGGCTCCCATTTACTGCCAGGTGTGATGGGGATGGATGCTCATGCTGGCAAGTGCAGCCTGCTCTTGTAGGAAGAAAAGGTAAATGGCTTTGCCTGAGCATCAGAGATACTGAGTGACAGATAATAAAGACTTTATAGATCCATGCTTGCCATGCAGATGTGCATTTGTACGGTGTAGTGCATGAAATAGAGCAGGGATTTTGGACCTAATACCAGTGGAATTTCCAGCTGAAGTGTTAACCTTTGTGCAAGGCAGCTTGGACCTGAACCTGTTGGATGTGTTGAAGATGAATAAACACAGAGTTGGGTTTTTTTTTTTTACTTTTTAGCACTGCAGTGATCATTTCAGTAGATGGGGCGAATCTGAGATTTGAAATGGTCAGGAACCAAAAGCATTCATAAC
This sequence comes from Aleadryas rufinucha, assembly GCA_013397815.1. NCBI lineage: Eukaryota > Metazoa > Chordata > Aves > Passeriformes > Aleadryas > Aleadryas rufinucha. The sequence continues at coordinate 309,915 of VZTH01006497.1, read as the reverse complement.
ACTTCTCCAGCTGTAAAAAAGGACTTTCCCAAAGTCTTTGTATAGACCCCAAAAAGCTCCCACCTTTTTTTTGACTTATTTGAAGGAAGGGAGAAAGGAGAAACGTTTTGAGGTTAAAATAAAAAATTCAAGCTAGCATGTGGAATTCATCAGGTAATTGCAAAGGCCTGGAGCTGCATGAATGGTGCCAGAGCTGGGAGGCAGGGCTGGGGTCTCACGGCAGGGCTGGGGTCTCACGGCAGGGCTGGGGTCTCACGGCAGGGCTGGGGTTTCACGGCAGGGCTGGGTTGCCCTCCCAGACCTGGGAGCCTCTGCCTGAGGAGAAGGAATGGCCTGGGTCAGACTCCTGCGAGCCCTTGCTGTGTTTCCCCAAGGCTGGCAGCTCAGCAGTGTGCTTCAGTAATGTGCTGTATTCCTGCTTGGGTTTCTGTGTCCCTGTGCTGTGCCCTGCACTTTTCAACAGCATCTCTGTCCCCCTGTGTCCTGAGTGCTGCTGCACCACAACCTAATTGCCAATGTCACCTTCAGTGTCTGTCTCTCGAGCCTGAGGGCACGAGCAAGTGATTTAAGTGAATATGGGTGTGTTTTAGGCTGAGTGTGTTTGGACATGTTTTAGCAGAACCTGTTACGTTTGTGGATGCAGCGGGACTGGGGCAGCCCCATGGAGGGGAGGGCTCCTGGATCCTGCTCCTGCAGCTGTTCCCCACTGGAGCTGGTTGATCCAATGAGGGATTTTTGTGTTTGGCAGGGCAGGACCAGATCACAGCACCGCATCTTTGATGATAAAGTTGTCCCTGTGGTGGTGTTTGTACCTGCAACAAGTGATGGCATCAGATATTCCCGTAGCACTGCAGATGTGACTCTGCCCGGGCACAGCAAACCCAACAGCCCTGGAAGCATCCTGAGCACAGCCAAGGCCTCCCCTGGGGCTGCTCTTTAGCAAAGATCACAGCAGGAGTGACTTCAATCACCCTTAATCCCTGACCCGTGTATGTGGCAGTGGAACAGCTCCAGGCTGAGCACAAACGGAATTCTGAAGGATCCAAGGATTCCCAGGGATAAGAGAACACAGCCTTGGCATGTGATTTCCATTTCAGGGGTATCAGGGCTGAAGCCATTGACATAAGCTTATTGCTCTCCAGAAAGGTGTCCTTAATTAAATATACACCAAAAATTTTACAACAGAAAAGTATTTTAAAATGTGAGCATAGAGTAGTTTGAATTTTGTTTTCTTTTTGTCATCTCTCTTCTTTCTCTTTCCATGTGTTTCCTTATGACTGTTCTTTTCTTTCTGGAATTTCTCCCAAATTCGCTGTAGCCTGTTAAGTTTGTAAACATTTACCCAAAGGGGTGGTGCAGCTTTACTGGGAGGAAGGGAGGTGCCAGGGTTGTTTGCAAGGTTGTTTTTGAACCAACCAGCCTCGTGTTCCTGTAATGGAGAAAAAAAACCCAATCAAACAAAAATAAAATCCAAAATGGAGTGGCTTTAATTATGTTGCACATAGTAATTTGGCAGTGAAATAATTTTGAGGAAAAATCTATTCCCAGAGTGCCAGTGAGCCAGAAAAACAGGTGATGAAGAAAGAAGATTAAAAGTGAACATTGTTGGGAGTATTCTTCATGACAAAACCCCAAGTGATGAAATATAGATATACAGGCAGGTGAAGGCAGTTCATGGCATCTTTAGGTTTACATCAGGCAGTCTTTTTGTCATAAATTTTACAGCACCTTTTGCCACTCTGGATATTTAACTTGCAGATTAATTACTTCTGCTTGCATCAAATGCATCATATGTGGATAATATTTATGCAAATCACAAGCTGGTTTATTTTATGGTTAAATATTTGAAATAATGTCTTTGTATGGGTTTGATTTTCTGCCTTTGACTTGACAACGTTCTTCTGGGGGAGAGGGTGTTGGATGCATTTTGATAAACAATGCTGGGATGACAGATTTAGGCTTTAAATGAAATTGTGTTCCATAAACTGTGAAACAAAGAGTCATAACTTACCCTTAGCTACATACATTTCAGGGAAAATTCTCTTTCCTGCTTTGATCTACACTGTATCATTTTACTGAGTGGCCTCATGTGCTGTATCAATCAAATCCACTGAAGATGGGTGAGAATCTCATTTAAAATCAGAGAATACAAATCATAGATTCATCTGCCTGGTGGAAAGGAAAATGCTCCATGAATCCCAGTTTCTCCAATTACAACTGAATTATTTTTGTAGAGCTCCAGAGAAGGAGCTCCTGCAGTGTTGGTTCCCGTGTATTTATCTGTTTGCACTGGCTGCTGGTGAGAGCAGAGCCCTGGGCTCTCCTCCCTGCGCTCTGGGACCTCGGGATTCTGTAATATTTGTAATAAATCAGGCAATTTTCAGTCGTTTTGGAGATGATCAGTGAGTCATGGCCGTGGCCACCACAGAGGAGCTGTACAAGCCCAGGTGGGGCACATCCCCTGGGATCCTGCTGTGGGACCCGTGGATGCACAAGTGCTTTCCTCTGGTTCTGTGCAGGAATCAGAACGTGCACACAGCTGCAGCAGCTGCTGCATTCTGGCCTCCTGAGAACGTGGAGTTCAGAACCGAGAGAGAAATCCCATTAAAAATACACTGGGAGGGGAACATCTGTGAAAAATCACAAGAACAACTTAAACATCTGCCCCTCTAGAGGGAAATTGCCCATTTTCTCATTCTATTTCAGGTAAATCTGAGAGTGCTGCACTGTTTACATTTGTAAATGCAGATTTGAAATGGAAGAAGTGACTGATAGTTCAGCTCAAGCTCTTAACACCTGCATTGTTTTTAATGTTAATTGAACATTTGTTCACAGGGTTACTGATTTTTGCCACAGCTTAGACTGTACTTTTAGGTAGTTTTGTATCTAATCTAAACCTGTATCCTGTTCTGCTCCTGGTGTTAAACAAGTTATCCTTAATTCAGGTGAAGGGCACATTCTCTGTTTGTTGTGAAACTGCCAGACAAGGGGGAAGAAAGGGAAGAACTCTTGGCACCTGAGTGCTGGGCTCTTTTCAGCTGTTACTGATTTAAATACTGTGGCTGTTGAAATAATTCTCTGTAATTGTTGAAGGCACCTTCCAGCTCTCATTGGGCTCAGCTGGGAAAGCCCAGACAGCTCTCCCTTCATCTGGTGAATTCCAGCACTGGCTGAACACACAAAGTCATGGTAATTCTGCAACAATTTAAAAGCCAGTATCCTCAGATTTTTAAGGGGAATCAACGCTAAAGCTTCCAGTATTAGACCTTTTCCATTAGTCATAAGTGAACCTGTAACTGGTGCTTGATAATTTTACTTGTCTGCTCAGCTGGGTAATGACTGTTTTGCACAAACAAAAACAGGGCTCAAATTTTCATTTAGCCTTTCTTTTTTCATCTGTTAGCAGTCTATAACTGAGATCCTTCCCTGCACATCCCAAGGTGATTTGAAAGTGGGTCGCCACAGAGCAAATGTGTGATTAACTGATGGAAGTGCTATGTTGCTGTAGTTCTCTGCTGTGCTTTCAGCAGCAATGCATTTACAGGGTTTGGTTGTTTGCTCAGCCTGGGAGGAGGCAGAGATTGCTGTGAGCACATGTCAGGGTGTCACACTTGGTTTTGTATGTGAAGCACAACGTATTGCTAGAATTATGTCTTTAACCTTTGTCTGTCTCTGCCTATAACCATAAATTTCAATTATCTTACAAACACTGCTCCTTGTTCAGCTTATTCTGCCAGACATGGAGATGTGCAAAAATACTCCTCTTTCAGCAAAGACAGCCAGAATTGTCTTTTTCTTGCAAACAAAACAATTCTCTCCATTTCCCAGTATCATGCTTTCTTAATTAGAGAAGAGACACTGCTGAAGGTCAAAGCCTGTGACACTCAATTTCACTCAGGCTGGGTGTTACCCAAAGGATTCACCAGCTTCAGCTGTCACAGGATGCTTTGGCAGTGGAGGCAGAGCTCTCACTGTGTGTGCATGAGAGAAAAGAGGTGTCTCACATTTCCCTGAGACACTGTGTGAGAACTGCCTGTGCCTTGAAATCCTCACTTTCAAGCGATGAATTTTTAGACTTCTGAGGTCGTGGGGTTATTTGTTGTTGTTGTTTTAAAACCGAGTGCTTTTTAACTTGCTGCTTTGTCAGGGCTGTAGCAAGACCAGCCATTAGTGGTGATCAAACATACACATGGAGTTTGTGTGCTGCTGCACTTGGAGAGCTTTCAGGGAAGGGAAACCTCTCCCACCAAAGCTGGGTTTGAGGGAGATGTTTGCACCATAACGGGATGTAGAAGCAGAGAGCAGAAGTACAAGGTGTGTGCAGAGCTTGGAAATGGGAACCTGTAATAATGCTGGAACTTCCCTGAAGGTGGGAGAAGCTTTGTCCTCACTCCTGTGCGAGGTGGTGGCATCACCAGAGGGGATCCTTGGCCTGAGGTGTCAGAGCAGGTTCTGTTCCAGGACACTCTTTGTTCTGCCAGTGTGAGCAGCAGTCCCGTGCTGTTTGCTGCTGAGGAAGGAAGGTAACAGCACAAATCTGTTTCTGCAGAGAGTGCAGTGCCCTTTGCCCTGTGGGCTGGCCCTCAGGCCCTTAGCTGGTGGCTGACCAGGTCATCACCACCTGGGCATGACCCCTTGGTGGGACTGCTGAGCTTCATCCGTGTGCCAGGGGCAGAATCCAGCAGCTCTTCCATCCTATGTGTGTGCCCTGACTCCCCAGCTGCATTGCTCAGAGTTAGTGTAAAATGCAGAGGTAACACTCAGCATGCTAAAGAACATCCATTGTTAGCACAGCAGCAACTCTGGTTACAGAAATACTTGCCACAGGACTGGATATCCTTCTGAAAGTGAAGCTTGAATTAGGTGGAAAGCTTGCTTTCTGTTAATTAATTGCCTGTGCTGAAGTCAGTAAATCACTTCCATGTTATAAATTTTTTTCCCCCTCCTCAACTTTATAATTGAAAACTTTCCCAGACATCCTTGCTTGGTAGGATTTTCTCTTGGAGAGAAGTTTTTATTGCAAGCTTCTCTTGTGAATATGTTTTTCCAATAAACTCTAAATCATTTGGCATATTTCTGTCCTACTGTCAAGATGCAAAAGCTTCATATAGATCTATCAGTCTTACCTGTCTACAGTCTATCTGTGCCAACTCAAGTCTAGCAGCATAGCTTTCACCTTGAAAACTGCTCCTGTATTTCTGCATCTCCTGTTGCATTTCTTTTGAAAACCTGGCAACTCTTTAACCTGCTTACTACACCTGCAAAAGCACTTAAAGCTTGCCAGGGTAAGGTGTGGACTTTATAAATATGGACTGTATCTACATAGAGAATAAAGCAAACATTTGAAAATGTTATTCTCTGGAGAAAAGGAAAAACTTTGCATCTTCCTTATGTGAACATGGAACAAGTTCATAAGGAGTCTGTCACTGGTAAAACTCATAACTGAAGTTTTTTAAGCACTGTCAGAGCACCTCTGGCATTCTGGCTTTATTGAAGAGATGTAAATATCACCTTAATATCTTCTCTTCCATTATGTTTATGAAACTGGGGGCTAATACACAAAATTCCTATTTGTAGCTTTATTGGTTGTTTTTCAGAATGCCTTTTAATGCTGCCAGTAGGTGGTCATAAAAGGTGTGCTTCCCCTTATGCCAGTGAGAATTCCTGCAGCTTTAGTTTTAATAAAATGTATAAACCACAGCAATATCAGCAATATTGGTAGATTTAGTATCCCAGCACACATCTGAGGTAAACATGCTGGGTATGAAAGGCATAAACTCCATGTACATATATTTGTATTTTAAATGTCCTTGGAAGACAACCTTTGAGAAAAAAGTTGTTTGTGCAGTGATTGAGGAGCAGCCTGACTTTATCACAGTGACTCTTGATAAAATTACTTTTTGCACAACACAGTGAACAAAAACCTAATTTAATTTGTTTTATGATGCATGGCGATGAGCTGGAAGCATTTGTTTATTTCCTTTCCTGGTTCTTGACCATAGGGGTATTTGGAGCAGTTAATCTTCCTTTGTTTTGCTGGACTTGTCCCTTGAACATGGGAAAGCATTTTAATGTCATTTTCCCCTGGTTTTTATTTCAGAGATGTGTGTGTATCTTCATTATATGCAGAAGCCTTTTTTCCCATTCAGTTTTTATTTTTTGGTGGAAGTTGATGCTGCTGAAAAAAAAAAGTTAAATAGAATTATAATGTGGTGGCAGAAGCGTCCTCCTTGTTTTAGTTTGCACAGAAATAGAGAACATTTGTGTGGTTACTGGTGTCCTAAACTGCCCATTTGCATTTTCTTAGGAAGATGTGATGTTTAGCATTTTTTCAGGTTAAAAATATTCTCTTTTACGTGTTGGTGGTTTCCCATATGTGATCATCATAAGGAAATAAAATGCCTTAAATCAGTTTCCCCATTCCGAAGTCACAGTTTTTTGTTTTCTTTTCTGTCCTATTGTCAGCTGTAATAGGACAGATTTGTGCAAACCCAGAGCATTTCTGGGTGCAGATGCCTTCATGCTTCAGCCATTACCTACATCATCATTAGTCAGACTGTAAAAATGTTATTCCACAGCCACTCATTAACCTGGCCCCAGGCTGGAGATGCTGTAATGAAGGTGGTGGCAGGATTTCCACTGCTGTCTCCTCCAGCAGCAGCAGCAGTGGGTGCTGGCCAGCAGAGGAGAGGAGCTCTGATCAGGCTGCCTGGTGCAGCCTTCAGTGCCAGCGCTGTCCACTGACCCCAGGCACGCTCCTGAGCTGACCCCTGGCAGGCAGCACACGGCAGGGAATGCTGATCAATTGTCCTCTGCACCCCCGGGAGTGCAGGGAATTGGGGAGGAGCACACGGGGACTGAGCCCTTGCTCCCACCCTGCCCACACCCTCCCTGTGCCTGTGGCCTCCCCCCCTGTTCTGGCAGGGACTGCCTCAGTGTAGGGGGGCTGAGTCCTCTGTGCAGGACAAGCTGTTTATAAATAGGTATTTTTTCAGTCATTTGGAATTCAGCCATTCAGTGAAACACACCTGCAGTGTTCAAAGGAAGAGAATTGTGTTCAGATTTTCAAGGAAATGAAGCTAACCCTTGTAAGACAAGCATGGCATCCACCAATATTGCAAGATATAGATTAGCTTGACAAATCCCCTCAGCTGGTGGTGTTTGCTTGTACTGAATTATGGAAACAAGGGACCAGAGGGTACCAGAGGTGATGGGCAGATCAGGGCCTGTGCAGAAATGATGGAGGTGCCCAGGGAGTATGAGCTGTTGAGGATGCTGGCATCGCTTGGAAATTCATCTGATTTTAATTAGAGAAGCCTAGTGGGATTAAAATTCTGAACAAAGGTATTGGAAGCTGTGGAATTCTCTGACGAAATAGTTTTTATTTGCCCTCAGTTTGTGCTACCCAGCAGCTGCTTTGTTGCTGGGATCACCATTGTTTGGGAGGTTGTTGTGTGTGTCAGTGCAGGGTGAAGCCTCTTCTTCAGCTGAAATAAAGTGTGTAGGAAGGAGAAGGCTCTTGCCTTGTTTCATTAGCGTCCTGCATGCCACACTGTGCCATGGGAAGTCTCAGAATGTTCATGGCCTTCCAGATGAAGGTGAGAACTTTGTCCTGTCACTGTCTGCTGAGCTGTTTTCTCAGACAGGCATAGAAAAGCAGCATATTCTGAAATTCTGCATTGCTTTGTGTCTCTCTTGGCTTCAGAGCAGCTTTTTGAAGCAAGTCTAGACCTGGGCACCTGTCTATACTATGGCAGCTTGTGGATCTTGGATAAAGACTGAGTTTTATAAGAAATAGATTTGTGAAAAGAGTTTTCAAGCCAAGAGGGGCTTTGCACCCATCCTCTGGAGGATCTCTTGGGAGCTGCTGCTCACATGGCTGAGGTTGGCTCCTCAGTGGAGCTGCTTCTGTGCTACACAGGTGGTAAAATATTCAGTATTTTTCCAACAGATGTGTGCAGAAAAGTTCATTAATTGGCCAGTTCTTCATCAGTTCTTGCCAGCACTTTCTGGTGAACAGACAGAGATTTTGGCAGATGGATACAACAATGTCATAATTTGGCAGTAACTCATGTGCTGCTCGATCTTGCTGTAGCAAGTTTGTTCATGTAAAGCTCCTCTGCTGTGGTGGGGTTCTCAGGCTGCAGGATGGGGTTTTGGGCTCCTTCCCCCACATGTGCAGCAGCTGGGTCCTGCTCCCCAGCCCCAGGCAGACACCAGGAGCCCCTCTGGGAGGGAGCCTGTGCTGCTGGAGCTCAGGAGGGGGTTGAAAGCCAGGCTGCAGCACCCTGACCTGTGCAGAGCCCACAGCAGTGGCAGGGTCAGTTCTGTGGCCTGACCAAGAGCCCACAGGTCACCCCAGTGAGGGACATCCCTGGCAGACAGCTCCTACTTGAGCCTGCTCTGAGTGGGAGCTCTGGGAAGAGCTTCTGCCCCTTGATGCTTTAAAAACAAATCCCACTGCACTCAGAGTGGGACCCTCAGTTACTGTCTTCAATAAAAAGAGGATCCCCTAAATCCTCACTCCTGTTTGCAAGCTGCTAGAAGTAAAATCCTCTGTAAATTAGGGGTCTGGGAAGTTTTTAAGGAATACTGGTCAGTGAAATGTTGCAGAATTGTACAGCTGGAGCTCGGCAGTGGGGTACACAGAAAAATGGAAGAACAGGTAGGGGGGTGTGTGATGCTTGGACTTCAGCTGGTAAGAAAAACCTGAGATGCTGGAGTTAAAATAGAGTCCAGAAGTGGTTAAAGGTATGATCCTAAGCAGGAAAACCAAGAAATACTGGTGGCAACTCATTGGAAGGATGGAGCACTGATCACAGAGGGTTTCAATTGCTTCAGGTTTGACTGGAATAATAATTGTTTAATGCTTGAGAAAAGATACATCTGTTAGTGTAAGGGTTTTTTCACTTGCTTATACAAATTATAAGAGAAAACAATCTGAGAGGATATTTTGGATATAATCCCAGCAACTGAAGCAGGACTTGTATGATAAATAAGATGGATGCTGGTGAGCTTTTATAAGGTTGAGTGATCATACTGCTATTGGATGTGAAATATTCATGAGGCTGCAATATGTACAAAGAGTAATGGCACACAAATATTAAACTTTGAAAAGTCAGTATTTGAAGAAGTATGTAATGAATCGGAGGAAATTGATGGGGATGCTGCTATTGTCCCCAAAAACATGTTGTGAGAGAATGGAGGAGATGTTTTAGGAACAGATAAGAAAGATGCAATCTATATTCTTTCCAATAAAATGTAAATGTCAAACATGTCATCAGTCATCTCAAGGCAACATTTCAGCAGTGAAATAGGAGACTGCAGAGAGATTAGAAAGAAGCATCAGCCTAGGTAAATTATAGAAAAAAGAAAATAATGTAGGAGCAAAAATAATATGGAGGATACAATGTGAGACTTGCAATACCACAGAAAATAGCAAGGCAATTATGTTTGGAAGATGAAACCTTCTTCTGCCTAAAAATAATAATGGGAATTAGAGAGATTAGAACTAAGTGAAGTTCAGTTCAAAAAAGCCCATCTGTTCCTGCCACTTCATGGTTTCCTAATCTTCTTTTTTATCCCCACAGCCATCAGTTCTTGCTCTCCAGAGCGATGGTTTGCATGGCTTTGTTCACTTACACTGCTGACTAGAATGATTCCTAATGAAGATCCTGTGTGACTTTTCCATTTATTATTCCTGTTTAAATTACCATTCCTGATATTCCCCTATTCCTTTCAAGAACACACTGCCTTTTGAATTTATTGGTTTTATTCAGAATTTATCAGTGTTTTAAAGCTAGATTGGGCTGAGCTCTACATGCTTGAGGGTTAAATGGAAACCACCTTTTTCTCCCCCTGCTAACCAGGATCATTCAGGCACTGGGTTTGGAAGTGTAGCCTTAGAGGGGCTCTGCCCTGCTCAGCCTCCTCAGTGCCCTTGTGCCCCTCCCTTGCAGGAACAGGACTCAGACCTGGTGGTTCCCCTGAGCTGCTGTCCTTGCTCTGGTGATCCTGGTACCCTCATGGGTCGTGCAGGTCTGGGGTGAGCCCCAGAGCAGCTCCTGGGTGAGTGCTTTGCAGAACAGCTGCTGCAAGCACCGCACCTGGCAGAGCTTCCATTTCTGTCTTCTCCTGGCTCCTCAATGGTTGGACCACGTTTTAGTCAACAGGTGCTTTTTCCATTGAAGGAAAACCTCTGTGCCCTTGCTGTTCACAGGGCTGGGTTCTCCAGCTCAGCTGAGCTTACAGCATTCCTTGTTCTGTGGCTGGCTGAGGGTGCTCACTGCCTGACAGCAGCACCAGTCCCGTGCTGTGAACCCGTCCATCTCCAGGGGCTGACAGGAACCATCAGAGCTGCTCCTGGCCAGGCAGCTCCAGCATAGCCACAGCCCTAAAAACGTCTGCTGCTGGGCCCAGACTTGGAGCTAAATAAGCCTGCCAGTGAAGGCAGTGGAACTGGCACAGTTTGTGGCACACAGTGAGATCTGTCTCAGTGTCACTTGTTTTTGAGACAAGTGTCCCAGTTGTGCTGCACTGTGGAATTCCTGGAGTGTTGGTTCCATTCGTGCTGTGATCTATGTCCTTTGCCAAGAGCACTGTGTGTGGGGTCTGGTGGTTCTGTAATTCAGGAGACAACACTGGAAAGAGAATGCCTTTTTTTTTCTCTCTCTTTTCCCCGCCCTGTAAAGCTGTTTTCTGTGTTCATTTTACATCTCTTAAGTATTGAACTGTGGGCTGAATGAGGTGAAACAAGGCAAACACAGTCAACTTCTCGCTGGTGGGACTGCTTAGAATTTCTCACAGATATCCTCGAATGTTTTCTCAACAGAGTCAGTCACCAATTCACTCAGCTCAAGACTCTTCTGAAGTGTCCTCCTCCTTTGACGAGGCTCTCTCAAATCAGATCCAGTTTTCACAGGAGAGCAGTTTCACTCCTGTTTCAGTGGAAATGATACTTGTATTTATTCTGTGGGTTTTTGGTGCACACACCATGGTTTTAGCCTGAGTAATTCGAAGATACACACCAGTGTTTTTATGCTTTAAATGTCTGTCTTGTATAGATTTTGATCTTTGAGTTCTGGAAAAATTTACTTGTTTTGTAGCACTGAAAATATCTTGAATTCACCAATAAATAAAAGTTGAAATTGTTTATGAAGAGGAATAGTGACCAAAATTTATGGATAAACACCCCAAAGCTGCTTTCAAAAGACAATAGACAGGCAATAATACACTGAACTGTTCTCTTCTGTTAATGTGTACACAAACATGGTCATCAAAAGAATCTAATTGAAGTTTTCAGTTGAAATCAAATCTCTCCATAATAAACAATGAGGATTGTTTTTCAACCCATTTATACCTCTGGCAATGAAATCTAGGAATTTGCTGCCCGTAGGAGTGTTGGGAGGAGAGGAAGATTTGATTGTCTTTCTCGAGACCATATTATGTTAATTTTTCTGCCTAGACTGTGGAAGCACAAAAAGCAGTAACTCACTCACATGAAGACAAAATTCTCAGGGTTGTTGTCATGGAAACGATGTGGAAGCAGCTCCTTTTCCTTGGATAAACTCAGTAGCCAGGCTCACGGAGATGGAAACCCACAGGACTCGTTGGGAGGCTCTCCCAGGAGAGCTGAACAAGTGCCTTGGGCTGCTCTGGGCTGGGACAAGGACAACATCCATTTGTTTGGGCAGGGACATTGCAGGACAGGTCGCTGTTCTTCTGTGTTTTATCTTGGCTGGACTCAAAGTTCAAGTTCATTAACCCTGTTAATCCTTGGCTCCTGAATCAGAGAGGCTGCACGAGCTGTTCTGTTCCCTGGCACAAACCTTGTTTGTGCTCACAAAGCTGGGTAATTATATTTGAGGAAGCAAAGGAGATCAAGAGTATTGGTTTCTCTGCCCTAAAAAGGGCCTCAGCAAATGATCTTGTTTTTTCTGTAGAGAAAAGCCAGCAGCTTTCTACCCTTTGTGCATGCTTTTGCACTTGAAATATGGTATTTTGCTGCTAAAAATTTAACATAATACAGCTTTGTTTTAGCATTTAAGTACTTGTTTTGTGGGTTTGGAAGTGTGAATCCCTAATTCAATTAAGAAAATAATGGTGTCACAAAAATTTGGATTTGAATCTGAGTTGAGTTTACTTCAGTTAAACTCAGGTTTTAATCTCAGGAAGAACCCAGGTTTTAAGCGTGCTTGCTATTTTCTGTTTGGTGTTTATGTGGCAGGTGGAGTCCATTCCTGCTTATCATATGCCTTTCCATTTTTAATTGATGTAGGTTTTAAAATTAAAAAAACCCTTTTTTTTTTTTTTTTTTTTTGTTACTGCTTCTTGCTGTTAACCTTGTGTTTATTGATCTGTTCTCATCCTGGAGTTTCCCATTGCTTTTTCAGGGAGGATGTCCATAGTGCAGGTGTGTCTGTGTGCTTTTGGGATAAAAAAAAAAGGCTGTTTTGCATCCTGGGTAAAATTTGAGTTTCGTGATCTCTCTTCATACCTTCCACACCTCTGTGTTGCGAAGGTAAATCCAAATACTAGAGCTGAACAAAACAATCTCCTTCGCCACAGAAATTCGAACAGCTGCATGTGAAAGGATGAAAATGTTTTTGCCAAGTTAATCTCTTATGATTTACTGCCTATGCCTAATCTGCTTGGAAGTGGCTATGAATATTCTGATGTCCTCAGGAAATTACTGACTGGGCTGGGAGAAGCTGTGAGCTTTAGGATGGCTGCCTGTGGAACTCACACCTGCCTGCCTGGAGCAGCCGTAGGCAGAGCCTTGGAACAGTGGAAATTCATTGTTATTTGTGGCAGCAATAAAGATGTGCTGTCTGTGTTCCCAGGAACTTGTGGGAGACAGAGCAGATACGGGCACGACATTTGCAACCTGTTAAGGAGATTTATGGTTGGCATTCAGGGAGTTAGTGCTAGCAGGAGAGGGGAGGCACAAACCCCAGGCAGGGCAATGCCAGGGCTGGGAACTCAGGTCAGGGCCGTGGGTTTCCCTGTTCCAGGGGGAGCTGCAGCCCAGGGATGGGCTGGGCACTGCCCCCAGGGGTGTCCCTGCACCTGCACTGACCCTGCTGCCCTCATGGAGCTCCTGAAACGGGCATGGGTTTCATGTAAATGCCCCAATGCCAGGGCTGGGAGCTCAGCTCAGTCCTGTGGGTTTCCCTGTTCCATGGGGAGCTGCAGCCGAGGGATGGGCTGGGCACTGCCCCCAGGGGTGTCCCTGTGCCTGCACTGACCCTGCTGCCCTCATGGAGCTCCTGAAACGGGCATGGGTTTCATGTAAATGCCCCAATGCCAGGTCAGTCCGTGGGTTTCCCTTTTCCATGGGGAGCTGCAGCCAAGGGACAGGCTGGGCACTGCCCCCAGGGGTGTCCCTGTGCCTGCACTGACCCTGCTGCCCTCATGGAGCTCCTGAAACCAGCATGGGACCCCATGTAAATNGCAGGAGAGGGGAGGCACAAACCCCAGGCAGGGCAATGCCAGGGCTGGGAACTCAGGTCAGGGCCGTGGGTTTCCCTGTTCCAGGGGGAGCTGCAGCCCAGGGATGGGCTGGGCACTGCCCCCAGGGGTGTCCCTGTGCCTGCACTGACCCTGCTGCCCTCATGGAGCTCCTGAAACGAGCATGGGACCCCATGTAAATGCCCCAATGCCAGGTCAGTCCGTGGGTTTCCCTTTTCCATGGGGAGCTGCAGCCAAGGGACAGGCTGGGCACTGCCCCCAGGGGTGTCCCTGTGCCTGCACTGACCCTGCTGCCCTCATGGAGCTCCTGAAACCAGCATGGGACCCCATGTAAATACGGAACTGGGACATGCAGAAATATATTCTACTTAAAAAACAAAACAAAAACTTGAGCAACTTTTCACCCCAAATTATCTGTCTGTACAATGGTCGAGGCAGTCTCTAGTTACGTGTGTCTGCCAAGCTCAGCACTGGCTGGATTAAATGCTGAAGGAACTTGGGAAGAAGCTGTTGTGAAGTTGGAATATGACCTGCTCACATTATTGATGCTGTAACATATTTTTATGTAATCACATATTGATAACAGCTTTTCATTGCAAGTTAGTCTGAAAGGCCTTCATTCCTCGGGGGCACCTTGTGGAGCCACAGAGACACACTTCTAAAAACAAGGTCACTGCCCTGTGTCATGACCTGTGCACTCTAGAGCATAGTAATACTTGGAAATTCAGTTTTGGGGTTTTTTTAGCCTGTACTTGGGATCCTAAAGGGCAAAGGTTTCTGGAAGGGGCCAAATTACACCCAGCAAAGATGCCTTTCAGACCTTGTTCTGTTTTCCAAAAGTAATTGCTGCTGCCACAGGGAAGCACTGGGATGTGTTTATATCAGCAGGGATTGTGTGCTTATTCTGTGTTTTCACAATGTTCCATGTGTGCATAATTGATGTTTTAGCACTTTGCACTGCCTGCATGTATTTATCTCTTTGTTAATAAGACAAAGAGAAAAAACAGCTGACATGAGCTAAATTGGGACATCCTGACTAAAGACCTTAAGTAAATAAACAGACTTTAGTGTGGGCAAGTAGTGCTAGCTGTAATTACCTGGGGCTGTGTGCCATGGAACTGAACAGAAGTCAAACAAGCTAATTTCATTATTTTAATGGAAGTTTGCATCCCATTCATTAGACTGACACACGACTCGTCATTAGTAACAGTTCGTTTCAAAAGCTATGGTGGATAAAGGTTGATTAAAAATTAATGAGGCCCAGACCCACTGCATTACCAAAGTGTCAAGTTGTTTAAGTCTGTGGAGCTAAAATAAGAGCAGGCTTTAAATACTCTCTTGAGTTTTCTGTTTCCTATGATTTATGTATTTATGCTCTCAGCCATGGAGGAGCAAGAACTTGTGAATACTTTTCCTTGCTGTAGATATCATCAATAAATTATGCAGTTAAATAAGTTGTTAGCAAAACCAATTGCTGTGTCATACTGATGCATTTTTGGAAAACTCATTTTGTTGATATTCCAGTAAATGTAGGACTTCATTAGCTGGAGCTCCAGTTGCCCTCAATTCCCTGGGAAGTCAGTGGCATTTGACTGGCACCGAATATGCCAACCACCCCTGACTGGAGTTGCCTGTGCTCTTGCCAGCATCAGCAATCACATTCAGTTTTAGGAGCAGGGCTCTGCTATGAGCAGGGCAATCTGTTGAAGCATCAGCATGGGGGTAATTTCCCTGGAAGCAGTAACTGGAATACTGAATGTAAGCACTGGAGGTCAGGCTGGTTTCTGTCACTGTGTGGCTGAGGCCATCCACTGAAGCTGGAAACAGAGTTCTGGATTCCTCAGGTATTTGTTTAAATGCTTGCAAAGGCTGAACTAACTTTGGATTGATGGTTTGATAACTTTGGATCGATGGTTTGATAACTTTGGGTTGATGGTTTTCCCTGGGGCCAGGAGGTGCCTGTTCATAGCAGCAGAGGAGAGGTCAGAGGGAATAGCTCTGAAGCAGAAACAGAACCCCAAACCTAGTTCATAAAATCAGTATGGAAATTTGTTTCAAAACAAAAAGAGGAGGGGAAGGCACAGTCACACTTTAGTTGCATGAAACATCCTGAAACATCAGCCCTTGTTTGTTCCAGTGCTCATTCCTCTGCTGTCTCAGGTGAGGAGGGCTGCAGGGCCCGGGCTGACAGCAGGGTTTGGGGTCTCTCATGTATTTTGATCTGAACTGGAGCATTCTAACAAGAGCTGTTCTAGGAGCAGCACTCCTTATAGAAAAGGGAAATGAGAGTAGCAGCTCCCTTGGCATGAGCAGTGACAAACCTCAGCCCTCCCAGGACCTGGAAGTGGTTTAGAACAGGTCTGAGATGTTTTGTGCCAATTTCGTTGTACCCTGTGGAATTTTGTTGTCCCCTGCTGTCTGCATGGGGTAGCTGAACGTGGGGGACAAAACTAATCCAAGTGATGTCAGTGGAGAATTTTGGTACCCTCCTAGTGCTGCCTTTTTTCATCCCTGCAAGCTTTAGCAAAATGCAGTTGCTTTTCAGCCAGGTGAGTGACACCAGGCACAGCTCAGGCTGCTGGTCACTGCTGAAGCCAGCACAGGATGTGGTTAAGTTCTATAAAGTTTAAATGTGAGGTCCCTACGTGCTCATGTTCCAGGCTGGTGACTCCCTGTGCACCAGGGGCTCAGCAGCACCTCAGGGTCGTGCTTTGCTTCAGCCCAGCAGCCTTGCTGTGCTCTTGTGAGGCTGGGGTTCAGGGTACCCCTAACCTGGCTGTCAGACCCCAAAGCCCAGAGGTACTGAGCGTTTTATTAACAAATATTGACTCATTCAAACAGCAACCTGCATTTCTCAGTGGTTTTGCAGCCCTCCCCAAAGTACCTTTGTTGCTCACTGTTGAATCTTCAATATGCTTAACTTCAGTTTATGTGTTCTGTGAAGCAGCTGAACTCAAACCAGGAGATTGCCAGCGAGATCTGTGGTGACCATATGGTACTGTGGAATTACAGAGATGGGAGAGAGGGGTGAGCCACTTCCCACTGCCAGACTTACTACTTGCTTCTAATAAACACTGAGCTATCTGGCATCTGCTATCCCTCAGGTAATTCCATCAAGAGTGGAAGTAAATGTTTCCTTTTAATTGCATTGTTTATGTCTAGAGGGTGCAGGGAGATCGTGATGTTTGTCTGGCTGCTCCATGCATACTGAATCAGCCATGTCAGGGAGAACTTTGTTGTTCTTGCCAATTTTCTCTTCAATTAAACTCAAGTTTCACTTGTCATTTTTTGGAGTTGTATTCTGCATGACTTCAGAAGTGAAAGTCCCAGTGGTTACTTTCAGTATGTTTTTTGATGGGGTTGTTTCTTCTATTTTCACTGTTATTTAGTATTTTGGCAAGAAAAAAACCAGGTCAGTGCTTTCAAGGAAATCTGTGGATGAAAAGTGCAGAATGATACAGATTTAAGGCTCCTTGGGTCAGAGAGGGATTTGGGAATTGAGTTCAATTATTTGAACCAAAATGAATTTAGTAGAGCTGCCGTTGAGGGACTTTCTGTGAAAAAGCTCTACTGAATGTAACTGCCCCACCCTGCAAAAAGAGGAAAGTATTAAATGGAGAAAAATCTTTGTGCAATGACTAGAATTTTGTATATGTCCCTTAGATTTTTGAAAGTTAAACCTGGGAATTTTTTTTTTTTTGAGAGCTGGCATATTTGGAACTGTAGACATCCTTCCTTTAATCTTTAAAATAAGAGATTTTTTAATAAGAATAGAGAGTGGTCAAAGAAAAGTTAAAGTTTAAATAAAATTCAAGCTTTTGTTTAGGACTGCTTTTAAAAAAACATGAAGAACTTCACGTTCCTCCTGCATTCACTAGGCCTGGATTTCAACCAGGTTTTGTCCCAGTTTGATTTTCCTGCAGGTGACTGGATGGGAGAGCCTCGATGTAGGTGCACAGCCAGGGAGGGATTTCAGTGACCCCTCCCTTTGCAGCTGGGTTTGAGGTGGACTTGGGCAGTTTGTGGTGGCTGAGCAGTGCAGGGTCAGGTCAGGTCTCTCTTCTCTGAAATCAAACCCAGAGGAGTCTGTCCTGTTTTCCCCTGCCTTTACACACAGACAGTACTCAGGAGAGGAGCTAACAAGAATGTGAAATAATCTGATTTTTCTAATTAGTGTAAAATTGAATAATTCAAGGAATAAAAGCAAAACAACAACAAATGCAATAACTTCTGGTTGCTTTGTTGTAGTAAAATGGAGTGTTTGAGACCCTTAAGCTTATTCTAATAATGGTGGGAGGGGTATTTATTCATCTGGAACAGACAATGTATATCTTTTAAATACCTGCCTCAGATTTTATAAATAATAGTTAGACCCAATCATGTACGGGAGATGTAGTGTTTGTTTGTTTAATTAGGAAGCTGAGCTGAGCTAAATCCTGTGGCAGATGTTGCCATGTATAATGTAATAAATAAAAGTCTTTATGGGACCCAGCAGGCAGCAGAGCTCTCAGTTAGCAGATGGCAGGATATTAAAGTGGCAGTGCAGTGGCTTGGCTGTGTCAGCTGGAATAGACCCAGCCTTGGCACGAGCGTGGATCAGCCTCACACAGGAGGTGTGACCCAGCCCCATGTTCCTGCCCTGGATGCCAGTGCTGTCTTTAATGACATTTAATTTAATGTCAATGCTGTCTTTCATGCAGGATGTGACAGAAGATTTTTCATCCAGAGAGGTGATGTTGGTAAAAGTCAGTCGAGGCTTCACTCGATCCCTTACAAGAGAAGAGCAGAGCAGATGTGCTGCTCAGCCCAAACTGCGGGGTGCTGCAGGGACTGGAGATGTCAGACCCGTGAGCACCAAGCCCTGTGCAGCCTGGCAGGTGGGGAGATGCCTTTTGCTTCAGAGGAGGAGTTGCTGCACTGGGCACTTGGCACCGGCTCTGTCACAGCCCTCGGGCGGGTCTGTGGGAGCAGCAGCGCAGGAAAGGTGTCCCTGAGCAGCTGCAGCCAAGCTGTGCCTTGCCTCCAGAGATGCCAGGTCCTGCAGGACAAAAGGACTTCTGCAAGTCACTGCCGCGCAGGCAGGTCATGCTTTTCACCCTGATTTCCTCCTGGCTTTCCTTTGGGAGATGCACACACATCTCCTCAGGCGCTATTCCATTGTCCCCTGCTGGGACATCAGCTCCCATCTCCTGAGGCTCCCTGTGCTGCAGAGCAGCCAGGACAAACCCACTCTGGGAGCGCCCTCACCTGCAGCTCCCCGGGCCCCTCGGTGCTCTGCCTCCCCAGGGATGGCATTTTCCCTGGGTCCAGCTCAGGCTCCAGTTTCAGACTGGTATTACGGGGTTTTAGCCCAAAGTTGTGATGTTTAAGCCCACCTTAAATGCAGTTGTGTGAACAGCAGGTGTTTATGACAGAGTAAAACAGGATAGATTGCAAAGCAGCTGGGGAGGCAAAATGCTTTGTACAAACACAAGGCACTTAATCACCCACTCACCACAGAGGCTTGCACGTGCACATGCTGAAATTCATACACCTTTGTGGAAAAAGAAAGGTTTCTGATGGTTACCTGCCTCCTTTGGCTTCAGAGAATGTCCTACAGGGATGATGGAGAACATGAAACTTTTGGCTGTTGTGTTTCATTTTCTCTTGATATCTCTCTCCTGTTGGAAGGCAGCTCACACCAACTTCTGAGCCAAGTGGAAGATCAGAAAGTTTTAAAAATCAGTTTGAAAAAGCAAGCAAGTTGTTCACAAAGCTGTGTCTGAGAAATACAGCCCAAGCAGAGTGCACCTTGTAAAACAGCAAACTGTGTTCAGAAAAAATACAGTTAAATATAGACACTTCAAGTGGCAGAGTGGGCAGAATTTCAATATTTTCCTAATCACAGGCATAAACCCACTCCCATTAAATACTAAAAAGTCCTTGATTTCAAACAAAAGAGTTGATGTTTGGAAGGTCTCACCCCGAAATTCACCTGTTGAGTCCTGACACCAAAAAACATCTTATTAGCATTGAATGGGGTTACTCAGTTCAGATTATTCTCAGTCTGAATGTTTGATGAGGAAATCTTTTGAGTGGCCACTTTTAAGCCCATTTAGGTTTACACAGTTGGAGTTGAATTCAGATCAGTGCAGTGCCTGCAGTGAGGGTGAACAGGAATCCTTTATCTCCTAAAGACTGTGCAAATTATGTTCTTTGTACGAATTTACAAAGCAACAGATGATGTGTCAAGACAGTAATTTAAACCATGAATCTGCCCTTGCTTAAAGATGAACTTCTGCAAAAGAAAAATGAATAAAATGCTGGTGGCAGACAAGCAGAATCTGTGGATAAGTGCATCAATTTTTGTTACTGACAGATCTTGTGCTTGTAATGAAACTGAAGTGCTGTGAGGTCAGAGTGAAACCACAGTTGTTTTCACAAACATGCTCCTGTGAGGGTAATAGCAGCTATTAACAGGGCTGACACAGCTCTCTGCCAAATAGAGAAATGAGTTCTCCTCATCACAAAATGACCGAAATTGGGGGAATAATCAATCAGAAAATTAGTTAAGACATCATTTATCTTTCGTGGCTTTGTGACATTGCAGCTTAGAGTCCCTCAGGACATAAATTCATTTATTGTGTTTTATTGTTATGAAAACCTGTCAAGGCTGGTTTCAGGCTCGGGGAAGTCAGATGAGCAGAGATAAGAGTGTGCTGTTAATTAAGATGGTGTTTGCATGCTTTGTTCAGGATGTGGCCAGTTTGCTGTAAACTGTTGAATTGCTCTTCTTCCTCTTTGAGCCCTCTGAGGAAACTGAGAATTCCAAGATGAGTAACTTCTGTGTAAGAACTCGTGGCTCTGGCTGTCCCAGGTGCTGGGGGCTGGATGGGAGTGACCATTACAGAAAATGAGATGAGCCTGTGCTCTCTTCAGCTTTCCATTTCTGTCTGTAGGTTCTCTGCAGTTATTCTAGACTTTGAGTTTTTAATTTTAGGCTCTGTCAGCATGAAGAACTGGTGCCATCTAAATTTTTTATTGGGTATTTTTTTTTGTCCTTTATGGATTCCCAAGTATTTTGTAGTTACATGTCAGAGAATTGCTTCACTTGTCACAGAAATGCTCATACCATTTCTCCTCTTCAAGACATGCCATTGCATGATAATTAGAGAGGGAAGAAGATGAGATGAATGTGTTGATCTGCAGCTCTAAAGAGGAAAAATAGTAGAATTCTGTCAATTTGTACTTTTCACTCTGCTATTTCCTTCAGAAAATAGCTAATCATATATGATGAAATTATTTCCTCAGTGTGGGGTTATTAACAATTTATGCAACATTTTGGAAACTGAAGGAAAAGTAATTGCCTAATACTAGCATTCATACTTTAAATGCCTAGCTTCAGTTTTGCTTTTGGACCAGAGATTTTTAAGTCTGTCTTCAAATCCTACAATGAACATGCCTGCAAAATTATTGCTAAATCTTCATCCAAGGAACTCCCTTAGCTGTGCTTGTCCTCCAGAGGAGTTTGTGACAACTCCTGTACAAAAGTCAGAAGGACCATGAGGATGGGCAGGGTGCAGGAATGGAAAGAAAATGGATTTTAACTTCCATTCCTTTTATCCTGTAAATATTAAAGCATTCCTTTGCATGATGCCTTAAGGTTTTAAAAAACCCAGTTGATCCCTGAAAGCCAAACAATGTGGGATTAATTTTTAGTCAGTGTCTGAATTGCTCCTGGTGGGGCTGCAGGGGAGAGGGGATGGTGCACAGAGTGAGCAGGAAAGTTTGGACACGTTCCTTTCCTTACAGCCATAAATAAATGTATATTGAGGTGCCTTTAGAGGAGCATTGATAGAAAGTTTACATGGGCAGCCTGAGTGGTTTTTGGCAGTGTGAAGCAGTCACTCCATCTCCAGCCGTGGGGAGAGGCTGGGCAGGAGGGGGAGCTGCCTCTGTGGGGTCTGGGTGGGCTCGGCAGGGCCAGGAGCTGGGAGCAGATCCCATCCTGAGGCAGCAGCGAGGGAGGGAAGGAGCTGCTGGAAGGAAAGCTGATCCCAAAGGACCCACACTGCACACTAATGCTGCTGCAAAGGTCTCACAGATGTTTATGAGAAAAGCTGCAGGGCTGGGAATCCTTGTCAGAGATGAAGGGTGCTGTAGATGGGTTTTGGAGGGGAGAATTCCCAGGGTAATTTGTTGGCAAAATGACAATTTAAAAAACCCCCCATACTGTTAGCTTTTAATTCTTTTTAGCATTATTTAGAGCAGAGACCCAGACTTTTCATCAGGTTGGATTGTGTTGTTCTCTTTCTGCTGAGCATGTCTTGCTGTTCAGTTTTCCACAGGAATTTTAGCATGGCCAGCAAGCAGCATCTCACTGGTGCAGCACCACTGACTTTCCATCTGCCCCAGAGCTGAGCTGCTCACAGACTGCTGTGGGTGCAGTGCTCTGCAATGAGCTGAGGGTCTGGAATAACAAATCTGTGCTGTTTCTCTGCAGTGCAGGTCAGGTAGCACAGGACCGCTGATGTGGTCAGCGAGCTCCCAGGGTCACCTCAAGACTCGTGTGCACTCTCTCCCAGAGACACAAGGGGTATGTCCTGCATAGCAGGAACAGAAAAGGAACTATGTGATTCTGCTTTCTATACATTTGATATTTTCTTTGGGTCCTGGAAAAGGAGGTATTTCTGCATGGATTTGCCAAGGGACTTTCAGTCATGATGGTGAGACTCGGTTCTTACAGAGCTGCTTATGCTCCTGATGCTGTTCTTGATTCCCTCTGGTACCCTCGGATTCCCTCCCCTCCAGTTTCTCTGCACACATTTGTCCAGCTCCTCCTTCTGCTGTCAGGAGACAGCAGTGCTCCCTGAGGAGTGAGCCATCAGCTGTGCTGGGCTTTTGCATCAGGTGTGCACAGCTGTTGGGGCTTTGAGGGCTTTACTGGCTGCTGCTCTGACTGAGATGAATTTTGTGTGTCTGTGCAGTGCACAGCAAGTAACACAACACATCCATATTCTCTGTGCACTGGGCAGAATTTCTCACTTCATGCATCATTCCCAGCTTGCTGCAGCAATTCCACAAAGTCAGTCCTTATCTATTAGCACATAGGAAAAGCAGCAGAGAAATACATGTGGCACAGGAATGTTTGGGGTTTTTTTTTATTTTGAGAAGGTTTTCTAAATGTATTTGATGAATAATGAACCTACTCCTTTGGAGTCAAACCTCCCTTATGCTAAATAACAAAAAAAAAATAATTAGGCTTTGGGTACTTGACACATTCTGTTCAAGAGCTGACTTACCTGACCTTTGAACTGAGTTGCTCACAGGTTTGGCTTCCTAAGTTATGCAGTTAATGCACACAGATGCAGATGATGAGCTCAGCATAGTCACCCTTTGAGGGTGGTGTGGAATACTTTGGGAGCATTACATCACTCATGAAGTTCATTTATTGTCATCTGAGAGGCCCCTAAGTTCAGCCAAAATAACCACTGCCAGCGCTCTGGTTTGTTCCTGCTGCCCGTGCTGGCCCCTGCCCAGCAGGGAGAGAGGATCTCCAGTGCAGCCCGAGCACACCAGCTCTCAGCACTCCCAGTGTCTCCTCTTTCCAGACACCTTTGGAGTGATGCTTCCCTACAGAAGGGGTGTGCAGATGGACCCCACCGTGTTTCTGAGGCGTTTGATGCTGTTATTTTATGTAGAGGAAGAATTCTGGTTTGCAAAGCTAATCTGTCTTGTCTAAACCCTCTTATTTTTTATCTCTGAAGCCCAAGTAAGTGTCCAACTTATAGTATTTAGTAAATAGGATTTGGGATTCTTATCGACTTAGCAATCTTGGTTTTGGACTTTCTGGTCACGTTTCTGAAAAAAAAAATCAGCTCAAGAAATTGACATTTTTGACAGTGTATTTGCTTTTCTTTTTCTTTTTTTTTTGAATGTCTGAGACATTTCTGCCTGGAAATTTTGTGTTACAATTATCAGAAGGTTATAACAGTATTCTAAAATTTTCCTCAGACTAAATGACTTTAAAAGTCCTGAGTGAGAGAATTTTCTTATTTCTCTGGCTTCTGTATTGTCAGTCAAAACATTTCACGAGAGCCAGGAGATGCCACATTTTTCAGGGGAGGCAGAAATCAGTGGCAAAAGAGGGGATTTAATCAGAACTGATGGTTTCACTTTGAGACGTGCCAGCGAGTTTTTACTTGTAATTATTTCTGATGTTTGTGTCTTGAGAACGTGATGGGCAAAAGGCCCCTCTTTTGAAGGCACTGAGTTCTTGGTGCAGGCTGGAGCTTCAGCAGATCAAGGAAAGGAAGAGAGGGAGAAGGCAAGAGGAGGAATTGCAGTTTTTAGGGCTGTCAGTCTGAGCTGCTCTCATGCTGCCCAGCACAGGGAGCTGCTCAGTGCTTTGTTGGCTGGTGCCTGGTGCAGGCAGGGCACACCCGAGGCTGGCAGAGAAACTCCTCGGTTGCTGCTGCAGTTTGTGGCTCCCTCCTGCTGCTGACGGGGTAGGGAGAGTCCCCGTAGCTGAGGTACCCGGCTGGGTAATGTGTTTGTCCTCAAAAGTCATGTTTCCTGTAGCTAAAGAACCATCCCACTCTAAAAAATCGTCATCATGTCATTAGCTGAGCTGAGCTGTGCTGTGTCATGAGAGCTCACCTTGGGATGTCTTTTTTTTTTTTGACACCGTCTTCAAATAATTTGTTTGGCAACAAACCAGGCTGATTAAAACCAGCAAACAGGCTGAAGCTCTCTTCCCTTTTCAGCAAGCCAATGACCAAGGCTTTTTATATAGCTTAAAAATGACTCTGAAAGTTGAGTTCTGTGGTGACTAATTCAGCCATACTCGCCCAATCAGTTTGTCTGGTACTACCCCTCTCTGTTTAAAGCTGGTCTGAATAAGCTGTCAGAACCCAATAAGCTGTCAGAACCCCCTGTGCAGTGGTGGATGATGTTAACTCACCGGCTGAGGGAGGTGTGGCTGAGGCACCTGATGGCTGTGAAGTGTTGGGGCTGTTTCTCCTCATCAGTTTTTCTGTTTCAGACAAGAAAACCAAATACATAGCTCTAGAGATAATCAGCAAGGATGTTCTTTGACTTTTGAGTGCACATGCTCTATAAAGTGTTGGCTGCTTTTTGGGTTGGAGGGTTGTGGAAGGCAGAGGGAGGTGAAGCCCCCAGCAGCAGTCATTAATTAGAGGTGATGATGGTGCACGTGCTGCAGCACGCTCAGGTGAGTCTGGGTACACGTTCATTTACACATTATTAACACAAACTCCTCAGGTACTTTCAGGATTGGTGAGACAATGTATTTCTGTTAAAGCCAAGCACAGGGGACAGAGCATGTTCTGGGCCTGGCAATTAGTTCTCCTTTTCTGACTCTTGCTGGTCCAACTCGATTAACAACAGATTTCCTCACACAGTGCTCTGCTTTATCTTTGGCATAACTCCTTTCTGCATTTTTCATCATCACATGGGTAATGTGTGAAGGAGAAACTGGTCCTGCCATGACAGAGGAGATTAATTTCAGCAGCTGTTGCAGGATAAATGCAGGATACAAAGGGAATTTAATGTGGTTTTAAACTTTGCTTTAGCTTGTGAGTAAACCTGCAATGTTTGTATCTTCCCATTATTGCTTGGGAACTTCATTTACTGACTGAGGAAAACATTTTTTCCTGTGCCAAAGCCAAGCTCTAGAGTTTGTTTTCTGGGCAGGAGAGTGATTGTAACCTGGAGATGAAGTCCGAGGTTTAGCTGCCATTCCCCACAAGTTGTGAAAACATTGGAAAAGCACTGCCAGTTCCTGCACTGTCTCAGGGTGGCGAAGCAGGGGCTGGTGCTGGCTGCAGCTTCTTACCCAGGGGAAGAAATGAGTAACCTGCAGAAATGAGTAACTTGCAGAAATGAGTAACTTGCAGTGTGTAGAAGAGCCAGAACCTGCGGTGTGAGAGGTTTGCAGCAGAGCAGCAGGGCCGGCGAGTGCAGGGTTAAATGGGGTGAGGGCCAGGGCTGGGGCTGGGGAAGGTGCTGCAGGTTTGGGGCTGTGCTGGGGGTTCCCGCTCTGACAGCGCTAACAAGCTTTTCCATAATTCAGCTACACGTTAGAAACAGTTAAAGCAATTTAACAGCAAACCCGGCATAATTACTAGTTAATAGCCAGAGCCAGTGCTCCTAAAGTGTAAATTGTTTTGGTATTGATCTGAGCTTACACTGTCAGCATTTTGTAGAGACTGAACTTTAAGTGCTTAATTCAGCGGTATGCAACCATTAATTTTGTTTTTTATCTGCAAACAAAGGTGCAGGTGGTTGTTCTGTTTTTCTGCAATAATAAAATCAATTAAACTGTTTTTCCCCAAATATAGATGACCTTTGTAAAGCAACACATTTGAAATGCCAACACGTGAAAAGAAAATGATGACANGAAAGACAAGTCTCTCATTCCTGTCAGTGAGCTTCAGCAGAGCACAGAGATGGGGCAGTCTGTGCCACCCCCAGCACAGGAGTGCACAGAGTCAGCACTCACACAAGTACCTGGAGACACCTCTGCAGGAGCAGTGCTCGTCTCCAGAACAGAGGAACTGCACAGTTTGGAAGGGTCTGTCAAAGTCTGTCAGAGCTGAGCAGTGAGACTGGAAACGGAGGAGTGCNAATAGCCAGAGCCAGTGCTCCTAAAGTGTAAATTGTTTTGGTATTGATCTGAGCTTACACTGTCAGCATTTTGTAGAGACTGAACTTTAAGTGCTTAATTCAGCGGTATGCAACCATTAATTTTGTTTTTTATCTGCAAACAAAGGTGCAGGTGGTTGTTCTGTTTTTCTGCAATAATAAAATCAATTAAACTGTTTTTCCCCAAATATAGATGACCTTTGTAAAGCAACACATTTGAAATGCCAACACGTGAAAAGAAAATGATGACAGGATCTCGTGTTTATTAAGAGGAGTGGAGGGTTGATAGCAGGTTGACACTGCAGCTGCTGTCCAGGCCTCCTCTGCACGGATTTGCAGTGGTAAGAGTTCTGTGGTCAGGCCTGTGCTCCACCAGCCTTCCTGCAGCTGAGCTCATGATTTGTGTCTCTGAACCCATTCCAGGGTAGTTTGATGTTGAGTGCTGAAGTCATCCCCTCCTGGAGANGACCACGAGAAGTTGTTTCTCAGCATCCTCTTCCCCAAATTCCTCGTGCTGCCCGTTCTGGTGGGAGTGAACTGGAGCGGGAGGCGAAGCAGGGGCTGGTGCACAGTGGTGATTAACAGTGATTAACACTGGTGATTAACAGTGACTAACACTGCTCAGTGCTTTGCAAATAGAAGTGATGGGTGACACGGGTTTGGCTTCGAGTGTTTTCTTCTTGAGCAAAAGGCAGATCCTACACTTGGTATGTGTGGAGGCAAATCTGCAAAACAGTAAAATATGAAATGAAAGGGACAGGTGGTGGAGGAACAGGTTCCTCCGGGCCCGTGGCTCCCACAGAGGTCCCTGTGAAGGGGGTGCAGTTGGTCCTCTGGGGGATTTAGTCTTCAGCAGGAATTAGTCTTGGTGTCTGCCCACCCAGAATGGAAAGTTCAGCCTGAACCAGACTTAAGTGTCCCCAGCAGACCAAGACTTGAAGTTGGTCAGCTCTGCTGCGAGGAAGCATTGCTTTGTGTGGCAGGAGGGACCGGGGAGGTGTTCAAACTCCACCAAGCAAGATTCTACCAGAACCATGGCGTTAATTTCCCCCTTTTAATTTGACTCTAATAAGGACTGTAATGAATCTCTCCATAACTTTCTGGGTTCCAAAGCCTATTGTGATTTAATTTTCTTTCTTCCTCTGATTTGTGTTTCATAGCCCTGCCTGACAAGCTTTCCCTTGTGTGTCCATCTCTTTAAACTCTCACTTGGTTGCTCCTATGAACATGCATGACATGTTTTATACTTAACATAAATATTTTTGCTGGGAGGAGACAGGACAGTCCATTGTTTTTGATGGTCATTTGCACACCAGGTTCCCTTTGGGACACATTTCCTCAGTTTGTTGATTACCTGCCTGGATGGGAGTAAAGAGGTTAAAGTCTTTTCATACAGAAATGCTCATGGACAAGAAACCAAAGATTGGTTTTACATTTACTGATAGCAATGGGTTTTAATCCTTATTAGCTTCTGAACAGAATTGTGTGCTGCAGATCTAATTCTGCATTTAGTCAATATGAGCTGCCCATTGACTTTTAGCAGCTGCATTGGACCCAAGCTGTACAGTCTCATCTTGGAGAGTATGGAAGTGATGAGCTCCTGGCAGAGTGCTGGGAGGAGCTGGTTGTTGGTTTTCTGCAGGTTTTGTACAGGAAAAGGGAAAAAATCCCGCTGGTGCAGAGCGTTTCCTTGCTGCATTGTGCTCGGTTTTCAGGCCAAGGACAGACTTGTGCAACACCTGAGTCCCCTGTTTGGAGTTAGATGCCATCAAAAGATGGATGGAAGGAATTAAAGGAACACATTGTGACTTGTTTTGCACCCTCACAAATCTTTGTGGCCCGGTTTGTCGCGGACATTGTTCGTGGGACGTTTTTGCAGCGTGGTTCTATTCACTTGGATTTCCAGACGAGGTACTTTCAGTGATTGATTGTTATCTTGCAAGACATATTTCATTCTCAGGCAAATTTTGAAAAGCGTTTTCTATTCCTGGGGATGATATTTTGCAAAATGTAAGCGTTCACAGCTTTCTCTCTCCTCCCCCTGCATGGAGTTTCTAACAACCTAGAATTAAGGTGGGAGAGATGAGTAACACAGAATTGAAAATATCATCGTGGCTCTTGCATATGCAACAACAGCCTTGGAAATGCTAGCTGATAACTTTTCTTCATATTTGCATGTAAAAGCACTCAGCTTTGCCTTCCCACTTGCCAGTGTGGAATTAAATACATTTCTCTCCACAGTGATCAGATCCTGCCTCTGTACCAGCAATGAGAAGCAGCCTGTTGCTGTGTGATGTATGGCTGTGTCAGCAGCTCTCATTCTTTCAGGGGTTCATTTATCTCTCTAACAGGGTAATGGTGATAATCCCACTGACAGGAATTGTGCCATATTCATGGGGGATTCCAGCAGCTGCCCTGGGGACTGGCTACATGCTCTGCTCCCACCTTGCGTTGATTACCCTGGGTGACCTCCTGGGTGACCTCCAGCAGGTCTCCAGCCGTTCCTGGGGCTGCCAGAAACCTCCCCATTACCAAGGGTAATGATGCTGAAATGTCTGTGTAATGTGACAGGAGATCCTTGGGAGCAATAGCCCTGCTGTACATACCTTGCCACGTGTGCTGGATTCTCTCCTTTCATTGCAGTGCTGCTCCCAAGAGAGCATTAAGTGGACAGGGTGACATTTTCTGTAACACCAAGTTCTGGTCTAATTCCACTCCTGTAAGAGTTTATGGGCACTTTGACTTCACTGTCCTGTGAATCATTCATTGTGCTGAGCTCTGACAGCCATTCCAGAGGATGGCAGAACAATTTTTTCTGTGATTTCCTTGTCTTCTCGTGTTACATAAGTGCTTTTAAATCTGAATTGGAAGAAACCAGTGGAGCTGCAGGGGATGATTTTGTGTTTTCATACATGGTTTAGGTGCTGAATGTCTGAAAGACCATTTATTTTTTTCAAGTGATGACATAATGTTTGTCTCAGGGTGGTGGAAGTTCTAGCACACCTGGTTGGAAAGAAATGAAGCTGTTGACAAGGCCTTATTTAAAATGATTCTGTCAGTCCAGGGTGGTTTTCAAAATCCAGTGGTCCAAACTAAAGCCCATTTTTAATCATAAAAAGAGACTGAAGAAGGGAATGTCATTTTTTATGTGCTTTTATGGCATCATTCACAGTGGGACCCAGGCTGGGTTGAATTCTGCTCACGACTGCAATAGCAGAGTTTTAAATCAATAGCAATGGCACTGCAGTCACAGTGCTCTAAGGATGTAAAAATACAATGTTCACACAGTGAAGTTTATCTTTTGTTCAACCAGTGCAACCAGATAAAGCAGGTAAACTCTCAGGCAGCAGTGGTAATTGTAAAATGATAATGTTTGTGGTAAACATTAATGATAATGAAAATATTACATGTTTCTTAGCAATACAGAGTTAGAAAAGCTTTATACCGAATATAAAATACTTGCTAAGCTACAAATTGCATCATTTGAATCACTGCAAAAGGCCTTAGCATTAGTAATCTGTTACTGGTTTTCATGAAATACAGTTATTATAACCATAATTGGGGTTACAGGCTTAATTATAATCACTTGCACATGGACTGCAACTATGCTCATGCCAATATATTGGTCTAATAATTTAATTTTCTGCTTTAGAGAAGCCTTACCATGAAAAGCATAAAAATACGTGTACAGTAAATTAATATTAAAGGAAATCAAATTAACTGCAGCACACTATTACAGCAGTTGGTTAAAAACGTTTCTTACAGCGAAGTCTGGTTCCCCAGACACACGTGGGATGTGTCCCATGATTTGGGACCGAATGCTGCTGTCTGTGTGAGCAGCTGCCAGGTCAGGATGTCGTGGCTGAGGCTCCTGTGCAGGGGAAGGGCTGAGGTGGCCCCTGAGCAGAGCCCCACACCCTCCTGTGTTCTGGCCCCGGTGGGAAGCCTGGCAAGAGGAGCCTCAGGGACCCCTGGCAGGAGAGGGAAGTGCTGGGTGTGGGGTCAGAGCCTCCTGTGTCCAGGCTGAGAGCAGGGCAGAAACCCCAAACACCTTGAACTGGGCAGGGTGTGAGTCTCAGAAGCAGCAGTTCCATGGCACACCCCCGGTGGGTACCGAGAGCAGGGTGAGCAGCACAGCCTCCTCGGATCTGCTCTTCTCCACGAGCTAAAAGGAAAGTGTGTGCTGCCTGGTTGTGAGAGGTATTTTCAGCTGTTGCACGCTGTTCTGGTCGCTGTTGTGGAATGCTCAGAGCAGGAGCTCCACTCCTCCTGTCTGTCAGCTCTTAGAGACTTCCCACAAGTGAAGGTTTTCTCTGTTTGTACCGATTCTAAAAATCCATCTCAGCACCTGTCAGAGGTTTATGGGGAGGGAGAGGTGTCCAAACCTCCTCAGAGCAAGGAGAGGTGGCCCTGTGCTGACCACTGCCCAGGACTGCCCAGTGATGATGAGTTATGTGGTAGTTCAGAGGTAGATGTGAGCTCTGGAGACTTTTTATAACATCTTACCACAATTTCATTTTGCTTAGTGGGACGTAATAATGCTGTGGTGAAATACTGGTGTGTGTGCAGTCACTGCATGTCACTGCAATTATTCAGGTGGTTTTGTGCTCATTGCCAGAGAACTCAGTCAGGCACAGCTGTAAATAAAGAGGCAAAACACTGGTGAAGAATGATTTAGGCCACTGAGGAGCTCTGTGTGCTCCTGAGCAGTCTGGGCTCCTTTGGAGCTGTCCCTGAGGAACACTGTGTGCTCCTGAGCAGCCCAGGCTCCTTTGGAGCTGTCACTGAAGAACACTGTGTGCTCCTGAGCAGCCCAGGCTCCTTTGGAGCTGTCACTGAGGAACACTGTGTGCTCCTGAGCAGCCTGGGTTCCTTTGGAGCTGTCCCTGGGGAACACTGTGTGCTCCTGAGCAGCCTGGGCTCCTTTGGAGCTGTCACTGGGGAACACTGTGTGCTCCTGAGCAGCCCAGGCTCCTTTGGAGCTGCCCCTGGGGAACACTGTGTGCTCCTGAGCAGCCTGGGTTCCTTTGGAGCTGCTCCTGAGGAACACTGTGTGCTCCTGAGCAGCCCAGGCTCCTTTGGAGCTGTCACTGAAGAACACTGTGTGCTCCTGAGGAACACTGTGTGCTCCTGAGCAGCCCAGGCTCCTTTGGAGCTGTCAGTGAGGAACTCTGTGTGCTCCTGAGCAGCCCAGGCTCCTTTTCCCTGCTGCACTGTGAGGAAGCAGTTGGCTTCAGCCAAGCGGCCCCAAGGTGGAGCAGAAGGATGGAGAAACTTCACCTGTACAAGTGCTGTTACAACAATGTGCAGTCTGAGCAGCCTGAGGGACATGCAGCACTCCTGAACACCAAGCTGCCATAAACAGGGACACACAAAGTGTGGAATCAGTTTTTCAATGGAGTATCACCAACACTCTGAACAGAAATGCCATTATTTATCTAGCAGGCTCTGGGTGCCTGCTGGTGTCTTGGTTGCATAATTAGCCATAACTTTCTCTTAACTTGAAAGTGCCTCCCCAAAAAATAGATTAGATTGGAAAGAAATGGAGTCGGGGAAAGGGAAGAAATGAAAAGTATTTGACAGCGTTTCTCTGCAGGTTTTTTTTTTTTCCTAGCAAATATTCAGAGGAGGTGCTGTAGGCTTCCTCCAAAGGAGGGTGATGTGCCTCCTGCTGGGGTAGTAGTTTTGTTCCTCCCTGGAAGTGCTAAGGTGTCTTTACATGTGTAAAAGATATTTAATTGCAGGGAAAAGACAAACAGCTCAGCACTGTTTAAAGGGGAAAAAATTATAATTTTTTTTTGTCACTGGAAAGAGGAGATAAAATGGATCTCACCCACAGGTAAGCAGCAGTGAGCAGTCCCAGCTGGTCACGCTTCCCCTGGGGTAATCAAATAGCACACTGGTTCTTAGGCTTAATTGAGAATGTGGCTTCAAGTAAAATTAATAATATGATAATTAATTTTACTGACAAGAACTCCAGGTGTACACACTTAAAAATAATGCTCTCTGCAAATTAAGTTAGCATTGGCAGTGCAGTTCTCCAGTCCTAGATGGCAGCATTAAGAACACTGTAAGAAATTTCCATTAGTTTTCTCTGGTTTGCTTTGCAATCGATATGAATGAGTGAGAAATATGTTGTTGGAATGTAAAAAAGCAGAAGTATAATTTCTTATTGATTAGTCTAACGCAGCCAGACACAAAAGAAAACAGTGCTTCAAATGCTAAAACAGGGAGGAAAGGAAGTTAAAGAGCACAATCAATTTATTGAATTCCAAAAGTTTGTGGCTTGTTTTGAAAAAAAATCACCGTGAGTTTCCAGGGATTTGATTAATGAAACTCTTCCTTGATATTCTCTGGACAGGGTTACAGGGAAGGCAGAGTTTAGAGGGAGGTGCACATGGAAAAGCCTCTCTCCCATGAAGATAGGAGATCAATCCTCACTGTTAGATTGTCTCAGTAAGGGAAGGGTTAAAGGCTAACTGAATCACTCTGTGCAGGAAACTTCTGTACAAACTCTTCCAAAACCTCTTTCCATCAAGATGTACCACGGAGGTCAATAACTCATTTGAGTGCTCTGTGTTGCATGCTCTGGGTTACAAAAAACTGTTTAAACCCAAGGAACTGTCTGGTCTCATCGTTCTGTCTCTCCTGATTTCAGCCTTGAAGCATCACTTTGAGCGCTGGGGGTTTTTTCAGTGCTAGGGCAAAGTTGATGAGGTCTTTAAAACGTGTGCTTGGAGGTATAAAGATACAAATCTGTGTGAATGTGGGGAGTTTCCTCTTCCCGTTTAACCAAACATTAAGATCCCTCACTTCTGTTTCCTTTGCTGAGGATTAAATTCTTCTTTAATTTCGGGGATAGTACTGTATAAGAAGGCAGAAGTGTTGCATCCTGGCTCCCCACTGCTCCCTGCTGCTGACAGATTTCATTTTGCACCCTCAGCCAGGGCAAGGCAGTGAGGACAAGCTTCAGGACCTTGTGTGTTTTATCTCAGTATTTGTGTGTGTTTTCACCTGTGAAACCTGCAGACTTTAATTGTCTGAGCCAGATTTGTGTCTGGCTTGTTTTTATTTGAGAGAGCAGTGTCTGCTTATGTGGGAGCACAATGCAAAAGGAGCCTGAGTTCCTCTGCAGCCTGACTGAAATTCAGTGTTACCTTCCCAAACTTGGTGGTTACAGGAATCACTGGAAGTCCTGTCGGTAGCCCAGGCTTGCTCAAACCCTTGCCACTGCTTTTAAGGACATCTGATGGGGCTAATCTCAAATTCTATTTTGGAAATAACATTTTGTGTGGTAGTAAAGTGCTTTGATGAGAGAGTGTAAATAACACAGGCAATACATGTGGGACAGTGCAGCTCTGGAGGTTTAATTTCATAAGAAAGGAAATCCTATCCAAAACATGAGAGTGAATCTGAGGGGCCAGCACTTAGGGTAACATATATAGCTTGATGTTGGTAAGTAAGCTAAGGATTATGGAATGCTCTTGATTTGGCTGTTCCTGGAGATACTCAGTGTTAAATTATCTAAGTGTTAAGATTGTGATCTGGCCTTTTCTTGTTAGAGTGCAGTCTCTAGTTGGGTTTTTTTACATTTTTTAGGGGGAAATACAAAAGCTAGAAAGAGGTATTTAGAGTTGAAAGATGTTTGTCAGCATATGTCCATGGAAATTGCTGAGAAGAAATGGTAAAAAAGCTCCTCAAAGCCAGCCCTGCTCACCCTCCTCCTCCTCCAGCCCTGCAGAAGGCTCACAGTTCAAACCTTATCAGTGTGATACAGCTTTTGCTCAGAGCTGCTGCGTTTCAGGAGGTGCTTCTGAGAGCAGCTGTGAATGAGATGTGCAATCTGTATCTTTTCTTCCTTTTACAGAATAATTTGCTAAGTGTATTGGTTTTTCTCCATGCACTGGTTTATGTGTGGATTGAGGCTGTGCTGGTTGACCTGTGCTGTATCTTTGTCTTCTCAGCTGTGACTGCAGAAAGTGGCCCTGAGGCACAAGTCCCACAAATGATCAGAGGAGCCTTGTGTTTGAACTTTCAGATCCTCTCGTAATTGGAATTTGTCCCTAATACTGAATGACACTGAAAACACCAGAATGTGAGAAAAGAATCTTTGCCATTTTGAAATATCATCATCTGCTCTTTGCTGGAATATCATTTAATTCATCAAACGGCTTCATTAATCCAGCAGACTCATTCACAGAGACATTTGATCACATGCACTGAGTCATAATGTCATCCTAACTACTTCTGAAACCATCTGAAAATCTATTCCTGTCCCAGAAGCAGTAAGGGGACTGTAAATCTGAAATGAAATAGAAAGGCAGATAACCAGATCAATGATTTGTTAATGATGATATTGCACAATTCCTTCACTCTTGATCCACAACAAAATTTAAAAAAACTGCTGTGGGCATGGTGTCCAGAAGTGACAAGGTGCCACCAGAGAGTTTGTGTGCAGGGACAGGGAGAGTCCTTGTGGGGCTCTCGGCAGCCAGGCCAGGGAGCAGAGCTTTGGCACAGCTGCTGAGGTGCAAACCCATCGGTATTTCTCCCTGCACAGCTCTGCTTTTGGCACTGAGAGGGAGGAATTGTTCCTCACTGCTGCTTTCCAACACTCTGTGCAGGAATTCCGAGAGGCAAACCCAGAGCAAGGATGGGCTCAGCCTTTGGGTGCTTCTCCTGGCCCAGGCAGCTCTGTACAGAGCAGCCTCAGCCCGGGGCTGTGGAGATGTGACCCTTGTGCTGTGCACACACTTTTGGTGTTAATGACAAATCCAGCCCCAAACGGGCCCCTCTGCAGCCCCATCGCTTCGCCAGGTGCTGGCAGGGGCTGAGCAATGCCTGGCTGGGGCAGGAGCTGCTCCCAGCACGGGGCTGAGGGGCTGGGACCCTCTGCAGCCCCACATCTCGCTGCTCTTCTCAGGACTGACAGCAAACTCCTTCCTGAATCTCAGTGTCCAGTACCCAATGTCTGGGAAAAGAGGCCCGATTTAAAGGTTTTTGGGTACAGTGGCTCAGGTTTGCAAACCTGGGTGCTGGTGGCAGGTGAGGGTGTGTGGTGAGTGTCTGACCTGGTGTTTCACCCCTCTGCCTTCTGCCATAAATGCTGCAGGATGATATTTAGCTTTAAGCACAGTGGGCTGTTGCCTAGAGCAGCAAATTTCCTGCAGGTGGGCATAGAGGGCCCATCACCTCTCTCCTGGCAATGCACTGCTCCCTGGCTGCTGCTGAGGAGGGCAGGGGAGCAGCTGATGGCAAGGTGTTCCCAGCCTGCTGAGCCCCAAGGTGGGAGCCACTCCCTGGCACAACAGTCCCAGTAAATCCCTTGTTTGGAGGAGGGGAAGGTATCTCCAAAGATTTGGCTGTGCTTCTCTAATTCTTGAGCTGGCTCTAGTAAATTAGATATGTGGAACTCCTTGCTGTGTCTCAAAAATGAGATTACAGTCACCTCCTACACAAGATCACTTTCAATTTCAGATGGCCTTAAGCTCCCTGTGCCTCTGGGCACATGCTAACTAATGCCACTGTTTTGCAGCCCTGATTGCAATATCTATTTTGTAAATTATTTCTGCCTAAGTTTCCCCAAACAAATTCAGTTTGCTGTTAAATGAGTCTCAGATACAGTCCCAGGCTTTGCTTTCAACAAGCAGTTGTCTGAAGAAAACACAGTGCTCATAAATATTTGCTGAAAGCAAACAGCTGGGGCAAAACTCTGGGCTTTAAGTGGCTGAAATGGCTCTGAATGTATTTGTTCTTTGCTTGCTGTGGTTATTCATCACTCTTCATCTTTAAAAGGAGAATGAAGCAGAAATCATGTGCAGTGCTGCTGAGTAAGAAAAACAAAGGCTTTGTTAGAGAAGCTGGATGTTACCTGTCTTTAGGTCAGGTGCCCTTCACTGCCTGTATTTATTTTATCACTGAAACAGTAATTTCAGGAAATACATCTTGCTTGTCCTGTGTGCAAGCTTGTGGGGTTTCTTTTCCTAGTATCACTGTCATTGTGATTTACTGATGAGCTAATCTCAGAACCCGTGGACTTCTGATCTTTTATGTGGGATCTGAGATAAGCTCAGGTGTTATCACAGTCCCCTGTCACTNGTGGACTTCTGATCTTTTATGTGGGATCTGAGATAAGCTGGTGTTATCACAGCCCCCTGTCACTGATGACAGCACCCCGTGGTCACCGATCCCTGGAGGCTGGCTGACATTTACACCGGAGCTTCCAGAGCTGCTCAGGTGCTGTGTCACCAGAAAGGGGACTCTGCTGGGTGGCAGCTGCTGTCCTGCAGCTGCTGTCCTGCTGTCCTGCTGTCCTGCAGCTGCTGTCCTGCAGCGCTGTCCTGCTGTCCTGCTGTCCTGCTGTCCTGCTGTCCTGCTGTCCTGCTGTCCTGCTGTCCTGCTGTCCTGCTGTCCTGCTGCCTGCAGCTGCTGTCCTGCTGTCCGGCTGTCCTGCGGCTGCTGTCCTGCTGTCCTGCTGCCTGCAGCTGCTGTCCTGCTGTCCTGCTGCCTGCAGCTGCTGTCCTGCTGTCCTGCAGCTGCTGTCCTGCTGTCCTGCTGTCCTGCTGTCCTGCTGTCCTGCTGTCCTGCTGTCCTGCAGCTCACCCACCCGGTTCCAGCTCCTCCTGACCCTGCCTGCAGCGAGGCAGCATTGCCTGGGTAGTGCAGTGGGTGAAGGCACACCGAGGAGACACTGGAAATTCAGGCTTTGATTTTAGCCAGCTGCTTTTATGTCCCATCTGCCAAAGAATAAGATTTGCTTTAATTCATGGGTTTGTAAATTGGCCTACCAATTTCTTTTTCAAACACTGTCTGGTTTGTAGAAGGGAATAGAATATTAACAAGGAGAAATCACTGTGCCATGAGCCATGTAGAGTTTCATCAAGAGCTCTGTGAAAGCAATCATCTGATGATAAAGTTTGGACACTAAATGGCAGAGGGGATGATTTAAAAAAAAAAAAATAGTTGTGCCAGTGCCAGGAGAAAGTGCCTGAATGTCAAACCTTTGCAGGGTGTGGCAGACACAGGTGTGAACGTGTGCTGAGCAGTTCCCCAGTGAGCTGGGGAAGGTGCTGGGGAGCCCTGGGATTTCAGAGCCATCCCACCACACATCCCCAGAGGCAGTGAACACGTGGATGGGGCTGCAGTGGGAAATGCAGGTGACATGTGACATTTTCTAGTGCTCTTGAAGAGGAGGAACTCATGTGTGATTGAAGCCAGTGCAATCAGAAATACTAAATTGCTGGGATCATAACAAAAGTGAATAAATGCTTTGAGTATTTGTCCAACATAAAACTGTTGAGATACATTTTATTGTTACTGCATAATATACCCGTGTTTAAGCTTCCAGAAATGAGTGCTTAAACTAGAACTTTCCTTTCCAGTATGAAACAGTCTGAGGAAAAGGGCTTGGTAAGGTTAGATAATACATCCTAGTTAGAGAGCTTAAGCCCAACAGGCTTTATCAACATACAGGAAATGATGAATTATAAACTAAAAGAAAACAATTCTGCTTGAGTGACTGGAGCCCACATAAGAAGAAGAAGAAGAAGATGAAAGCTTAGTTTCAGAAGATTGGTTTGAAGCAACATGAAGCAGGCTAAAGTTTCTGGGTTACAAGCACAGGGAGATCTTGGGACCCTGGAAAGCTGAAGGTGCAGCCTTGTGTGTGTAATGCAGTATTTATAATTGATGTGAAAATGGTTTGCATCCCCTTTACCTGCCCTTGTTATACAAGTAGGATAAAAATAAATTGTGCATGGCTTAAACTCTTCATTGTCAGGATAAACATTTCTTGGAGCTGTTTAAAGCTCCAATCTAAAAGTATATTGTCATGGGGCTTGAGCATAAATTGGCAAAATCTGTTCCTATGATTAAATTATAAGTCTAAAACCGCCTCATAAATAGAATGCCTTGTGGAGGAAGCCAGTAAGAATGAAAATAGTTTGTTTTATATTAAAGATATAATAGATAAGGAGCCATAGATCTCTGGGCAGAGAGCACAGAAAGTAAATCACAGTGATTATTTTTGTATTGGAATACACATCACATTGCATTATGCAGAGTCCTTGTTCAAGAGCAGCCTTCCTTCTACAAAAAGGTGAGAATTTTAATGTAGTTGAGTGTTACTGATGCTCCAAATAGAGCTCAGAGAGCAGCTGCAGACTGGGAATGTGTCAGTGTGCAGTGACACTGGGAGTTCAGCTGTGCCTGTGCTTGTGCTGTGCATCCTGCAGCATCCGAGGGCTGGTCCTTTCCCAGCTCACAACTGGAGCTCTGAAGTTCAAATCTCTCATTTGAACAGAGTGTCTTGCAGAAAGTGCCTTACTTCTGAGCTTTGGTGGTTTTGGTTTTTGTTTGTTTTGGGGGGTTTTGTGTTTTTTTTTTTGTGTTGTCTTTTTTTTTTAGTCTGCTGTTTTTGTGCTGGTGTCACTTTAGACCAATATACCCTTTTCAAAAACCTGAGCCAAAAGCCACCAATACACAGAACCTTTCATTTGACCTCAGGCATCTTGAAGTGTGTCTGTTTTTGCAGGTATAATGTGGCAGCTCCTCACAAACTCTTTGCTCATTGATCAATTCAGAGAAGTGAAGGGGTGTGCTTGTTTTCTCTTGGCAGGTGTAATGTTTACCAGGTGGGGTTTTTTTGGTTTTTTTTCCCATTCCATTGAAGGATTTGGGACAAACTTGTTTTGTGTGTTGGGTGAGGATGTTGTAGTCATCAGGCCTGGTCGGTGAGCCCTCTCTGTGGGAGTTGGAAATTCTGGCACCATGCTGGGCATTTTTAACTTACTCAGGCCACAGAGAAAGTGCAGAGACTTCCTTCCAAAACCTGCCTGTGAGAGCAGCTCAGACTGCTGGTCTGCAGGTTTGCTTTTCTTTTTTCTTACACCTCTTTACCTCCATCTCCAGTGCAATTGCAAGTTTAGATGGATGTGCAGAGAAATGTTGGTAGGTTATTTCTGGAGTCAAGTAGAGGTTGGCTACAAAGAGGGATGTAACCTCAGCCTCACTGATGGAAGCAGTGATTAACATTATGATAATTACCTGTAACACCCCTGATTCCCCACAAGTCCAGGTACTGTGCAATTACATCTCATTTTTCTAGTTAAGGCATCAGAAAAGCTCTGCCTAAAGATGTTATGGTTATTTGTAATTCTCAAGGATAAGCTGTGTATCTGATATTTTGAAATGCTCCTGTGCCCAGTCAGCGATTCCCTGAACTGATTCTGTTGTAATTAACGAGGACACCCTCTAATCCCTTTTTGCCACAGTGTTCACAGCTCCTCTCTCCTGTGCCTCCGAGCCGAATCGTCAGGGGCTGGGGCCCTTCACTCTGTGACTTTGGGAGGAGATAGACACAGCCCGGGTTCGGTGGCAAAGGGTTCCACAATTGAAATGTAGAAATGCCCTTGTGCTGGGGAGCCCCGAGGCAGCAGGAGGGGGAGGCACAGGGGTGCCACGGGTGGGTGCTGCGGAGAAAAGGCGCTCCGAGCTTTGCTGGGCGTTTTTGGGCTCCTCTGTAACCCAGAACAAGAAGGGAGGAAATTACTGATCTAATCCTAGAATGGAGGCTGTACAAGAGCTTCTGTTTTCCAGAAAGATTTCTTTAGTTAATTCTGGATGCCTGCTGGGGTCAGGGTTTGGGCTCTCATCACTTCTTTTTTTGGAGCATCCGCAGAGAAAAGCAACGCGTGCTCCTCTGTGCTATTCTGAACCTGCTGGCTCTGCTCTCAGGCTAATGAGCCTGTCACGTGGGGCTGCATTCCAAATGGTAACAATTATTTGGATGAAATAGTACCAGAATGTGTAAGAAAAAAAAAAAATCTTATTCTATTTTTAATGTGAAAGGGAAAAAAAATGACCTGGCAAGATGGCGCAGATGTTGGCACTCTCTGTCCTCCCTGACAATCAGGAGGGTCAGGTTTCTGCAGCTCTGCCTGGTGGAGATCTGTGTTCTGAAGGTGCAGAGCAGCCCCTGGGTGGGGGCTGCTGCAGGCAGTGCTCAGGGCTCCCCTGGCTGGGGTCTGCCTTCCTGCTGTGTAACCTTCTCTCAGCATCCTCGAGGGATGGACACTGGGAAGGAAGGAACTGAAATTCTCAGCTAATTACATCAGTCTCAGTAAAAAGTTTCAACAGCTTCTCCAAATATTGTAGGGCTCTAGATAAAAAATAACTGAGATGACATGTTATCAATTTCAATTTTAAAATAATGGCAGACAATATAACATCTGTAAGGGCTTACATGTAAACAGCTTTATGCAAAGGAACTATGAATAATAGAAAAGGGCAAATAAAATTAAATTTAACCCATTCATTCCCTTTTTACTCATATTTCAGTGTTTCTAAATGAGGAAGTTTCTTTAAATCTATTTGTGGATCATTGAGTGTCGGTTGGAGGAAGGTTTTTTGGGTTCTAAACATCCATGTTCAGATTTTCAGACATTTTCCTAGTGTTACTTTATTGCATCTGACCTTTAGTATTAATTTTTCTTCATTCAAAATTTCCATGATATTTGTCTGAAAATGCCAAGTTCAGGAACTTAAAAAATCAGTAACTGTTTGCTTTGCTTTTCATCAGTGATCTGATTGGCAAATCCTATTTTGCAGGAGCCCTGCTTATGTAGAAACAATTACACCTGGAGTAGACTCATCAGGAAATAATATTATGTGTATTTTAAATATCACTAAGGGGAAGAAATCTGATTATTGGCTATTTGGATCTGAGATTTTTTTCTTTAGCTACCAGAAAACCCCACCTGTGTATGTAAACTATGTTGTTGTCTCTCTTTTCAGCCTACTTTAAAAATGTGTCCCTCCTCCTTTTATGTTTTTATGCTTCAAAGAAACCATTAAAAAAAAAAAAAAGGAGCTGGTAGTGGTTACTTTGATTTTTTTGTAGCCCAGACAAGGAGCCCCTGTGTATTTCCTAACTGGCCTCATAAATGTCTCTGTGTACTCCAGAGTCCCCGCGGTGGGGATGATTATCAAGAGATGATGATGCTTCATCAGTGTCATTTAAATTATGCTCAATAGTGCAAAGTGCAGGGCTGAGTCCTTAGTCCAGTCTCCACACATATATAAATACATAAATATAAATGTGTGTATAAATACATCGCTTTGCACACTGTCAGAGGAGCTGGGCTTGGCTCCCTCTCATGCAGTGAGTGTGCTGTGTGACCTTGGCTGAGAGCTGGGCTCTGCTTTCTCCAAAGCAATCCCTTACTTTTGCATGTCCAAATTATCACAGCAAATTCATTTTGTTCTCCTTAATTAATTTTTTAGGAATGCTGATAACCTTCAGCTCCTAATGATTCAGTGGGACTCGTGTGTGACTGGTGCTTCTGGCAGATGAGCTCTGTTCTCTCCAGCTGGGCTCTCAAACACGGGAGCACTGCAAAATTCAGTGGCCAGGTTGGAAATGTTGGTCCTCAGTACTCGGTGAACTTCTTCCCGAAAAACCAAAGCTGGGGTAATAATTCCTCTGGCAATGGTTTCAGGGCTGTGAGAGGAGAATGCTGCCATAAATGAGTGCTGTTTGTTACTGAGGCACCGTGAGGGTTTCTGTGCTCAGGGTGCTGTTGTACCTCGTGCACCATTCCCAGGTTTGTTACCAGATCTCACCTGTGCTCCTTCTCCAGTTTGTCATGGCAAACTTCTTTACTTTGATGGAAGAAACAAAAGTTTCACTTTTGTTGTAGTATTTAACAAGTGTTGGTGAGAGGAAAATGGGTTCAGACGCAGGAGTTTCGGAACTTGGATGCTGGCTCTCCTGGGTGGAGGCTCCTTTCTGAGGGTGTGCAGCCCTTGGGGAGTGCAGGCTCCGACACCTCCCTGGGGGTTCAGCAGTGCTGCTCCTGTGTGTCCTTCATGGTGGCCACAAAACGCTTCACTGCCTTCCTTCTGGCACCCAGGAGCCACTAGGTGGGCATTATTTCTAGAGGTCACGTTTCAGAAAAGGAAGAGCAGATTTTTCACAGCACAGAGAGGTTTGGCTTCTTCCTCTCACTGTGGTGGGGGGAAGAATGACTTTTTAATTCCCACCTGTGTCTCATCAAACTGAGGCATTTACTGGGGTAATGCAGTTGTTCAGAAATTACACTGAAAGTATCAGGCAGAGGGGCTGAGCTTTAATTGAAGTTTTGCTGTTATCTCCAACAAGGGAATAGTGGCATAATTAGCTGGTGTGACACGAGATACTCTGTGTATGCACCTGAAAGGGGCACAGGGAATGTCATCTGCTGCTATCCCCATCAGAAAGCAATACTGCTTTAACAAAAAAAAAGTGTCACTTGAGCACAGAAGAATTGCTGGTGCAGGTGAAAAAGACAGGGGGATCTTGGACTGACAAGCTGATTTTTGTATTGTTGATTGCTACTCTCTCCCCTCAGCTGACATTGTATTCCTTGAATGTTTCTAGAACACCAGGGAAAATAAAAAGNTTTCTCCAAAGCAATCCCTTATTTTTGCATGTCCAAAGTATCACAGCAAACTCATTTTGTTCTCCTTAATTAATTTTTTAGGAATGCTGATAACCTTCAGCTCCTAATGATTCAGTGGGACTCGTGTGTGACTGGTGCTTCTGGCAGATGAGCTCTGTTCTCTCCAGCTGGGCTCTCAAACACGGGAGCACTGCAAAATTCAGTGGCCAGGTTGGAAATGTTGGTCCTCAGTACTCGGTGAACTTCTTCCCGAAAAACCAAAGCTGGGGTAATAATTCCTCTGGCAATGGTTTCAGGGCTGTGAGAGGAGAATGCTGCCATAAATGAGTGCTGTTTGTTACTGAGGCACCGTGAGGGTTTCTGTGCTCAGGGTGCTGTTGTACCTCGTGCACCATTCCCAGGTTTGTTACCAGATCTCACCTGTGCTCCTTCTCCAGTTTGTCATGGCAAACTTCTTTACTTTGATGGAAGAAACAAAAGTTTCACTTTTGTTGTAGTATTTAACAAGTGTTGGTGAGAGGAAAATGGGTTCAGACGCAGGAGTTTCGGAACTTGGATGCTGGCTCTCCTGGGTGGAGGCTCCTTTCTGAGGGTGTGCAGCCCTTGGGGAGTGCAGGCTCCGACACCTCCCTGGGGGTTCAGCAGTGCTGCTCCTGTGTGTCCTTCATGGTGGCCACAAAACGCTTCACTGCCTTCCTTCTGGCACCCAGGAGCCACTAGGTGGGCATTATTTCTAGAGGTCACGTTTCAGAAAAGGAAGAGCAGATTTTTCACAGCACAGAGAGGTTTGGCTTCTTCCTCTCACTGTGGTGGGGGGAAGAATGACTTTTTAATTCCCACCTGTGTCTCATCAAACTGAGGCATTTACTGGGGTAATGCAGTTGTTCAGAAATTACACTGAAAGTATCAGGCAGAGGGGCTGAGCTTTAATTGAAGTTTTGCTGTTATCTCCAACAAGGGAATAGTGGCATAATTAGCTGGTGTGACACGAGATACTCTGTGTATGCACCTGAAAGGGGCACAGGGAATGTCATCTGCTGCTATCCCCATCAGAAAGCAATACTGCTTTAACAAAAAAAAAGTGTCACTTGAGCACAGAAGAATTGCTGGTGCAGGTGAAAAAGACAGGGGGATCTTGGACTGACAAGCTGATTTTTGTATTGTTGATTGCTACTCTCTCCCCTCAGCTGACATTGTATTCCTTGAATGTTTCTAGAACACCAGGGAAAATAAAAAGAAGACATTAACTCCTCTGTTGTTTCCAGTGGATATAACTGATTTTTGAGCAGGACCTGCAGTGGGGAGTGGATCTGAGATTTCAAAATGTGAGGGATTGCCATGCAGGTGTTCTCTGCTCTCTGGTCAAGGTGTGAGATGGAATACAGAGGAATCTGTAGTTTGAAAATGAATCATTTTGAGGAACCTGTGGACAAGGCTGCCTTTCTCAGCAACACCTGTGAGTGCACATGAGATAATGGGTGGATCCCTAAATCACCATTTCCTGCTGAGAAGTCTCTGGTTGCTGATGACATTGAGATAGTCTCATGCTGAGTTATGGTAACAATTAAGAGGTTGTACTACTGCAGCCTGTTTTCATCAGTCCCCTTGGATCAAAGCACTTTTATATCTTTCAGCTTCTGTATCCCAGAAGACTTTGATCATAGGGAAGGGATTTAGTGTGATAAATTTAGCAAAGAATGAAAAATGCTGTAAGACTTCTGAACAGCAAGTAATGACTTTAGCCAGGATCTTGTGTAATTGGAAGGATTTATCCTGCTACAGGATACAAAGGCCAAAAAACCTTTTTATTTTCCTGTTTATAGCCCCTGTCACTTACTGTCTTAAGTCCAGATGTGATGATCTGCCCCTTAAAATAGGATTATTGATGAAAGTGAAGCTTTTTCTTTCCTTTACCAGGAGTCACTTCCTGCGAGTGTGCAGCCACGGGGATGGGATGGCTGCTCTGAGGAAGGCACTGTGGCATGGACACAGAGGGCTGGAATAATGTGGAACATGTTTTTGGTGGTTTGGTTTTGGGTTTTCTTTTTAGAAAAAAGTTTAAAACCTCTGCCATTCCATATAGTCTGACAGCAAAAACATTGGTCTTCAGAAGTAGCTTGAGATAGGAATAAAAGTCACACCAAAAAGGCTTAGCACTCTCCAGAGAAGGCAGTAAACTTCCCTGGGGTGTGGAAATCTGCATTCTTTCAGCTGCCTGGAAAATGCTGTAGGAAGACACCACCTCAGTTTGGTCCTTTGGG
Source organism: Aleadryas rufinucha (assembly GCA_013397815.1). Classification (NCBI taxonomy): domain Eukaryota; kingdom Metazoa; phylum Chordata; class Aves; order Passeriformes; genus Aleadryas; species Aleadryas rufinucha. The sequence continues at coordinate 265,100 of VZTH01006497.1, read as the reverse complement.
ATTGTCTGGAGCCTCTTTGCTTTTATCAGCCAGTTACTACACTACCACTAGAAGAGCAATTTTGCTCTTGCAGGTGGATGAGAGGCTGGGCATGTGCTGGCAATGTGTGCCTGCAGCCCAGAAAACCAATCATGTCTTGGGCTGCGTGAAAGGAATCATGGCCAGCAGGCTGAGGGAGATGCCCCATCCCTGGAAGTGCCCAAGGCCAGGCTGGACAGGGCTCTGAGCAACCTGGACCAGTGGAAGGGGTCCCTGGCCATGGCAGAGGGGCTGGAATGAGGTGATCTGTAAGGTCTCTTCCAATCCAAACCATTCCATGACCTCATGGAAGCTAAATAAGATCCCCTGCTTTGTTAGGCTTTGGCCCAGACTGTCCCCAAAACATGCAGTGAACACAACTGACTGTTTCTGATTTCTGGTGAAGCTGCAGAAAGTGCCACAGGTGAACCTGACAAGTCTTGCTGAATGTGAGTGTTGTGTTCTCCTGTGATTTGTGTAATCTTCTCTGTAAACAATTTTTTGCCTCCAGAAATTCACTGTCCTGCCTTAGCCTCATTTTCCTTTAAAAAAGCCCAAGGCTGACCTCCTGCCAGGTGCTGCTGTTTCAGTTATCAGTCTCACTTCCAGTCCCTTATCCAGGACATTTCCCAGAGTCCTGCCATGCACAATGAAGAAAGAATCAAAAGACAAAGCATTTTCCTTCCTCACTTATCCAGGGGACTGTGTGTCTGTTAAGTGAAAGTCAGTGACATCTGTGTGTTAATTAAAGCAGACAGTTGGAGCTAGATTTACCCACAAGACTTTATTATTATAGAGGCAGCCTGAAGAAGTGGTATCAACAGACTCATTAGTAACCATGGGAAGAAGGTGTTAATTAGGGAATGTGTGATCCTAACATAAGACCAATTTGGGGCAAAAAACCAGGTGAATGATATGGAGATGAGCTGCCAGTGATATATTATATCAGAATTACTGTGCACATTGCACTGGCATTAATGGTAGTGGCAGAGCAGAGTGGGATGCTGGCTGATTCACATTAGTGTCAAGTCAAGCAGTTAAAGCCCTAAAAACGAAATGAGGAAGTCTAATTGCCTGTTCAGAGTCAAATAACATGCACTTTATTACCAAATTCCACCGTTAACAGCCCAGAAAACCAATTGTGGCTGTCAGGAAAAGGGACAGCTGAGTGACAGATGTGAGGAGGGGAGCATCTGGCTGGGGCTGGGTACCAGTGCTGGTCCTGGTTCAGCAGCAGCACCGGGCTCTGCAGAGCAGCTGCTGGGGCTAAACACACCTGATTGTGTGCTGGAGACCAGGAACAGGAGTCGTGTGCAGGTTAAGGATGAAATGCAGCTTCCTGCAGTCAGTGCTTGAGAGAGATTTCCACGGAGAGTTGGAACAGAAAGGAAGCAGTGAAGCTTGGCCTGAGGAGGGTGGGGATCCTGTGGCTGGGATGCAGACAGGCAGAGGTTGTATAATCTTGTCCAAGGAGAGATTTTTCTACTAACTTTCAAATATTTAGAGCTTAAAAAGTGGTTTCACAGCACGTGTCAGTCTGAGCTGATGGAGCAAGCTGTGGTTTGTGGCCCTGGGAGCTGGGTCCGTGCTCTCCCCCAGGTACCTGTGCTCAGCTCAGAGCCCCAGGCAGCCTGCTCAGGCTGGCTGTAGCTCCTTCAGGAGGGACTGGGTGTGCAGCCTGGGATCCTTCTACCCTTCTCTCATCTTCCTTGCAGCAGCACAGTCAGAGGTGGTTTCCCTCCAGTGCTGCTCAGTTGCAGTGCTCACTCCCTGTCAGCCTCTGTGCCAAGTGCAGAGCCTCCACCAAGGCAGTGCTGTTCCTGATCAGAGCAGGCATCCCAGGGTAATCCAGTGATTTCCTTCGGGGCAGTGAGAAGCCATTAGCAGGTTCATACCATTTTGCTCTTATTTAATTGCATCCCAAGGAGAGGACTGAGCTGGCAGGATGGCTGAAGGCTGAGGTGACCCAGTACGGACTCCAGGCATGAAGGTTCCTTTTTTAATATTCCATGCCACATCCCTGCAGCAGCCTGTGGCAGGAGGGCCCCTGGTTTCACTCGGTGCACACGTGCAACCTTTGTCCCCTGCCACAGAAACACCCATGGCTGAGCCATCATACAGAACCATCAAAGGGGAACACCACAGAATCATCAGAGGGGTATCAGCTTCTTGAGGTCCAGCAACTCTGCCCACACGAGTTGATTAAGGCAGAGAGAGAGATGATGCTGAGAGCTCTGTTTATTCTCCTGAGTGTTTTGTGTGTCAGTGACACCCAGAGCAGTGAGGAAGCTCACTCTGAAGGGATGCTCTGGCTCAGCCCCTGTGCACCTGCCCAGCCTCTGCCCTGAAGGAGCCTGCAGTGGTTACCTGGGTGAGGTGTGATTGAGGGATTCTCTGCTGATCCCCTGCAGCCTGGGACTCTGCTG
>VZTH01006497.1:228469-261854 GCA_013397815.1 Aleadryas rufinucha | reverse complement strand
TCCACGGAGAGTTGGAACAGAAAGGAAGCAGTGAAGCTTGGCCTGAGGAGGGTGGGGATCCTGTGGCTGGGATGCAGACAGGCAGAGGTTGTATAATCTTGCCCAAGGAGAGATTTTTCTACTAACTTTCAAATATTTAGAGCTTAAAAAGTGGTTTCACAGCACGTGTCAGTCTGAGCTGATGGAGAAAGCTGTGGTTTGTGGCCCTGGGAGCTGGGTCCGAGCTCTCCCCCAGGTACCTGTGCTCAGCTCAGAGCCCCAGGCAGCCTGCTCAGGCTGGCTGTAGCTCCTTCAGGAGGGACTGGGTGTGCCGCCTAGGATCCTTCTACCCTTCTCTCATCTTCCTTGCAGCAGCACAGTCAGAGGTGGTTTCCNCAGTCTCCCTCCAGTGCTCTCCAGTGCTGCTCAGTTGCAGTGCTCATTCCCTGTGCCAAGTGCAGAGCCTCCATCAAGGCAGTGCTGTTCCTGATCAGAGCAGGCATCCCAGGGTAATCCAGTGATTTCCTTCTGGGCAGTGAGAAGCCATTAGCAGGTTCATACCATTTTGCTCTTATTTAATTGCATCCCAAGGAGAGGACTGAGCTGGCAGGATGGCTGAAGGCTGAGGTGACCCAGTACGGACTCCAGGCATGAAGGTTCCTTTTTTAATATTCCATGCCACATCCCTGCAGCAGCCTGTGGCAGGAGGGCCCCTGGTTTCACTCAGTGCACACGTGCAACCTCTGTCCCCTGCCATAGAAACACCCATGGCTGAGCCATCACACAGAACCATCAAAGGGGAACACCACAGAATCATCAGAGGGGTATCAGCTTCTTGAGGTCCAGCAACTCTGCCCACACGAGTTGATTAAGGCAGAGAGAGAGGTGATGCTGAGAGCTCTGTTTATTCTCCTGAGTGTTTTGTGTGTCAGTGACACCCAGAGCAGTGAGGAAGCTCACTGAAGGGATGCTCTGGCTCAGCCCCTGTGCACCTGCCCAGCCTCTGCCCTGAAGGAGCCTGCAGTGGTGTCCTGGGCAGGGTGTGACTGAGGGATTCTCTGCTGATCCCCTGCAGCCTGGGACTGTGCTGGGAGCTCTTCTGATCCGTGCTGGGCTCGCAGTCACCTGGTTCCACGTTCCCCATGGCTGCACTCACCTCTGGGTGTGGGTTCATTAGAATGCACACACAGGAAATCAGGTAAAAAAGTGACAATATCCAGGAATTAGAAGTGCTTGTTATTTCTCCAGTTAAAGATAATGAGAGGAACGTAACAAATAGAACTATAATCACAGGGTTTTTTTTTAAAAAAGCAGAGATAATTTGGACTGTTCTGTTTCTATTGTACACAGAAGCTGAGGTGACTGAGGGCTTTAAAATGTAATTAACATTTTCTACTGATAAGCTTCATACTGTTTTTCCTGTCTTATTTTCTTGTGTCTTTTATTTTCTCAGCTTGCTTTCGATCTACCTTTCCAGCAGAGAAAAATAACCACTTGCTGCTAAATTAGCACTCACAGATGGGCAATTTTTGTAGGAATTCATTCTCTTGGTCTAATTAACGATGCCTAAATTTCCACTGGTGCCTCCAGTAATCCTTTGACAAAGGGTGTCTTCAAAACCTCTGGAAGTTTTAACTTTTCAAGGAGAGAATGAAGTGAAGCTGGAACTATTTAGGGTGGGATTAAGGAGGAAGCAGAATTAATAAATGTGCTTTGGAGAGCCTTTTTGATAAGGGAGTCAATCCTGTGCTAGATTCTATGGGAAGTAGCATCAGTCTGTATTTCATGAGCTGGGAGATGCCATCACCCAGGAAGTCTGAAAGCACAGCTGGCTGAATTAGCTTCTACTACATAATTATGGTAAACCTGTTGATCAATATTGTGTGCATTTTTTATACCTTCATATAGAGGCTGCTGATCTCTCTGTATTAATGCTGATAATAGTCCTGCTTCTCTCAGCAATCAAAGGGCTTAAACTTGAGGTTTCTTTCTTCTTGCCTCTTGCTCCCACAGTTAATTACTCTTTTAGCTCAGTAAAGCAAATGGGGATTCTATTAATTTATTATTTTACTAACTTTGAAAGAAAAGAAAGTAAAAATGTCCACACCAGGAGAGGGACTGATGGAGTGTGGACCCATGAAGTCTCTATTAGTGCAGTCCCTAATAATAAGCCTTCATAAATCCTTTAAATATTGAAGGCTGAAAGAGCAGCATTTCCCCAATAAGAGCTCATTATTCACCTGTCTTGAAAATGCATTTAGCAGTGTAATCCTCTGTGTTAATCCCTCCCCAGCAGCTGGTTCCAGTTCTGTGTTTTCTCTGCTGTCCCCCTGCCTTTGCAGGCTCAGTTGTCCAGCAGTGTCACGCTGCAGCTCCAGGCTCAGGGAGGACACCCAGCACAGCCTCCCCAGGCAGCACTCGAGCTGCCTTTGAGGAGCTCTGCCTGCCTGCCATGCCACCCTCAGGGGGCTGAAAGGATTCCCAGGGCTGTAAATCACCACCAGCAGAATTTGATTTGAAGACTGATGCATCTGAGGTGCTGAGATGAGGCTGAATTCTGTTATGGGCAAGTGGAAGATGCCTTCAGCCAATGCAGCCCTTCAGGGGCCATTTAAGTACCTTTCATGGTCTGCCCCAGTATGCAGAAAGCAAATTAACAGATAAAGAGTAGGACTCTTCTATAGATTCTGATTTATTGAGTCACTGGTTTCAGTACCTGTAGCAGGGTGCAGAGCACATCTCCACAGCCTTGCCTGTCGTTGCTGTGGTGCAACCCAAGCACCTCCGTTTGAATTGTTTTACACAGTTTTAGCTGAAGCTCTGATCTCACCCTCAGTATATTTGATGAAAGCTTTTAGTTCCCACAGGGTTAGTTTTTACCAGGTACCGTGCAGGGAGCCCCCCACATCAGTTAAAGCCCCTCAGTGTCCTCTGGGAGCTGTGTGGAGGATCAGAGCTGTGCTGGGCAGAACAAACCTACAGCAAAACCTGCAGCAAAACCTACAGCTGCTCATCAGAAACAGGCAGCTTGTAATTCCCCCTCTCCTGCTGCCTGTAGGACTTGCATGAGCTGCACAATACATCACACTCATGCAAATGCCAGTCTAACTTCCCTAATGAATGCAAATCCTAATAATCCAATATATGTCAGAATATAGCCACAGACTCACAATCCTCTCTGCCTGCTGTTCAATTCATTCCATTCAGATCCTGATTTGTAGGAAATCCTGTATGTGGAAGCTGCTGTGGCTGGTACCATTTGTGTCAAGGCCAAACAGGTGACAGGGCTCCTGTCTGCTGCCAGAATGGTGCCATCAAACCCCCGTGGGTGATGGCTTCTTCAGCAAAAAGGGACTGAAATCACGAGCAGCAGCTCAGCTCTGTGCAGTCCCTAGGAGAGGATGGTCCTGAGCAAACAAGTGTCACTGGAGATTTCAGAGCAGACGTGTGACATGGTTTTAGTGGTTGGCTTTGCACTGACTTTAATGTGTAACACAGGGTACACAACAGCAGTGAACACACAGGAAATGTCAGGGATGGAGCTCCCTTCCCATTTTCAGGAGTAACACAGGCAATAATCTCAGCCACTTTCAGTAGGATTGGAGTCCTAAGGTCCTTTTCAAAGTGTTCACCAGGATGCACAATTTCTTTTCTGTGAAAAATTTCAGCACAAATTTGATTTGCCAAAACCAGATTTTCTTTATGTTGAAAATGTTTATTTTCTGAAAAGCTGTTGATTCAGTGGAAATCAAGTGTTTAGTCAAAAACCATTCAGATGTCAAGAGAGGAACTGGACCCGTTTTACTGGTGAAAGGTGCCAGTACCAGAGTCAGAGCAGTGCTTTGGGCCCAGTGTGGGTATGGCCAGGCTGGCTGTAAAAGAAAGCTTTTAGGGTGCTGGGCATGGTTAAATGGCAGCAGCAGAGTTTGGGGTCGTGCTGGGAAGCAAAGGCAGCTCTCCATGCTGAGAAGTGGCTGAGCAGTGTGGGCACAGCCCCTCGTGAGGCTGTGCAGGATGGCCCTGAGCTGCACCAGGGGAGCTGGGGGCGATGCTCTGGGGGCACCTGGGCTTTGGAAATCGCCTGTCCCACGCCTCCTCCTGCTGCAGTGCTCACACCCACCCTAAATGTCTCTGGGAGTGAGACCTCTGGCACGGCTCCCAGCAGCACAAAGGGAACTGTTGATGTTCTCTCACTTCACAGAGGGCTTTAATCACTTAAACCCAAGGGATAAAGTGATGCTGCATTATTGAAGCAAATAGCCCAAGTGCCTAATGCATAATATAGCAACTTGCTATAAAATGTATAAAATCTTATAGATTTCAGGGTGAATCATGACTGATGAGAAATGAAGCAGGATTTGCATTTCACACAGTGACTCATCCTCTGCTGAAAGAGCTGACAGCACCTGAAACAAGCCAGTGAGGATCATGTCAAGGCACACAATGCTGGTTCATTGCTTCCAAGTACTTGCAATATGTTTGTGCTTTCAACATCAGGAATATAAAATTTATTTTTGGAAATTATTCACTGAAGGTGACTGAGAAGCAAAATATGATTTTGGAGAAGTGCAGAAAAGGAAATCACTTCCAAGCTGAAAACTGAATTTATTTTCTTGAACAATGGTTATTGATTTTCTTTTTTTGAAACAAAAATCTCCTGTGGGATGAAAAAACCCCATTGCTGATAACACACCTGTGGCATAAAAATACTTCACCTAAAATGTATTGACCTAAAAATACTTTACTTAAAATGTATTGACATAAAAATTGTATTAAATTTTTTCCACATTTCAGGACTTCCCATTTTCCAAACCTGCTGCCACGTCTGTGGAGCTCAGGTATGTTTGGCTCTGACAACAGAGCTTCACAAAACAAACCCCTAACTTCCTTCCCATCTGAAATGATTCACCCTTAATGCTGGAAAATGAACTGTGCAGCAGTTTCGTGTCCGTACAAGCTGTCAGGGATTCCAGAATGCTTTCTTTTCCCCCCCAGCTGTTTGATATAAAATTTATGCAGGGGATGTTGTTCCTGTTGCTGTGCTCCTGCTCCCCATGGCTCGAGGGCAGTGGCCCCCAGGACACCTCAGCAGAGCTCTCAGCACTGCCAGGGCAGGCAGGAGCCAGCTGAGCCTGTGCCAGGGGGGGCAAAGCTTCAGGGCTTTGTTTGCTCATGGGACCCCAGGGGCCGAAATGGGGCCCTTCAGAGATGTTCTCCCACAGTGGTACAGGAGAGGTGATCAATTAGCTCTGATACTCACTCATTAGTGCTCAGTAGCTGCCCCCTTACTGAGCTGTTGCTGGTTGCACGTTGCTGGCTTATGCCTGTGAGTTCTGGTAGGTTTTTTAATGGTAAGTAGGTTAATCCCTCTTCCTGGCTGAGAAACGTGAAGTTAGATGCAAAAGTCCCCAAAGCAAGAAGCCTTACTTGGAAAAAATTACGGAAGTGTAAATCAAGAAAGCAATATTGAACTTCAGAAGACAGCATACAATAATATGACACTTTATTCCACTGCTGCCTGAGGTTTATATATACTACTGTCACTTCCTTGCTGTTCTCCACCAGTAGTCATTTTCTTTCAATCTAATTTTTATTTCCCAAGGGTTTGCTAAGGTTAAAAGTGCTAGAAAACCAATGACTATTCACTTGCCAAAGGACAATAAATTCAATTAACCACTGTTGGTAGCCAAGTCAGGCCTGAACTATTTATATGTAAATAGGTGCAGAACCCGGTGGCACAGTGCATGATTATTGGCAGCTCATTGCAGACTCCATATTGAAAATTAAATACACTGCAAAAAGCAATGTGTTTCCTTTAAATTCTGCCTGCAAGAAAAACTTCTGAATTTCTCTTGCTGTGAGTGGCCTTACTATGCATTAGAAACCTAATTATTCAAGGTCAGACTTGATGGGATCTTTCACTAACTTGTTTTATGTTAATTATCTTAATAATCAAACCCACATAACCATGGTAGTGATTTCCAGCTGGTGGGGTAGGTTTAATAAGGGTCACACTGCTTGTGCTGCTGTCCAGGAAATGATGCTGCTGTGAGGGGTGTGTGGTGACCATACCGATGTGCTGGGGTCAGACCTCTCAGTGACCCTTCCCCACATCCAGTTTGGGGGCCAGGCAGTGACAGTTCCTCTGTTCCTGTGACAAATCCCCTTCTCCCAGGGTCCTTGGGATTTCAGGTGTGGTGTGAATGGTTCAGTCACTCTGGGAGCTCTGGGACAGCAGCTGGAGCTGCCCCACATCAGCCCTGGCAGCCTCGGAGCCTGGGGGTTCCTGGTGCTCCTGGCACAGTCTCAGAGCTGGTCACCCCTGCATGTCCTGCTCAGGGAGCTCAGGGAGCTCTGCTTTGGTGTCTGAAACAACAACAGCTTTTGGGGCAGGGGAATGCAGCAAGAGACAGCTTTCCTTCTCAGGATTTGTGTGCTACTCAGCTTTTCTGCTGGCTTTCACTGTAACAAAGCATCATTCAGGACAAAAAAAAATACCTTTTTATGCCTCTAAATAATTCTGAGTTGTTTGGGTTGGTTTTTTCTCTTTTCAAAAGAATCTGGTTATCGGTCTTGATGGGAAGTGGGGTGTGGGGAGACATCCCACAGACAGTGGGACACTGAGAAGGGTGGAAAGGGAGGACGAGACTGAGCTGCTGTCCCCTGTCAGTGATTATGGCAATGAAAATTTCCTCTACCTGAGCAAGAACAGCTCAGAAATTCCTGAGCTGTCCCTGTGCTCCTTCCTCTCCTGAACAAACACTGCTCCCATAACCCCTAGCACTACAAGCAGGGATTCTGTCATGGCCTGTGTGCTGTATATGGATTTTTATCAAACTGGGAAGCTGACCAATGACCCCGGTGCTGCAATCTGCTTCCTTCAAATTCCTTCCTGACACACGTCTGTGTGCACTTGCAGGATTGTTGGAACACGATATTCTTAAGAGAAAAAAAAAATCAGTGTCTAGAACTCAGCCATCTCCTGAATGAAACAGATTTACAGAGATTGTACATTTCTTTCCAGATGGCCAGCTCTGCTGTTGTTTAATGCAGAACCTTTTCTGTACATTGACATTAGAAAATTCTCTTGTTTTTCTCTGTGGCATAAAACTAAGTTTTCATGAGTAAAACTAACAAAAATTGGACCTGTTATTCAAAGTATAAGTTTGCTGGTTCTGTTGTAATGTGTATTTTAAAAGTATGTTCAAAGATGGGAATACACATTTGAAAAACAATTTTTAAAAGACTCATACCCTGTTATGCTGCATTTTTGATCAAACAGATCTATTTGCTTTACAGCTGAGTCATTTTAATGATTGGCATGTTCAGCTATGAGAAAATTGTACCTATCAGAATGATCAGAAAAAGTACCAAATATTTAGAAAAATACCTAATTATAACCCTACCAGCTTTGAAATGAACCCATTACAGGACAATCCCAACATCAATAAAAATATCTCATTTAAAGCAGAAGCTGCAGCCATGAAATATTCATTATTCTGTCATTAAAAAACAGTTAAAATGTGTGTGTCTGGTGAAATTGTTTTGCTCGTTTGAACAGGAAGAATTTGCTGGGAGCCCTGTGGGCAAATCCATACAGAAATTGTTTAAACATCCCATCAATATTGTTAATTATGACTGAGCGTGCCCCAAATAAGCGAATGAGACAGAGAAAAAGCGGCACAAGCACATCTTTGTGATCTGCACTGATCCTCTGTGTTATTTAACCCAGAACACGTGGAGGTTTGGACACATTTAAAGAGCGTTGTGGGCAGTTCAGGGTGTGCAGAACAGGCTTTCCTCAGAATATCAGAGATCTCTGTTTAACACCACCCTTTTCAGGGCACCTGAGAATGTTCAGCACCACCCAGGAGCAGCCCCTGTCTCTTCATGAACAAACAGGGGTTTGCTTCCACAGCTGTGTGAATAAAAGCTGCATTAATGAATGTCCCGACTGAACATCGGGATCTGTGAGCCTGATACCGACCTTCGAAGTTGTGCTTGACCTCGTTCAGCTTTTCTTCTGATTTAAGGTTGCTCTTCAGTACTTAACTTGGTTTAATTAGCTAATCCTACAGATTACTGAACCCTTCCCAAAGGCCATGAAGCACCCAGTTCTTGCTGCCGTCGGTGAGGGCAGCAGGTTGTGGAGCTCTGAGTGTAAATTGGGTTTAAATGGGTTTTGGACAGTTTTGGTGCTGGCATTTAGCCTTTTAACAACTCCTTTTCTCTGAAGTGTTACCAGAAAAGCTGCCTTTAGTGGCTTCAGGTGCGGCCCACAATTTACTGAGCAGAGGTAAGCAGTGACAAATGTGACAATGAATTATTTCTGCGGGGTCCTTTGTACCCCTGCAGTGCCTCTGAGAGCGAGGATTTACTTTACTTCACCACTCCAGTGGCTGCCGAGGTGCCGGGTCTCTCACTCCTGATCTGTAGAGGAGAATTAGCTGAGTATCAGCCCCTGCTCATTCCGTCTGTCCGAGGCTGCTGCTCTTGAGACCTTTCAGCTTTGGGGTTTCAAACCCGGACCTGCAGCATCGTAACACTTTTAGTGCAAATATAATCAGCTTTCAATAGCACCGGGGCTGGCTGCGTGCAGTAAATGACATTTCCATTAAAACACGTGTCAGTCTGTGCACTAATATTTGAAAAAGCCTGTGTGTACACAACAGGCATCGATTTCACATCAAGTGTCCCTCAGCTCAGCATACCCTGAGGTTAACACTGGCACACAATGAATATGGCAATAAACCAGGCTCTTTAATGTTTTCTGCTTCTATAAAACAGGTGTGTATTCTTTCTTAATTGTGTTTGGGCAAGTAACTGTCTGACTCTCCTAACAAATTTACTGTGTGAGGTGCTGCTGTGATTTTTTTCCCACATAAAATTGATATTTCAGTTAATGTGGAAATTATGGCTAAACAATTTCTGGAAAAACAAAACACCACCCTACTAATGAGCAGTAAATTTACACATTTCAGGCATTTCTAATTCATTAATCACAGGTAAGTCTGGATGCAACTGAGCTGCGATGTCCTGGGAGGGAAATGGCCCTGGGAAGGATTCTGGCAGAGACTGTTCCTCATGTATTTTTCTTTCAAAACACCTTTGGTTTCCCACAGAACATCTCAGTTACAGAGACTGGTGGGCTTTGCTTTTTTCTGAGTGGCAACAGCCTCAGGTTGTGCTGGAGTGGGGTGGGGTAGATGAGTGTGGATGGGATTGGGTGTTAGGGGAAATTTCTGCCCCAAAGGGTTGTCAGTAGCTGTGTGTGGATGGGATTGGGTGTTAGGGGAAATTTCTGCCCCAAAGGGTTGTCAGTAGCTGTGTGTGGATGGGATTGGGTGTTAGGGGAAGTTTCTGCCCCAAAGGGTTGTCAGTAGATGTGTGTGGATGGGATTGGGTCTCAGGGGAAGTTTCTGCCCCAGAGGGTTGTCAGTAGCTGTGTGTGGATGGGATTGGGTGTCAGGGGAAGTTTCTGCCCCAAAGGCTTGTCAGGTGCTGGAGCAGGCTGGCCAGGGCAGGGGTCACTCACCATCCCTGGGGGCACTCAGGGGGACGTGGGTTAGTGGTGGCTGTGGCACTTCATGGTTGATTTGATGATCTCGGAGCTCTTTTCCAAACTAAACGGTTCTGTGCTTCCAGGAACAGCAATTCAATTGTTTTGAGGTGGAATTCTTTATCTTTGCCACAATAACCTGTGCTGTTGCTGCAGGCCAACAACTGGCCTGCAAAACTTTCAAAAACAGGTTAACAGTTGGACTCAACGACCTTAAAAGTCTTTTTCAACTTGGATGATTCTGTAATTCCATTTTGTCATTAGTCATGTGAAATTCAGTAAAATTCACAGATAGCAGAGGTAGGGGTCTCTCTTCTCTTTGTAAACCATATCATTTTCAGAATCATACAGATTACAAATACTGCCCTTCTCTACATTTCCCCTTGTTAATATTATACAGTTTGTGACCACACAATAGTTAGCAGATTTTTGGCCTAACAAATTCTTTCAAAAGGGACTCTGTAGACTGAAAATCCCCTTGGATGTCTTCAAGTAACAAAACAAATGCTTGAAAACCACTTTTTAAAGACTTTCTCGGCTCTGCACTTCTGTGAGTTTATTTCTTGTGTTATTTAACAGAAATCAAGAAACTCTGTCCTGGGTGTAGGTGACTGATATATCACGATTCCTGTTTTCTGTATGATAATATCACACTCTCACAGATTGCAGAGGTTATCCCAGACTCCTGCCATCTCCTGCAAAAGCATCAGGAAATAATTTACTTAAAGGAAGAACAAATTATTACCCAGTGCTCCAAAGGAGCTTTGGGCAATTCTGTGAACAGTAAAACTGATCAATGTGAAATCTATTAATTAGTCTTTTAATTCTGCAATATAATAGAATTCCCCAATATGAACACTTTGTTATGCAAGCTGTCTTCTTTTTTAATTTTTAATTTTTTGTGCACTACACTCTATGCATTTTCCTGAATCCTTCCACAGACCCTGGATAAAACATTTTCAGGCATGACTGTGGCTGCTCTTGGTGGGATACATGAGTGCCAAATCAGAACTTGTAGGGACAACACAGGCAGGAGCAGGGGCTGGAATACCTGTACCAGCCTGTAACTTAAAAGTGCTTGCAAAGAACAAACTGAGGCTTGTCTGCCTGCTTTGTTATTGCCATGTTAAATGGGAGTTTAATTTCAGTTACTGACAGTGCATCAGGTGCTTCTTTCTGTTTATGGGGAGCTTTAACAACTTGTTCTGGAAAATGATGCAATATTCCTGTGGTGGTTTGGGGTTTTTTTCTCCTTTTAAGAAATGAGGTGCAGTTGTTGTAACAGCCTCGGGCAGTTTGGAGAGGAGCATGCAGGTGGAGTTTGCTGTGCAGTTGCTCCTGCTGTGTGCAGGGGCTGTTCTCTGCTCAGCTGCACAAGCTGCTGAGGGTCCTTCTGGAGCTCTCCCACAGTTTAACAGAGAAATCAGGAATTGTGTGGACTGGTTGCTTTTCACTACATGTGGAGTCAAACAAATAGTTTGTGAAGGGTCACTGCCTGCTGGTCCCACAGAGCCTTGGAGGAAAATCCCTTCTGGCATTATTTCTGCAGAGGTCTGCGTTGTTCCCTGCTCTGATCAAGACAAAGGAGTTCTCTAAGTGCTTGTGTATTTGCTAATAATCAGCTTCCATAACAGAGGTCTGCAACTTTTCTTCCCTTTCATCTCTGATTTGGTTGAACTGTTTACTTTGGGGTATTTTTATCTCCCCATGACTGTTCTGTGGGTCTGAAGGGTTTGTTGCTGAGTTTAGCCGTGGCATCCCTCCTGCTGGAAGCCCTCAGGAAGGATGAGTGTGACAGACAAGCCTGGACACTGCTGTAGAGGTGATGAGTTTTAAAGCATTTGTTAGATTTATTTCAGAGGTGAGAGGCTTGTAGTGAGGACACAAGATAATAATTAACAGGAGTAAAATAAAGTTAGTGTGCAGAGGGAAAAGCTGTTGTGCAGCATAATGAGGGAGAGTGTGATGTAGTTCTGCAGAACCTGATAATTAAACCCTTGCTGGGGGGAGCCCCCCATCTTTGTACAGGGGACACAAGTCCTATCACATTTATTAGAATGCTTCAAAAGTAACATGAGGAAGTGCTATTTTTTCCTCTTCTTTTTAAACAAGAAACAAACTTCTGCCCTGTGGTGCCTCTGCTGGACCTGAGAATGGTGACAAGCACCGATGACAGAGGTTTTATCCTTAATTTCCAAGCAGGAGTGTTTATTCTCAGAGCCTTTCCAGCCCATTTGGATGAAGAACAGTCTCTCCAGATGGCCACACTCATTTGTTCAAGGGCTGGAAAGCAAATTCCTGTTCTTGAATGTTCCAGCCATATTGTAGATGTATTAATGAGATTAAAAGTAGTGCCTTGTTCAAGTCCTTGATTTCCCTTTAGGGGTTTGTCAGAACACAGACCAAGGCCTGGCTTTCCTCTTCAGCTCTTGTCTTTGCTGCTGCTGCTGTTTTCCTCCCCCTCAAAACAGATGGTGCTGCTTTCCTTCTGTGGAGTCCAGTTTGACCATTTTTATTTACCATACAAACCTCTTGAGGCTTTTATTCAGTCTCTAGGGAACTTTAAGTCTGATCCTGCAGTCCTAGCAGCTCATGTATTAAAATTCCGATTAGGAAATGAATACATTTTGCTATGTCATTTCATTTACCATTGAGCTTTAGTTCTACTTTTTGCTGTCTTGTTGTGGTTGATACACCTTCTAAACAGGTTCTTCTGCTCTTAAAGCTCATTCAAAGTCAGGTTTTCTTTCTTTTCCCCCAAAAAGAAATATTGGCATCACCATTAAAGTATGGTATTTATGTATGAATGCCATATTTATACCAGTTAATATATAAATATAACCAGAAAATATATTGGCTTGCAAAAAGTATGTGCTTAAGCAAAAGTATATAGATTTATTTCTTTTTTTGCTGAGTTTTCCAAGAGGAACATACTAACAGCTGCTGGGCCAGTATGAAATATATACATGTGACATTCAACATTAGAGCTGGGGGAAATACCTGGAGTAAAAGACTTATTCATTGCTCTAGGGAATCAAAGAATCAGAAGGAAATAGAAAGACAGTGAAATCTTTTACAAAAAGAAATAACAGGCCCCATTTTTGGGTATATCTGGCTGAGGAATAAATTCAATCTCTGCTACAACCTAATATCCTTTATTTATGGGTCTCCATATGGAAAATAAAAGGCAGTTACAGATCAACAGGGAGGAATTGTGGGCACAAGAATTTCATTAAAAAGAAATGCTCACACCTTTTCTTTTGCTGTTTTGTTAAAATAACCATGAGCAGACCAGTTGTCTGAAGAAGGATGGCCACTCCTAAATGTTAATAATTCCTTTCCTATAGGAATCTTGAGACATTTGTATATTACAGAGTTGCCTCTATTGCAGAAATTAGGACGAGATCTGGGAATGGAGGTGTTGATACAGAAAGATGTAGATGGAAAACAGAACAAATGCAAGAAGTCTGCTACTTCTGTGCACAAAGGAGGCTGAGAGGGTTCACAGACACTTGCACTTAAATTCATATTTAGAAATAGCTTTCTGCTTTTTCTTCATTTGCTTGTCTGTCCAACTATAATTATCCATCCTCCTTTTTCTCCAATTACATGCTCTGTAATGTTTAGCAGCTATTCCAAGAAGCCGCTTATTCCTGTGTGACAAGATTTAATTAAACTTCCACTGAAATAATTAGTGAGGGTATCTCAAAAGGCTTTTTAAAATCAATGCAGTACTGAGAACCAAATAGAGTTAACACTGTCATCAAAGATCAAAGTCACCAAAGAACGTGACTGCAAATTAAACCCCCAGCAGCACCGTAATGAAGAGGCATACTGAAGCACTTGTGCTTTTCTGCCTCTTGGGTCCTACCTACAAATTGATTTGACATGGAAAATTTCCCTCAGGAAGCTTAAAAATAGTAAATTTCCATTAATTACATAGCAAAGAATGTTCTTTCTATAATTTATAATCCATTAGGAAGCTGGTTTGGGGTTTTTTTCGTTGCCCCTTTGTCGGGGTTCTGTGCCTTGCCAGCGGAGGTTGGCTGGGGGTGGTTTGGGTGGTCGTGTTGGCCAGAGGCACAGAGAAGGAGCTGAGGAGAGTGAAGTGCCTGGAGCATGAGGTGATTCCCTGGGCACACAGAAATCCCAGGCTGCAGGGATTTCCTGAGGATCTCAGGAGGCCAAGGCAGACGCTTTTCCCAGCAATGGGTAGCCTCTTGTTTGCTTCAAGCAGGACACTGATCCCTTTGTGGGGCGTAATTTGTGTGATGAACCAAGCCCTCCCTGTGCCTGGGGACTGTGCCTGTGTAAATTGAGTCGGGCCCTGAGTGATTTTGGCAGGAGGCAGATGGAGGTGCCTCGTTCAGCAGCACGGGGCAGTTCCTGCCCTCGCTGCCCTGGGTGGGTGCCTGGTGCTGCAGGGACAAGGGGGACAAGGTTTGCTCTCCCCATGCCCAGACAGGAGAGGTGGCTCCAGTGAGGGTAACTCTGCAGAAGGAAATGCTCAAAAACCTTCTCATCTAGTTTGCATCATGGGTCATTTTTTTTTCTCAGGCATTGACATTTTATGGCTCCCCTCTTTTATTTCTGAGCACCATAACACACAGTGAGCTCCTGGAGTTCATGGCTGTACAGCACCACAGGCCATACACTCAGAAAGATTTTAAACTGGCCTTTTATGCACGTGCAAGGTTCTTCAGAGCTGCAGAATCCAGTGTGGAAAACGTGAATTTGGCGAATGATGGCAATGCCACAGCCTCAGGGGACAGGACAGTGGTTCAGGAGGGACATTTCCCTGCAGGTGGGAATTGTGCCTGGCCGCTCTGCCCAGTCCCTGTGACCCTGCCAGGAGGGCCAGGGCCAGGCAGGAGCCCGAGCCAGCCCTGCTGGCCTGGGGAGCATCCTGGCTGCTGGAACCTCCTCCTCCTCCTCCTCCTCTTCCTCCTCCTCCTCCTCGTCCTCTTCCTCCTCCTTCCAGGGGCTCACTCAGTTTGTTGTTGTGCCAACAGCTGCTGAATTTCTGTAGTGTTGATGACTGAGCTCCTCTGATTTACACTGCCTGATGCTAAGGAGTGCATCCCTGGGCAGAAATGTGATGAAAACATCAGGAGCCCACGGAGGGAAGGGGTTCAGTGGGATGTGCTGCATGTCGCAGGTTTGTCGTCTCTTTTGAGCTGTGCTCTGCTTGGGTTGAACTGTGAAAAGCTGAATAATTTACTCAGCAAGTTATGCTAACTCAGTATGGCACTAAACCACTGAAGATTGAT
The DNA here is from genome assembly GCA_013397815.1 of Aleadryas rufinucha. Classification (NCBI taxonomy): domain Eukaryota; kingdom Metazoa; phylum Chordata; class Aves; order Passeriformes; genus Aleadryas; species Aleadryas rufinucha. Next base: position 247,046 of record VZTH01006497.1, on the reverse strand, counting down.
AAATAATTAATAAAAACATTTATTCTGCAGCCATGTCCTTGTATGAGTCACTGAAGCCTTACTGAGTATCCTGAGTGCTCAGATGCCATTTTCTGTGCCTGCTCCATCAGGATTCCTTCAGTGCTCCTGTTCTGCAGAAAAAGAATTCCTTTAAAGCCTCCTTAAGAATCTCAACTAAATAATTAAAATCAGGAACAATAAGCTGTGTTTTTGATATGTAGACAGGTATGTAGATGTGTGAGTTTCTGTATCTGCAGGTGTATAAATAAATAAAGTTGAGGCCAATCTGTAAGCAGTAGGAGAAAGCTGGGACTCAGTACAGTAAAGTACAGTGCAAGGAATTGTGGTAGAAAGTTACTGCAGTCTAATGATGTTTTTCCTCAGTGACTTAGCACCTTCAGAGCCAGTCAGTGCTGGAAAATGGCTGAAAGGCTGGGTTTGGGGTTTGGGGTTGAAGTGGGCATGGAACAGCAAAAAGTTAACCATAAAAATTAGAGGTGTAGTGACTGTTGTTAATGTACAGTGTTAAATATCACAGTTATTTTTTACACCCTGCTCAATTCCTTTGACAAGGACAAACATGTTTTACAATGAAGGACAGTAAGTGGAAGGCTTGAACCTGTTAAATTGTCATGTGTGTCACGATATTCCAGTGATTACATTTTGAGGTGCTGTGTCTTCAGTGCGTGTTCGAGGGTGAATCCAAGCACTGGCTGATGAGCATTCAGCACAGCTCCCAGGCAGTGTGGGGCTGGCAGTGGAGACAACAACTGCTCCTCTTCTGAAGGTGAAAACCTGATCCTGTTAAAAAGCCTTTACTGCTGAGAATCCTCATCCACATTCATGAATTTCGTTGTATTCAAGCAAGGGAGGCTGTGGTGTGTTCTCTCTGAGAAATAAGATGGATTTTTAAAACAGACATTTTAAATATACTTCTGAACTAATCCTATTTAATATACCTTATGGCTACATGTCTATGGCACCCTAATAAATTATTATATTAAATATACAGTCAGGTATTCAGATGTTTTTACTTCTATCCACTTAGAATGATTATTTCATGGTCTGATTCATCTGCAGTCTCATACTTGGGCAGAAAAATAAGCCTGGTGCTTTGCAAGTTGTTTTTTTTTCCTAGGTTCTCTGCTGAAATGTTTAGGTATAGGGTCTAAAATGGCTCTTCTGACAGTAATAATTAGACAGAATGAGACCACAGAGGAGAGGAGACCTGGTATTTACAGAATAATGAAAATTACACCTGCCTGAGTGATGGTGGGAAAAGAAGAGGATTTAAAGAAATTTTTTTTTCCCATTTCCTAATTTCTGAAATATTGTGGGAGAATGTGGCAGTCACCTCCATAATCACACTTGATTGATTTATGGATAACCACAGTGTAGTGCTCATTCATTAGGGCTTACGGATATATAACAAAATCATTTTCCTAAATGCCCCTTGGCCCATTAAATAAATGTCTTTGCCAAAGCAGGCTTTGAGTCAGGATCGTGTCCTGGGAGGCTGTCATCACTTGCAGCAGCCACAATCATCACCTCAGAGAGTGCAAACACCCTTAATCAGCAAGCCGTGCTGCTCTCTGTGAGCAGGGGAGGTGGCCTGCAGGCCCTTTATCAGGCAGATGAGTAACTAAGTGTTTCCAATGGACTTGTCCCTTTGGGGCTGGGAGTTGAGGATTGCTCTTGGAGCCACGGGATGCTCAGGTCTGTGGATGGCAGCTGCATGCAGAGCTTGGAGTCACCTTGGTTTGCCTGGCTGGTGCTGCTCAGTAGAGGAATATTCTCATTTCAGGTATTCTCAGGGCAGTTGCAGCTCCGTGGGGAAGGACTGGAAGCTTTGCACCTGTGTTAAAGAGTGAGAGTGGTTTGAACTGGGAGCGCCCCAGTGCTGGGCTGGAGCACCCAGGACATCCCCTTTGCTGCAGCTGGTTGTGTATGCAAGTCTTGGAACATTTGGAGCTAAATCTCCAGATGATTTTCTCTTCTTGTTCTTTACCTTTTTTTTTCTCTTTCAGGCTGTTGCTGTCAATACTGATTTTGGTATCTGTCAATTCCGTTTCTTTGCTGCAAGTACCTTACATAATAGCTTACCAGGGTGTAAATGTGATGATTTGTTACATTTTAATACTCTCAGAAGTTTACCTGTCTGGGACCACGAGTCTGTTTCCTATTGTTTATTAAACCAGAAAGCAAAGAGGCAGTGGAGAAGCAAGAGCTCAGTCTCAGTGCTCCAGGCCAGGGATGATGGTGCACAAACAGTGGGAATGGGAACTCCCCCAGGGGATGCTGAGGCAGATCAGGTCCCTGAAGCCAGAACAAACATTCCAGCTTGCTTCTGACAGGAACGTGCCTGAGATTGTCTCAAATTCACATCTGGTTTGCAAACTGCTCAGGTGTGGGACAGTGTGGGGATGCCTGAAGGCAAGGGGATGTGAACCAGAGCGAGCCCTGACCACGATACACCGGGATTTGGGATGTTTGTGTGAGGATTTGGGATGTTTGTGTGAGGATTTGGGATGTTTGCCTGAAGTGCTCAGGTTGTGTGTGTCACACAGTGTGTCCAGGCAGGCTGTGGTTGATGCAAGAACCTGTGTGTGTTAGAGATGAGGGAGTTAAGTTTTAAAATATAGAGGTTGAGACGTGAGCAGATGAAGACAAGACACGATCAGTGAGTATCTCCTTTCAAAATGTTATCTGTAGGGAAGGTATAAATCGTGGTGGGTGAGTCTGAGGTGACACAAGGCTGCTGTCAGTCACCTGGTGAGGCTGCTCCCAGAACAGCCGCTGAAGAGAGCTCCTTCCCTCGTGTTCCTCTGCAGAAGTCTTTGCACATGCTCCTGATGGATGCTCTGTAGAGGATTCTTCTGAACCCATCTGCTGCTGGCAGGGATGGCTGGGAGACTGTGGAGGAGGTGGCAGCACTCTTTTAGCAAGCAAAACTTAAAACTTTTTTTTAAAATAACAAAATGTGTGTCTGTATGAGTAATGGAACAAAGAGAGAGAAAGAGAGAGACCATCTTTCTGCTAATTCAGTCGTTCCTTTTTTCTGCCCTCCAGCAGCTTTTAGGTCAGTCCAAGAGGGGAAAATATCCACAGGTGAAAAGTGAGACTTCTCAATACTTGGTGACCCCCAAAGCAAGCATCTGTAGGCAAAAGATGTATGGCCATAGGAACTATTTAGTAAATAAAACAAAACATGGGTCTCTTGATTGGTTTTAAAGGGCCTTAGAAGAGTTCACAGTTCTGGGGAGGTCATCATCATTGAGCTCTTGATCCATGGCTCTGTTTCCTGTTGGAACCAGAAGGAAGCTGCTCCTGATGAGTCTGTTCTGTGAGAAGGTTGTACTTTGCTACCTCCTGGGGACAGGAGCAAGGACAAGGGGCACGGGGCATCTAGAGACAGTTGGTGTCTAAAATAGCATTTAGAGAGATGAGATACTGGGCTATAGAAAAGGAGATGCAGGGTGCCTGAGGCACTGGATGTGACAGGAGCCTGTGTGCATGGCAGTGTCATGTAAAAGAGGGGGAGAACGTGCACTCCAGACTTGGAGAAGCAGATGGCATTGAAAGAGAGATTGTAATTGTTTTAATGTTGTGGGATGTTTAATGTGTGGATGGAATTTTCATGAATTAGTTTATCCTTAGCAATAAACCTTTTAAAAACACTCTTCTTGGTGAGCCCCATTTCCAGTCTGCGATGGAAGTTACAAAATAAAGCTGAGGGGAAATGCCATGCTGAGCACAGCTAATGTTTGCCTGACAGCAGTGATAAACAGCCAGAAAGAACCTTTTATGCATGAAAATTGTCCTTCTGGCTTTAGTTACTTCAAAAAAAGTATTTTTCAAAATAGCCTGAGAAGTCTTTTTCCCAGCACTGTGTGGGGTTCGTGTTGCAGCCTTGCACTGGAGATCCAAACCCACAAAGCAGAGCATGTTTTGTGAAATAATTGGAAAATGGAGCTTTGTAAAAATGCCTTTTGAAGCAATGTGGAATAGGCTGGTTGCCTTCTATTTGCTTCTAAGTTCTCCAATTGTTTAAAAACCACCTTTGTAACAACAGTGCCATTCACTTGCCAATATGTGTTTTTATGCCTGATAATATGCATGTTGGATACAAAAATAGCCATTCTACTTGTGATCATCAAACCTTAGCTGAATTTCAGACCAAGAATTTGGCAGATGTCCAGGTAAAATATTACAGAGCAGCTCAAGCAGGCATTAATATTTGTTGCTTACACACTTTGTGCTTTGAAATCCCTATTGCTTCTGACGTGTTCAACAATAACAAGCTGTTGTTCCCCTGAAACACGATTTGAGGTACACCTGAATGGAATATTGCGTTGTTTTTGCGTGGGGATGTGTCCAGTGGAGCAGCAAAAGGACTAAATGTCGCAGTGCAGGGGAGCTGTGCAGAGCAGCCCTGGCCCTGCAGGGGTTTGCAGGGTGCTGGTGCAGCTCCAGCGTGGCCGAGGCACAGCCAGGCTGTGCTGTGTCCCCTGGGGAAGGAGGGGCTGGGCTGGCACATCTGTGTCCTCTACAGGGCCCAGCTGTGTGTCACTGGGGGTAAAACAGCTCCAGAGAGAGACCTGTGCTGTGTCCCCTGGGCTGGGCTGGCACATCTGTGTCCCTGTGTCCTGGGCAGGGCCCAGCTGTGTGTCACTGGGGGTAAAACAGCTCCAGAGAGAGACCTGTGCTGTGTCCCCTGGGCTGGGCTGGCACATCTGTGTCCCTGTGTCCTGGGCAGGGCCCAGCTGTGTGTCACTGGGGGTAAAACAGCTCCAGAGAGAGACCTGTGCTGTGTCCCCTGGGCTGGGCTGGCACATCTGTGTCCCTGTGCCTCTCCAGGGCCCAGCTGTGTGTCACTGGGGGTAAAACAGCTCCAGAGACAGACCTGTGCTGTGTGCCCTGGGCTGGGCTGGCACATCTGTGTTCTGGGCAGGGCTCAGGTGTGTGTCACTGTGGGTAAAACAGCTCCAGAGAGAGAGACCTGTGCTGCATTTTCCAGTGAGAACCTGGACATTGACCGGCTCGATGGACAGACTCTTACCTCAGCCTCGCCCCAGGCTGTGGTCAGAGGAGTGAGCTCTGCTCCCACAGATCAGTTTGTCTAAAAGCACAAATTGTGCTCACCTGTCTTGTGGCTTTAGTGGGATGAGTTGTGTATTTAAGTCACTCAGGTGTTGGAGAGGCTGGAAATCTGCCACTTGGAATTTCAGCTTTTCTGAGACACCCTTGGTTTCTCTGCCTTTGAATGTTACAAAGGTAATTCCTCATTTATTATCTGTTTCTTGCAGTTAATGAAATTAAAACTCTATTCATTTTGAATAAATAGAATGCAGCCAAACTCTGGGTAAAGCTTTGCAAAGCTGTGGTGGGTACAGCAATCCTGACTGCGAGCCCCGTGAGCAGGGCTGCAGAAACAGTCCTAGAACTTCACCACCTATTTTCCAAAAGCACTGGAATATACTGATTTCTTAATCACTCTGAATGTAATTAGCTGTAAAAAATAAATGTACCTGATTTCTGATCATAAATCCATACTTAAATTATGGGATATTTTAAAGCTGCACATTTGAAGGATTAGAGAGCAGAAGAAAGCAGCATTGTTTCTTTATCTTCGAGCCACATGCAAACTGTGGCACACAAGGACTGTCTTTTTGATAAGCTCACTATGGCTTATCTCCCAATAGAAGTATACATTGTTCTTCCCTTTAAATGTGTTCAGGGATTCAGATTACTTTCAGCTGTTCCCTTTCTCCCCTTCTCGGTCTCCAGCTTCGTTTTGTTTTTAACATGCAGAGAGAATGGTTTGCTTCAAAATATGTATCTTTTCATACCACAAACTCAAGGAGAGGATGGGGAAAGACGTATATGCTTGGCTGAGCTAATGAGAAAATGACTCAGTCTGTGTGTCTAACATCTCATATCACATGAAGTGCTTGACAAAGAAAAATGGATTTGCTTTAAATACTCGGAGCCGCCACAATAACTGATCATATTTTGTAGATTACAATGGGCTTAAAGCAGCAATGAACCACGAGCCTCACTGCCTGCTCTCTCAGAAGTGTGTAAATCCCAAATGCAGCTCAGTAACAAGTCCTTGAGGCTGTGTCAGAGCACTGGCCAGGGGGGCTGCAGAGCTGTTGGAAGGAAAATGTGAAGCAATTGGGAAACTGCATTTTTCATGTCTTTAACCTTTCCTGGCAGTCGTTTCTTGCCCAGCCTGCATTCCTCACTTGCAGCAGGGCTCTGGGAGGGCAGGGAGCAGGCTGGGCTCTCTCAGAGGGGACAGGGGATGTGCCTGTGCTGCCCCATGGGCAGTCCCAGGGCTGTGACCCATCCATGAGTGTGGCCACGCTGTGGGCACTCAGCAGCCCAGCTCTGTGAAGGAAATCCTCCTGCACCCCTTGTGCTGGGGGGCTGCTTTGCATGCAGCTGCACGGCTTTAAATACCATTAACTGAGATCAGTTAGGTACCTGCTCCGGAATTCTTTAGACTGGAATCCCATATCACAAGAGCACCACATTCAATCTGGCACAAGCCTCTCACAGCACAGGCCCAGGCCCAAATTAGCATCTAATCTAAATTAGCTTGAACCACTTGAAGACTGGCTCATCTGCACCGGGTTAAAGTGGTTAGTGGTGAGCTGTGAGAGTGCTGTGCTTTGCCTGTGATGCAAACATCCCCACAAAGGTTCAACCTCTGTTTCTTCAGTGCTAATTATTTGTAACTGAATGCTGCAGTTTTGTTGATGTAGTTTAGAAGGGCAGGAGTACGTGGGATTCCTGAGAACCAGGGTGAGAATTTAGATTTCATCTGCCTAGGATTCGGGGAGCCCAGTGTGTCTTCACCAGAGTGAACCAGGCTCACTAATGACATCTGTTAATTGCTGTAATTAGTGAATGGTTAGATTAATAGTGAGGTGATAATTTCCATTTACTAAGGGGTGATTCTGCTGTTAAAACATAAAATACATAGGAGAGATTTTGTTTGGAGAGCATTTTCTCCTTTCCTTGTGGTTGAAGTCATCTAGTGGAGCAACTTAGACTTTGTGCACTGATGCTTAGATGTAAATACCAATTTCAGGAGCAAAAGAAATCGTTCAAATCAACCCCCCATCCATTTGGGATTATAGCAGACCATCATTGGAAGAAGTGGGGCCAGAACAAATAAACCCTTCATAAATAGAAGTATTCCTCTGAGTGAAATAACTGTACTGAGGTCAAAAGGTCCACTTTTATATGTAGTGATTATTTGTGTAGTTATGACTTTATGCTTCAGCTTGCAAAAATTTACATTGCTTATTACTTATAAAGAACATTGTACCACTGAGGAAGTTGTTAGTCTGGTGATACTTAGCTCTAAATATGACTTGGAGTGGGCTGGGTTTATTATTTAAATAGCTATTCAGCTGTGAATCCTTGAGATGTCTCAGTGCACGAACTATTGGCATTTTGCCATTTTTCATGATGATCAATGGGCTGATTTGCAAGGCAAGAATCCTGCATCCCTCCCAGCACATGGCAGTGAGTGCTGTGCCTTCGGATGTGGGAATGTGCCTCCCAACAGATGGACAAATGTTATCACTAGGCAACTGCACGAGGACAAAATAATCCTTCCACAGAACTGCTCATGGAGCTTTATGCAGCCAGAGGATGCATTTTGTGTGTGTTTGTGTGCTAGGGAAAAACAGTTTTTTGTTTGGTTTGCTGTCCTGTAGCAGCAATGTTTTGGTGGTCTGTGCCACTGCTCTGTGGCGGGTGTAAGAAATGCTGTGGTGATAACTATGAAAATGTGATTTCCATCCCCCCTTGGCTGGGTGTTTGTAGCTGTGTCATGTCTTCCTGAACAGGAGGCAGATGTTGCTGTTTCCACAGGTGCTGCTGCAGTGCCACACCCGAGTGCTGGCAGGAGCCCAGGGGCTGTGACTCGGGGCACCGGTGCTTCTCCCGGGTCGCTCCTCACCTCTGCTCGCCCTGGGTCGGTGGCAGTGCTGTGCTTCAGCCTGACTCTGGTTGCAGGAGAAGCTCTTGTTTGCCTCAGGTGAAGTGCTCAGAGTGACAAACACCAGATGTGGCAAGGAGGAGGATTTGGGTTTGTGTCCAGGCCGTTTGTTGTGTTATGTTTTGTGTTGCAGTCGCACCAGGGATGCTCCCTCTGAATTCAGGGATTCCTCTTGCTGGCGTTGTGCAGCCACAGAAGGGTCTGATCACTGCCCTGACGGCTCTGTTGGGTTCATGGATGAGAAACACAGAGGCTTGAAAAAGGGAAAGCAGTGATTTTGATCACAGAGGTTGGTAATAACAGCCCAAGAAGGGTGTGATTTCGTACGGTGCCATGGGAAGCCGGACTGTGCATCCCAGACAGACCACAGACCTTTGGTAACCTGTTTCAGAGCCTGGAGCAAGAGAAACCTCTGCCAGAGCCTGAGAGGGGTACAGAAACACAGCGTTGCTTAGGAACTGGGTTCCTCCTGGTTTCCCTTGTTTGTTTGTCCTCGGCAGCAGCACAAGAACGGGTGAGTGGCCTTGCAGAGGAGAGCGGTTACCATTATCTCTGAGGTTTCTATTCCCATCACTGCTGCCATAGAAATAAGACTTTCCACTTCTGTGATGTTTATTTTTAATCTCTTTTCACAGACATTATGTGTGAATGAGGTATTAAATATTATGACTTGAATTTGAGAACATAGATGGATGAATTGCACAGAGCAGAGGTTCTTATTAAGGCAGCTTTCAGATGAGGTCCTTAAATCTACCTGATCACAGTAAAAGAAGGGTGATGGTGGTGTGAACCAGGCCCAAAGAACCAAGATGGGAATGAGCTTCTCTTTTTCAAGACCTCTTAAAAGGAAAAATGCAGTACTGCCTATAAGGGCTCTGCAATTTGATGTTTAATTCTGCTTTTCTTTTATATATTCCTATCTTAGATGTTGGCCTCATCCATCCAAGGGCTAAATACTTGGAAACAATTTTGATCCTTTATGTCAGACAATTATTTGTTCGTTCATTTATTCACTGCTGATTCTCACAGGTTTTATGATGCTTTAGGTGTGTGCTGAGACAGCCACAAAACTCAGCTGGCAGAAATTTCTGATGCGTGAATTCTGATGGCGCTAAAAATGAATTAATATCTGCAAATGAGGAGGAGGGAAAGGGAAGAGGCAAACACTGTTAGAGGGAATGGGGTGAGGGAGGAGGAGAAGGAGCTGTTTCCAGGCTGCTCTGGGTAATTCTCAGTGTGAATGAATGACAGAGGAGTTTGGCTTCCGTGACTTGTGGAGCTGGGCTTGCTGAGAGCAGAGATTGCAGCTGTTCTGGGAAACTTCCTTCATCACTGGGAAAGCAGAAATACCAGCTAATGGTCACTGATGTCCTTTGTTTCATACACCTCATTGAAGAGCAAAAACACATAGCAACAGCAGGAGAGGCTTCTAACACCCTGTAGGCAGGGAGAATGTGTTCTATCAAAGGTGAGCCAGCAGCAAAGTGCCACAGGTGACGTTTTTATTACTGCAGCCCTGCACACAGCATCGCTGAATTCGGTAAATACGAGGACTTTGGAAGAGAATTAGCTGGGATGAACTTTGGTTGGCTTAAGGGACTTGAGTGTATTTGTGCTTTTTTCATCAGGGCCCCTCTCAGAATAGAAAAGGTTGCTGCAAACGGGAGGCTGCAGGAGGAAATGCAGCAGTGGTGCTGTAAGGGCAGGGTAATCCTGTAATTTTAACACTTAGCAGTTGTAGTTAGTTTCTTTCACATATTAAAATCTGCTCTCTTATGTTCTCTCCAAGACTGCTAATCTAGCTTGCCAAATGCAAAAAAATCTTTTCTAAAAAACCCCATCCAAACCAAACAGCACTTTCTTTTTAAATGCATGTTAGTCATTGAGCTGCATATAAATATATATGAGCTGATATTTTATTAATACAGTGATTTAATGTGAGAAAACTATGAACATTCAGAGTAGTTGTTTTTTTAAGAAATACACAATTTTAAGGAGCAGCAATTACATGTTTTTCATTCTGCCTTTTTTTTTATGCTAGTACAGGCATTTTTAGAGTTACACGTGGCTTTTAGCAAGCTCTCTGTTTGTCATTTCTGAAGATATGGATCAGCTACCCAAATTACTTATATTGTTACTCAAGATATCTTTTTATGGTTTTGTTGTTCATAATCAGTTGAAAATATCGAATAAAATAAAATGCTTTTAAAAATTTTGGTAGATCATTATTTAAAAATAATAGTGAGTGATGTAATGGAGGAGGGAGCATGCTATGGAGCAGGTAAGGGAAAAACAATCCAGTGTTGGGAACAAATAATTCACCATTGGGGTGCCAAGAGGAGCTGTGCTTCTCCACTGACTGCTTCTGAAGCAGCTCCAGCCCCTTCATATGCTGCTAATATCTCTTTTTCAGTGGGGTCTTAGTGGGCCTTGGGTTCCCTTTACCCCAACTCCAAAATCCTGGAGGTCATCACTGAGCTCCTGGCTTCTCCAGAGGCCCCAGGTGGGGCCATCCCTGGCTGCTGCCCACAGGTTCTTACCTCAGCACTGAAGGGAGCTGGGTAAGGACACAAACTCATTTTGGCTTCCATTGTGTACACACTTTGGCTTCCATTGTGTGGTGGCACATCCACTCCCTGACCTGGCAAAGTATTCCTCAGTCCCAGTCACAACTCACACTGGGACCACGTGATATCTCTCAAATACCAAATTTCTCCAGATGCATCAGCTGAGATGGTCAGGAATTGGAGTTCTGCTTTAGAGATGAGTGAGCAGAGGCAGAGGCAGGAGGAAGTGTGGACTGGGAGCTGGTGTTTGTGGTTCCAGGTGTGCTGTAGCTGCTCTGTTCCACAGCCCCTCAGCCTCCACCTCAGCCTTTGCCTTCTGCATCCCTGTAACAGCTGCTAACTGAAGCTTCAGAAACACCCTTTCTTTTCTTCTGAGTAAGTATTAGGGAGAATCTTGATCTATAACACCAGTATTCTGTCACCTGCTATATAAGTTTATAATCAACCTGTTACTGGAGAAGTGTCATCTTTCTCATGGCCCCCAGAATGATCAGGCACTGAAAGGATGCAGCTGGGTCACTAAGGAGTCAATCAGCCTGTGCATGTGGTGGTGACATCCTGCACAGACAGAACCTTTGCATCTCCTCCAAGCTCAGTTCACTGCTCTCTGCCTCTCCGGGCTGTGGGCACTGCGATTGTGCGGCAGCTGTTTGCTACAGCAGTAAATCTGGAAATAATTCAGTGAGCTCCAGCAGGGAGCCAAGGCTGCTGACAATTGCCAGAGGCTTCTGCAATCCCCCGGTGCTACAAATCATCGCGACCTTGCGATGGCACCCGACTGCGGGGCGAAGGGGAGCTGCGGTGTGGGGACAGGCATCAGCCTCCCCTGCTGCCCTGATTGTCCGGGGAGCCGGGACAGCCGTAAATAAGAGAGATTAAATTCTGCTGCCAAGGCAGAAGTTCGGCTTTAAAAAACCCCCGTGAGTTCCAGAAGAGCCATGCTTGTGTGTGCAAGATGGGTGTGTAATCCTGGGACAGGTAATCAAAATTTGGAGATAATCTGGAACAGATAATCAAAATTTGGAGATGATCTGGAGCCTGTGACTGCTTGTAAATCCTGATCTAAGAAGCTGAAGTTGTTGTTTTGGTTCTTTGTTTGGGGCTGCTGAGTGTTTCTGTGACACCTGCTGTAAGATAACATTATTTCCGTGATTGCTGCTGCTCTCTCTTGTTTTTCCACGTTACATTTGGACAGGCGTGCCTGCTGACGTGTCTGCTCCTGCATCAGCTGAGCTCTCGGGATGAGTACCCGCTGCAATTACGAGCATTTAAATGTTTTGCTAAGTGTAAAGTATTTACATATTCTGAAAGCATGAGGAATTGGTGTTTCCCTGATAGGACTTTCCTTGTCTGAGGTGTTTCGACTCTGTAGTTCACACTTTTCCCGCTATTTTGGAATTTTTTTTCCAGTATTTTTGTTCAAATGCTGCAAACAATAAGAGGACCTAAAGCCCAGAAAGTCGGGGGCAGCATCAGCTTCTCCTGATGGTAAATATTTACACTGCAGGCCCTGGGTGCTGCTGGTGCTGTTTGCTCCCACATTTCGGTGTCTGAGCTGAGACCACCTCGCTGTGGTAGCAAGGATGCCAGCACTGCTGACTCACAGCCCAACTGTATTAATGAACCCTGCCTCACAGCTACGTGCAAGTTTAATGAGATTTGTGTTTCTGAGGCCTTCAGCACTTTCCACAATTATCTCGAGCTTGAAAATGTTAAAAGAAACATTCAAGAGAATGTTTATGTTAACATTGTCAAGTAAAAATATATTTTGTGGCAGTGGGGATGCTGATGGGCAGGTGAGGATTCTTCAGTTCATTCTGTGATCTTTTAAAATCTGGACTATTTAATAATACACAAATTCTTTTTTAAGTCTGTAGAATCTTGGGTCATTTTATTGATGCAGATTTTTCACAACAGAGAAAGCACTTCCACCTTTATAGGATGAAGGTTAAAATCTTTGCTGGGTTAACTACATTATTTTTGAGTTGTTCTGGGGAAAAAAGGTCATTTGTAGTGTGTATTGTTCTTGACTTAGGTGTTTCTTCATTGAAACTCCTCTTGAGAGTGGTAGTGATAAAATGCATTTGTCATCCAGTGCATGATCAGTGACACATGTGGAATGAGTTTATTGACTAGGTAAAGATTTTCAAAGCTGTACTGCTACAAAACCAATATTTTTCTCACTATTTGCATTTATAGAAGCAATTAAGATATTGAGATTCAGGTTAGCTACAGTTCTGAGCACATCAAAGGCTGAGAATTGCAAAATTTACACAAAAACTTTATTGCTAAATTCAGTAAACTTGGAAGAAGGTCCTTGTGCATTGCATGGCTCAAAATTACACTTGGCCACATTGGGTTTGTAATATCAAAGTTTAGTTCAGATTGAACAAAGCCTTTGTAATTTTGTAGATAAAGTTGGTTTCAACTGCAGGTTTACAAGAAAACCTTTACTCAAAGCACTTTGAGGCATTGTTACTACATTTCTTACAGCCTTTTGCTATAGCCGCTGTGCTTGGGTGCTTGATTGCTCCTGGAGTGAATATTGACTTTCTGCTGAGACAGACATGGCAAGCTGATGTGTTTTGTTTAATGTTTAAAAGCTGCTCAGGCAGCCTGAGGTTCACATCCACCTTGGGACAGGAGGGAGAGAACAGAAAAGCAACATGGAAAGAAAAAAAAAATCCAGAAACAAAAGCATTTGTAAAACCAGTTCTTGTTCAATAAATTCAAATCTGCCTCTGAATAATAGAAAAGCAGATTTTGAAAAGCTGCTAAATTGTTCCCTGAACTGAGGTCAGGGAAGAAAATAATGCCATTCATAGCAGAACACAGATCAATAAGAAATCCAAACAGGATGGTGCTTTTTATTGTGGCTATGTTTGACAGCGTGAGTCGGTGTGGAGATGCAGACCCTCTCAGTTTGGAATCCTGAGTTTTCCTGTGTAAATGGGTGAGAGAGGTGCTTCCCCCAGGCCCTTCGTGTCAAACCCCTGCAGTTACACGGCTTCTCTGAGTTAGGATGTCTTTCACTTGCTAAAAATTAAGAAGAACTTGCAAGTGTTTGAAAGCAAAAAATGAGTAGCTCAGTATCGATGTCTCCCTCCTCCAACTGGCCCAGCTTTAACTTCAGGTTATTAAAATTCAGTCATAGTAACACTAAATATGGTTAATTCCGTAGGAATTTAGATTAAGTGTTTGGAGCCTGCAGACCAAGTTAGATTAAATAATACTGCCATGTGCTAATAAATTTTTGTCTTCCAGGATTCTACCCACAAAGATATTACATTAGAAAATTGAGGCAGTTGCTAGGGTTTCAAGCATATAAATTTGGAAGCATTCTAACTTTGAAAGATGTCAAAAAATGCGCCTGAAATGATTCTCAGTGTTCTATTCTCGTCAAATTAATTCCATTTGAGAAGCTGCATCTGTAGAGATTCATTAGCATTGCTTCCAAACCCAGTTACCACCCCGCTTTCTGGTTCCTGACTGATGGAGTGATTGAATTCCTCGCTGGATGAGGTTATCTGGAGCCCTGAGGATAAAATTCTGAGAGACTTTATTGCTCTGATAGAATCTGTATGGATTACTTACTATCACCAGGCTGTTCCTTTGTTATTTATATATATATGTATGTTTAGGACATCTCATGTAACTTTACAAATAAGAACAGGTCACTCATGAAGGGATTTCAGTACTCACTCTGCTAAAGCTCCATGCCTTGACGTGGTCCTTCTGTATCATTTTAGCAAATTGGCTGATAAGATGTTAAATGAGCTGTTTGGTGTTCCTATGGTCTTCAAGGTGACTGAAACTTGGATGCAGTCTGTATTTTGCAAAAACTTTCCTCTTCTTCATCACCTTAGACTGACTCTCCAATGTGTTCATTCTTCTCATTTATGATTTTTGATATTATAAAAACAGCTTAAATAGCAGAGAGAGCCTTAATTGCACGTTAAACTGCCTTCTTTGCTGAGCTGAGAGAACTCAATATAAGGCAAATTTGAATTAAAGTAGTGCTGGCCATGCTCAGAATTCATTAGCTGTTTAAAAATCTTGGTGCTGTTAGCTAAACTGCTGTGGCTTTGAATGCTGATAAGGCTGGAGGCATGAACGCTGTGTGTGCAAGGCTGCTGGGCTGTAGAAAGAATGGCTTAACCTGAACTCTGTCTTTTAAACATGCCTGATTTCAGTGGATTAATGTAAAGAGAAATGAAGATTTCCCATGAACACAGGAGAACAAAGCACACTCTGCTTTCAGACTGGGTGTGCACTGCCCTGCAGCTGCCTCTGCCGTGCCCATGGGACTGGCACCAGCCTGCTCCCAGTGACTGGGAGCTGCTGGGAGCACTCTCCTGCTGCCCAGGAGAGGAAATCACAGCAGCCTTTTAACACTCCAGGAGCCAAACTGCTCCACTCCTTTACTCCTGGATTACATTACAGAATCCTGGTGTCCATTTAGAAGCAGTAAAACAGTTTAATAACCCTACGTTGTGTATTTTTTTTCTCAGCTAGACACATGGGCACCATCTAGCACCCCTCAGCACCTCGTTATTGATCTCTATTGCAGTGCATGAAACAGGCCAGGCTGTCGTTGAGGGCACCTGGGCTGGCTCCAGGAAGATGATGAATCGAGAGGTTAAATTTAATTGATGTGGTGTATTATTCTGAATGACTGAACTGGGCCCTGTGTTACAGTGGAAGTGCACCTTTTATCTTTGTTTTCCTGGGTCTTATGCTATAAAACTCTTGGCTACATCCTTTGCTCAGGCTTACTGCACATTTCTGATACCATAGTGCTCTAATATCTTGCTGTATGTCACTGTCACCTGGGCTGCAAGACTAATGCAGGAATTCATCTTCGATCTGTTGCCCATATATCCTTTGCACAAGGCAAAAATATTTACCAGGCTAGAGATAGAAGCAGCAGTCACTGAGTAATGTGTGTGCAAAATGATCTATGAATGCAGACCTCAAGTGACTGGAAATGAAATACTGTGATAAAAATCCCATTTTTGAAATGTGTGGTTGTGCCAAGGAGTGCATTGCCTGCTCTAGGTTTTTATAGAAGTTGTACAGTTTAAGCATTATTTTTTATATACTAACTGGAACATTGAGAAAGTGTGCTAGTGGGTTTGGAAAAACAGTTATTGTGAGACTATTGCCAAATTACCCAGTCAGACTTCACTGTGTGCACTTTACAGCATCCTGTTTCTTATGCCATTCTGGATTAGAAAAGCTTTCAAACAAGGGAGGGAAGGTGTCAAGAGATGGCAGATTTGAAGAAATGAAAAGAATTTAAAAAGTAAAACGTTTGTGTTACTTCAAGCTCGTGATGTTTGTAGTAAAAGAGCTGGTTTTGAGATGCTTGCTCTTTAAGCTGGCAACAAAACAGCTCATGGTAAAAATGCTGTTTAGCTTTTAGGTGTGCCTGCTGTTATGCTGATGGATGGGTGGCCTAAAAAGCACCACACCAGACTTAGAGGCTGATACCTACACTGAAAATAGGAAACTCTAAATGCACCTTCTCTAAAAGTAAGTTGAAGTATCCAGGGTGTGCACAACACCCTGGATACTTCAACTTCAACTTGAGGCAGACATCAATTTGATTTTCATCTGTCATTTGAACAGGTGTGGAGGCACCTGAAAGCAGCAGCAGTGCAGCATGGAAAGCAGGAGAAGACACAGAGAAAGAGGCAAAGGCAGGAGCACTCGTGCCACGGCCCTTGGGGTGTGTGCAGAGCTGGGAAGGTGAGAGGAACCTGGACAAGGGCTCCTGTGTGGGGCCAGCTGCTGGGAGGTCAGAGCGGTGTGGGATGGCTCTGTCCACTGCTCTGCTCCTCACCTCCTGCTCTGCGGGCTCAGGGCACGAGAGATCCCTCCAGCTGGGCACTTCTCTCCCTTACATTTCTCCTGAAAGCCGGGTTCTGCCTGGTGCAGAGTGACCTGCTGCATGGAGCAGCCGTGGAGATGCCGAGGATGTGGCAGGGAAGGAGTGGGGCAGGAGCTCGAGCTGGGGCCAGAGCAATGGGGTGTGAAGGGAGCTCTGGGGGCACTGAGCTGTCTGGGTTAAACCTCTGCAGGGGTGCTTTGATTCGTGGCCTGTCGTGATAAGTTTTGGAAGGTTTTCAAACTCTGAGTATGGGGTGTTTGAGGGGATAAAAGCTTTAATTGCTGTGGGTGGTGTTTGGAGACCCTTGGCCCCAGAGAGGAGAGTGGGAGACCTCTGTGTGAGAAGGCAGGGGGGCCTTACTGCTGGTTTAAAGAAGTTCCACCCCTTGGGGTTTTTTTAAATTTCTGCCAGAAGTTGAGTGTTGTTTTAAGTATGATACATAATGGAGAACAGCTCGTGTCCATGAAAATACTTCCTCTTCTGAAGCGGCCTGGAGCCCTCAGCTCCAGACCACTGGGGTACAACCTGCCCAGCCAGAGAGGGGAGATTCACTGAGAGTGACCTTTCAGCCCTTCAGGTATTTCATAAAGTGCTCTCCTGAGGTGCTGCTGTTTAACCACAGGCACCAGAACGTGTTCTGCTGCTGCCCCTGCAGCTCTTGCCCGTTGACAGGTTGGAGCAATGGACGCAGCTCCTACCAGGCCATGGCTTTGCAAAGGTCAGGCACGCCCCAGCAAAGCCTGTCCCCTGCATTTTAACAGCAGTGGGAATCAAATCTTATCAGTAACTGTGACCAACAGAGCCACAGGAGATACAGCTTAATATTCTATTACAGATTAGAGCTGCTGGGGAAACCTCTGAAGTAAAAATAGGAAGAAACAAAAAAATAAATAAAAAACTCCTTGAGGCTGAAGTCTTTTAGCATGCAGTCTGTCAGTACAGACTCTTCTGTAATGTGTTGTGGATTTCTGAAGAAAACATGTAAGGATTTCACTGAAAAATCACTAAATTAACCATATGCATTGTGTAAGCCACAGGTACCTCATGCTTCAGGATGGTGAAAATCTGCAGAAGCAACACTAAGCACCTTAGCTAGTTTAATATCTGTCATAATTGGGTGTGCTCTTAAAAACAGACTCTGTTCCCCAGGTGGGAAAGTTACCTGAAGGGACGTGAAGCTGAGCTAAACGACCTGTGTGTGCATTCTCAGTCTGAAGAGTCGTGGTTGCATGTAAAAGAATTGGTCACATATCCCAGCAATGGACAGGTTATTCTGATTTGCTTGGTTGGATTTGTCTGAGGTACATTATTAATAATAGGACATTTTGCCTGCCTTGAAAACTATGTTTTAAAGCCATTTCCTAATTCTGGAGAACCTCGTTCATGACTTCCAAAGGTCTGTTTGAACATCAGTGAAGCTAGGTACAAGTATCAGCTGCTTCTGAAACTGGTGCTTAGCACTTGTAAAATCCTGCTAAAATGTATGAGCTGAAGCATTCAGAACTGGAGGAAGGTTTTAAATTCAGTTGTCCTCTGTTCATTTGTAAAATGACAGTTGGTTTTCATAGAGTGTGATGCATATATTCAGTGGTGCTTTGAGGGCCTCTGTCCAATGAACAGATAAATGTAGAATGTAGAGGGAGAGGGAGGTTCTCCTGTGTGCTTTGGCATCTGGCTTCAGTTTGATTTATTTGTTTATATGGCCTCAAGGCCAGGGAGTGTGAGCTGAGGGTCTGCTTGCCAGGGCTATGCACGTTTAGCGTGGTGGAAGGCACCAGGAAAGGTTGATAGCAGTGGTGTCTATGGCCAGCCATAAAGGCCTGCACAGTGCTCTTGAATTCCATCTCACTGCCTGTGTTAAAACGCACTTGGCTCCTCACAGCCGTTTCTGTCTTAATAAAAACGTGCTGCTTTTAGAACTGAAGACAAATTCAAATGGCAGCTTGGTACTTCTGGTAATAAAGTGCTGCTACACTGATCCCATAAAGCAGCTACAGCAGAACTGTGGGGCAGGCTCAGCCGGGGCCCTGCACAGCCCTGCCAGGCTGCCCCTCCTCTCCCTCTCCCTCTCCCCCTCCCTCCCCCTCCTCCCCCCCCCCC
>VZTH01006497.1:168174-221674 GCA_013397815.1 Aleadryas rufinucha | reverse complement strand
CTGGGGTCTCACTGCTGGGGTCTCCCCTGCTGCTGCTGGAGCCTGGCAGCCAGGGAGCAGCCTTGGCAGCACAGCCTGCCACCCTCTGCACTCTGATTGCCACCAGTTATTCCTAACATACAGGAGAGAAGTTAATTTTCCAGTTCAAGCCCAAAAACGTTTTGCTGTGTTGTGATAGTGTGGTGGCAGTAGGTAGAAGCCCAGTTTTTCGTTCTGTAGAAATCAGATTGAAAGAAAATGTCATCAGTGTGGAGGTGTTCAGTGTCATTCTTCTGATCCTCACCTGAGGTCGTGAATTACATGGATGTAAAATGAGTGCAAAATAAAAGAGAAAATAGAGAAATATCTGCTGCATAGATGGAGAGGATAGAGGAAGCTCGAGATCTGTGAATTGTCATAGAGTTAATGAATTCTCACAAAACCTGATGCCTCCACTTGGGAACAAGGCATTCCTGTCTGCCTTCGTGCTGCTGGAAGGAGGCAAAAGCTGTTGCAGATGATGTGGGGAGAAGGGGCAGTGCCTGAGCACTGCTAAGGCCCGCTGTGTCCCCACCTCTCTGGCTCTGCTGAGTGGTTGCACAGCGAGACTGAGGTATTCTCTTGACAGAGTTATTTATACACTCTGTGACTCAGCTGTCTTCTGAGGGATGGCAGCTTGCCTGCCTGAGAAACAAACTTTGTGCTGCCACTTGTGTTGTTTTTTCCTTAAAATATTCATTCCATGATGTTAGATCAGCAATGGAAAAAACAAAATAGTGATGGGAAAAAAAAAAAAAGATGTGTAAATTGTTTTATGTTAATCATAAACTGAAAAGATGGACAAAAGTGATTTGCTGTTTGTGTTTTCCTTCCCTGTGTCAATGACAAAAGACCTTCTGCTGCTGGAGGATTAAAAATTAGGGAGTCAGTGTTTGTTCTTGAGCCTGAACTTCATTTTACATCTGCAGAGTTTCTGTCTTGGTACAGTAATTTCAGTGGGTGCTGTGAAATAGTTCCTAATTTATAATAACAATGAAAAATCAGGATCAGTGCTTCCTTTGTTGCCATGCATCATGGAATTATTTTCTTTTGTGTGAGGCACAGGTAGAGCTTCATGAGCTGCTCTTTGGGCTGTTTGCTTGAGCAGGCAAAATTCAGGCTGGGAAGAACATTCCCATGTTTCTTGGGAGAGCTCAGTTTGGAAGTCTTTGTGTTACACCACTTCACCCTGGGCTTTGTGGTGTCATTTCACTGGGTGTTTTCATTCATTTGTATGCACTAAGGTTGTTTTTGTATTTTGAGGGTTTTTTTTGGGGGGGACAGTATTCCTCCCCATATCCTGTGGTCTTTTTTTATTCTCTAACAGTAATTGTTTTGCATTTCCTTGAGGCAATGAGCCATTCCACGGGTGGGAGATAATCTTTTTTTCTTTGCAGTGAGTTATGTGTATGAAGAGGCAGAGTATGTGGATTGGGTTTTAACCCTCATTGCTGTTGGTTTTCACCTTTTCCAACCTTCTTTTCACACTGTCTTTTTTAACCTGGTTCCTAGTGATTTTGTGGTGTTGCCTTTGTTTTTGCTGCAAGACAGCTGAAGCTTAGCTTAGTCAGATGTTTGCATGTCTGTTGCTTTAATCCAAGTAAATTCATCTTTATGAATTCAAAATCATCTTTATTCACATTGTCCTTAATTTAAAATAGAAATCCCTTACCAGTGTAGCAGTGCATGCAAATAAGAATTCAGAGTACTCAGAGCCTGATGGTTTTGGTGTTACAGAGTGCTCATGTGCCGGTGCCTGGAGCCTCTTGGCCACAGTACCTGTCCCTGGGGGGAAAATCAGGGTAGGTGCTGAGGATGTGTTCACCCTGGACTGCAGCTGAACATGCCAGTCCGCTTGCTCTTCAGCTCAGTTTTTATTTTCTTTTTCAGCAGATCCCTTGGTGAGAAGGAGCTGACTGCAGGCTGAGGGTGCTCCTTGCTCCAAGGCTCTGCCCAGCACGGGTCTGATGCAGGTTCTTTGTGCTGCTGCACCCAGATAATCACACGTGTAATGAGAGTAGAACGTGCAGGAGAGGCAATCCTGTGCTGAGGGGATGGATGCTGATCACCCACGGGTGAGTGCTGACCTTGTGTCCTAGAGGGGGGACTCTCTTAACCTTTGTTTTACCTTAGAATTGTAAGGTTAATTACCTGTAATTGTAATCAGGTTTCCTCCACTGCACAGGAAATGCTGAGAAACACGAGAAACACGTTTCTCTCTTCTCTGGATTTGGTGCACTGGCTGTGCCCCGTGCCCTTGAGGAGGACATTTACTTCTCATGGTGACAGTGTGGGTGGCTGTGGGTGGCTGCAATCAATGCCTACAGCCAAGAACATCAGAAGGGACATTGCACTTGGGCTAGAATAAAGTGGAAAAGTCAGGCTAATTCTAATGTTTCACAGGTGGAAAAGCACAAAATATTTGACAAGCTGAAAGCTCAATGTGATTTCAGTTACACAGACACTAATGTCAAACAGGCAATTATACAGAAGTCAGATTCCTCCTGTAAATTTGTAACACAGTAGAACATTATGCATAATTGTGTTACATATCGTTTTAAGGATGAAACTCATATTCCAGGCTCCATTAGCTTTCACAGTCTTTGTAATATATCTGTTGAACACATCCTAAAAAGTTAGAGACAAGATTAACATTGATTTTTATTCACAGCAAGACGTTTAGTGGAGAATTGATGCTGCAGTTTCAGTTCTGTTTCTTGAAATACCTGTTGTCTTAAATTTTGATATCTCTATGCTCAAGATGCTCTCTTTACACCAGTCCTGGTTCTGGGTACAGGTTTTGAGCCAGTGAACAGTGCCTCAGCCACTGCTGCTCCTGGGTTCCAGCCCTGCCCCGTTACAGAGGTTACAGCCTCTGCAGAGAGATGCTGGAGGCAAATCCCTGATTCTGCCTTGCCCCTACAACTCACAGTCTGACATTTGAATGTGAATGGCAGTTCAGATATCCTAGGCCATGAGCTGGAGTGACTGAGGAAAGGGCCCTTGGGACAGTGATCTGAATGTGAAAATCAATTTAGCTTAAAATCAATTGAGTCACCTGGAATCCCATTATCCCTTTTCTCCTGGCAACTCCGGACCAAACACTGAGCTTGTTCTGTCCTTATCTGCACTGAATGTCTGCTGTTTCTACACACATCATGATTATTATCTACAGTCACAAGGTTGCCTTGGAGATGTGTCTGTCTCAGAGGTGTTGTGAGGGAGAAGACCCTTGGAAAAGATTCTAAAGATCAGCTGATCATCTGATATCACATTACATATAAAGTTATTATTCTTCTATATCATAAAGAGCTGCTGAGGTGTGTGGTCTCAACTTCCTGAAGCTGGAAGGTTTTTTGTGCAGTTTGGAGATGGGGTGGTGGCTCTGTTTCCCACTGTTCATTGTCCTTAATGTCATGGCATTTCCATTAGATGTGTAAAGTCTAAACTAGGAAGAGCCTCATTTCTAGATAGTGTTAAATGCACATAGTGCTGCTCTGAATCAATGGGATTAATCAATTCTTTCTGTCTGTTATGTTCCCTAATTTCTGTTCTGAATTGTTTTGTTTTGCTAGCACACTGTGTCAATTTAGGTTTGTGGTTCTGGGTTAGAAATGGGGCTCCCTCTGTTCCCATCAGCTCTTCAGCTTTTGAAAACTGAAAGCCTTTGATACTGCTCTCTTTTCAAGCCTATTTTGCAATAAGAAGAATACAATATAAATTGCATGAGGTGAGGATCTCGGGATGCTGCAGTTTTCCAAGTGGGCAGTAGGTCCTGGTCTTTTCTTCAGGAAACCCAAGCAATCTCCTGCCTGGGTTTATCCCTGTCAATACTCAGTGTTTCTAGAGGAACAATCCAGTTACTTGAATGTCCCAAGAAATAATTTTAGCCCTGAAATGTTTTTATTTATGTTCATTTTCTTTGACTTAGCTGGACCAGATAATGTGCATATCCAGCTAACTAGAGCCTTTGACTAATTTGATCTGTGTGATGGGACAAGAAATAAGCCAGGGCTGGGGTAGTTTTAGATGTTACCAAGGAAGACTTAGTTACAGAACTGGAAAGACTGGAAAGGGGGTGGAAAAGCAATATTGCTTGGCTAAAGAATAGTCTTAGTGCAGTTGGATAAGAGTTACAGATGGAATTTGATACATGAAAAGAAATACAGTTCTGGATGATGACCAAGCAATGTTCCTCAGAGTCTCATAAAAGCAAAGTAAAAATAGGATTGTTAGAAGAGAACTTGATCTCAAAAATTTTGGAAAGTGTTTTTCTGACAGAGCACCTAAAGGGAAGTGAAAAGAGAAGCCATCCAGGGACTGGCTGTGTTGAGGTCTTCCTGCAAACAGATAGTAGAGTTATCACTTCTTAACTAGAAGAATTTTGTAAATTCCTTGGGGATAGTTTTCATCTGTATCTGAAGGAGGAATTCAGGTTCAAGACATTGAAATAACATAATGCAAAAAGGCAAGCTGAAAGACAGAGACAGATAAACCAGAAATCCAATAGATCCTCAGACTATGTTTTGATGAATTCTAAATGTGAAAGATTTATCTTTTAATATGCCCCTGGGCACTTTCAACCATCCCTGGATCTGCTTACCAAGGCTGTGACATTTTCCAAATGACCTCTCTGCTTCCAGTAATCTTAAATCCTGTTCAAAAGCATGTTATTGTTACGTCTGAATATTGAGTTTTGAGCAAGGTAATGGATTACATTTTGAACAGCTGCATGATCACTCTCATTTTATCTGTGCTAGTTAAACCTTGATTTTTACCTTGGCTGGATTAGTTTCAAGCTGACAGAACAGCCCTTGCCTGAGCTGGAGGAGGAGGTCAGCCCTGCAAGCAGTGCAAAGTCACAGGCAGTGGAAGAAGTCCCAGCTTCAGTGTCAGTGTTGAAGGTGCTTTTTATTCCTTTATTTCACACTTCCTTCCAACTCAACCCAAGAGCTGACACCTTCACAAAGTAACAGTGCAATGAGGTATTTCTGGTTCTGAGCACTTACAAAGGTGTCAGCTTTCCAGCCTGGCCAGGAGCTGTGACTTGCTTTCATCACTGTGGGCATGGAAGGGGACAGAGGGGACACGAGGGGACACGAGGGGTGCCTGGTGGCCACAGTGTCACCAGCACTGGGAGCAAGAACAGGGCCCAGCACTGCTGGTCCTGGGGCTGGTGTAAACTGCTGGAGCCACTCATGGAGGGGAGATTCGTGGTGGATTCGTTTGGAAAACCCAGCCAAGAAGCAAAATTAAAACAAAACTGTGCTATTTCCTGGCAACTAGCAAAGCTAAATTAAGCCAGCCAATTCCTGATAAAATCACAGCAGGGAGAGCAGAACAAGCAAACCAGAACTCCGTTTTGCAGTCAGATCCTGTGCTATTTTTAAGCCATCCTGACAGCTTGTTAAATGCCAGTCTGGAGAGCAGCTCCAGGG
Organism: Aleadryas rufinucha; assembly: GCA_013397815.1. Taxonomy (NCBI): domain Eukaryota; kingdom Metazoa; phylum Chordata; class Aves; order Passeriformes; genus Aleadryas; species Aleadryas rufinucha. The sequence goes on along the minus strand of VZTH01006497.1, from coordinate 216,218 downwards.
ACTGACTCTCACTCGAGACAGGTCCCACGGAGGCTGTGCCCCGGGAAGGTGACAGCACAGAGCCCTTTCCATGTGGGAGGTGACCCTGCAGCAGCCTGGGCACTCAGGCTGTGTGTCCTCAGACCTCTGCTGCTGGTTCTGCAGGTGGGCTCACCCCTGCTACACACCCGGATTATGCTGCATGATTTCCAGTGACACATTCTGGTGTCTCCAGACCCCTGTGCTCTCTGTGGAACACACTTTGCAGTAAATACAAGTTACACAGGCACCCTGGGCAGTCTTGGCTGGCCCTCTGAGGGACTCTTGGGCATCCTCGTGCCCAGGCACTGCCAGGGCAGCAGTTGAAGCGGTAAGAGAATGAATTTTGTGAATATCCAAATATATTTACAATTCTGGGCAAAGGAAAAGAAAAAGGTTGAAACAGTTGTCCTGACTCCTTGGGAGGGATGTGGTATCCACACCTCCTAAGCTGCTGTCACGCTTAGGTGCTTGTGTTGGGAGGAGGAGTTGCCAGGCTCTGCCAGTGGAAGATGGCACAGCGTGTCTCTTCTCTCCATCCCTGGCTGCATTGCTTTGTCTGTAAAACTTCTTGTGACAGACTTTGAATAAACTGGAAAAGTCAGTGGCAGAGCTGGATGGAGAATTCAAAAGACCATCTACAAGTGGTCATAGGAAAGGAGTGTCTCCATTTTCCTCTGTGAGGCTTTGTGGTATTGCAGCCCCTCACTTTCTGTCAGTGACGTGTTCTGCAGAGTGAAGCAAAGCTTTGCTGTGCTTAATTCAGAGCAGCATCCCTGATGCCTTGTGAATCTGGTAAGAATTGAGTACAGGAGCACAGAGTCCCAAGCAGGATAATTCTGTAGATTTCTTTTTTGTATTGAAAAAAATTGTTAGTATCAGAAGTTACATTTGGATAACAGAATCCTATCACCATGTATTTTAATATGGTGTAAGTGAAACCACATAGTAACTGATTTCTTTTTGAATACAGGATTCTTTTGTTAAATCTAAATCTTTTCCTAGTCCTACTTTAGGCAGCATTTTAAGGGCTGGAGTTTGGTTTAGTCCCATGGGAGTTCCATTACAGACCTCTGGGCATTTACACTCTCTGAAAACTTTGATGCTGCTGCTGAGACTTCTTATCTGGCCGATGTATCAGAAGAGTCCGAGGTCCTGATGTGCCCAACAGCTCACCAGTCTCTGGCCTCAGCTGCCTCCATTCACCCTCAGTGCTCACAAGAAAGATGTAAAGCCAAATAAAGATATGTAATAAATAGGACCTGACTAATTTATTCACTCAATAAAACATAAATAGCCTAAAGTTAACTGAGCAAAACCAGACTCGCACTGAAATGCTAAATTAATACCTCCCTGCTGCACAGAATCCGCTGCTCGAGTGCATTTTGCAGAAGTTGGAAAAAGTGACATTAAGTGTAAAAGTGTTTTAAAGATTATTAGAAAGGGCGCTCCTTGTGAGTAATTCAGTTTTCCATTATTTTTAGCATTATATTTAGAATATTTAAAAATAAATTGTATTGGCAGCTCCTGAAGTGCACTGCCTAGCCACAGCTATCTAGAAAGGCGTTCAAACCCAAGAGTTTTCATCCCTTTTTTTCACCAGCTAACCAACAGTTGGAAATGTTTCACCATCTGGTATTTATTACCTCCTTCTCTCTCCTGTGTTGTTCCTAGCTGTCAGCCCCAGCTCTGTGACAGTGCTGTGTTCTGTGTCGCTCCAGCACCCGTGGGTCTGAGCTGTCCTCGTGCTCCCCATGTCCCTGGGCTGGGATGGAGAGCAAACACAGCCCAGCAAACCAACCCAGCCAGCTCCCACAGCCCCCTGAGCCCCCACAGGGAGCTCTGGGCGTGAGGAGAGCACAGGGTTCTCTGTACTCTTATGGTCTTTATGTTCTGGTAGCAGGGCTTAGGTGTAAGTGATTCACATCTGGGCTGTGCCCCTCTCTGCTCCGGACAGTGCCACGCTCCTCGGGCAGCCCCTGGTGCCACAGAGGAGCTGGGGGCTGGCTGTGGCCTCCGTGCACCCCTCCAAGGCAGAGTTACCCTACTCCTCCTGTGATAACCCCTGATTGCCAGTCCTGGCAGCTGCTCCTGGCAGCTTCTCCCTTATCTCTGTAGGATGTGGACCCCCTTATCAGCGGTGCTCCTCGCCCTGAGGTGCCTTTCTGTGGCAGAATTCACTGCTGCACATCCCAGAGTGCATTAAAAGGGATAACACATACAGTGTGTGTTCCTCTCAGTGGCCTGAAAAATGAGGGAATCTCAAATAACAGCTAAAAATAGGGAAGGTTAGGAATTAGATAACTGGGAAGCAAAGTGAATTTTAAAATGTGGATGTTCAATGGGTGATACATCAGAGAAGGGAATGACAGAACCTGCCCCCATCCCTGAGCCTGAAGTAATTCTGAGCTAGCCATGATTCCTGTCCTGTGCCTGCAGATCTCAGCTCTGTGGCCTTTGCAAGCTGATGAATGGCTCCTTGTAGCCTTGTCCTATTTTTACTGCTTGCAGCATTTGTTTTAGCCACACCAGAGGAGCATCCCTCTGAAAGTAAAATGCTGACACGTGTGAAGGAAACCCACAATCCATAACATCATTTAGCAGGAAGAGATTTTTATGTTGTTTTCGAGCCTCCATCTCTGTAATGCATTTTAGTGATGGATGGTGCTGTGAAGGATCCTGCCCAGCCCCTGGTGCCCTGCAATCCTCCAGAGGTGCAGCTCCAGTGGGGTTCAATGGGGATGAATTCACCTGCAGTGGCTGAGTGGCTCCCCTGGGCTGTTTCCTCCCAGCACCACTGCTCAATCCTGACTGCTCTCTGCACGAGGGCAGGGGCAGGGAAAGCAGGAGAACTGATGTCTTCCTCTGTGTGGTGATCCTCTTACAGGATATGGGTGTTAAACTCGCTCCTGGAGTGTGAACCTTGGATTTCAATGCAATAATTCTTGTCCAGACTATTCCTCTAAGCTTCGTGTAAATTGCTAATGTCATTTTACTTATAAATTATAAATGTTTCTACAATATGCCAGGTAATTTAATACTCCCTAGAAATTAAGCCATTAATCCAATCTCCATCAGACATTTTTGTGCTTTTTCCTATATTAATGCACAAGAAAGCTCTCCTAAAAGCCAGCAAAATACTACATTGTCCTTTTTCAAATCTCTCCTTGACTTTTGCCCCTAGTGCACTGCCAATGAAATATTCAGCAACAGCTTGGCAGCTACTCTTCTCTAACCACTGCTTATTGCATTAGTCACAATTATCTCTCTTTATATCCTCCTGCTGTTATTCCAGCTCTTGTGGCCTTTTCCAGTTGTGCAAATACATATGCATGCTCTCGAATTCATGAATAGGATGAATAATCACTTTGGAGTCTTTGGAACAACCTACCTCCTTCAAGATAAGGATGTGAACAAGTGTTCAATCACAGCTTTAAATTGTGAAGTCTTTGGGGCAGGAATTGGTTCCTGGTAGGTCTGTATAATGCATTTTGCACTAGAGGGCCATAACTGGGCTTCTGTCCTGCTGTGAATAAAATGCAAAGGTTTAGAGGTTCGAAGCTCTTTATAATACAGCCCAGTAAATATGAACTTGGTATTTTTGAAACCAGTAATTAATCACAGCAAAGAAATTGCCAGCTAAGGCAAAGTGGCAACCTCTGAAGAAGTAATCAGGAATTAAAGCCAGCCAGGGTGGTGGTGTTCAGTAAAAAAATTACAAAGAGATCCCTCTGCACTTGGAGAGAGAAATCCGGGTCCTTGAGAGGAGCCAGGGCTCGGGAAGGGAGCCCCAGCCCGGTTCCTTGGTGCAGAGCTGTGCCTGGGGGGCAGGACTGCCACCAGGGAGCTCCTCACCTGCAGGTCCCCTGTCCCTGGGCAGGTCAGACCCACCAAGCCCGGTGTTCCTGCAGAGGGGACACTGCCAGCTCCTTCTGCAGTGTGCTGGGAGCGTGTTGGGAGGGGAGAGGGGACACTGCCAGCTCCTTCTGCAGTGTGCTGGGAGCGTGTTGGGAGGGGAGAGGGGACACTGCCAGCTCCTTCTGCAGTGTGCTGGGAGCATACTGGGAGGGCAGAGGGGCCAGTGCCAGCTCCTTCTCCAGCCTGCTGGGAGCGTGTTGGGAGGGGAGAGGGGACACTGCCAGCTCCTTCTCCAGCCTGCTGGGAGCATACTGGGAGGGGAGAGGGGACACTGCTGCTGCACAGCCCCCCTCAGAGGATGTGTTCTGTGCATTCTTAGCTTTTCCCAGTGTCTCATGGGTGGTTTTCCCCTATTTCTTCTTCCCTGCACCAAGCAGTGGTGTTGGCCCCTGCTCGCACACAGCTCTGGCAGTGCCTTGCTGGGGTGTGTGAGTGAATTCCTCCCAGGAATTGTCCCTATGGATGCCCTGGGAGGTGAGCAGGGGTAGGTGACAAACTCCCAGGCAGTGACTGCCTCGCTCCTGAGGTGTGGTTTTGCTCCCTGCAGTTGTATTCCTGCCAGGAGCAGAGGCAGCGCCACATCCTCGGCCTCACCATTGTCCTTGGTGACCCAGGAGGGACCTCACAGCTCAGTGACTGCCTGTAGGGTACAAGGACAGTGCTTCCACATGGAAGCCTGATATTCCAAATCTTTCTGGGGTTTAATCTGAGCTCACACAGTCTGTGGAAGACTCTCATTGATTTTAGTGGACTTTGGACTCTCAGCTGTGCAGTTACAAGGCAGTAAGTGCCTGGAAAGACAGGGTTTAAAACACCGAGGTACTGGAAGTATTGAGCTGCAAAAGGAAGGTGTCTTCAGATGAACTTCTGCTGAGCAGAGGGACCACGGTCAGTGGTGGGAGTGTGCACCCTGCTTCACACCAGGTGTGTTTGAATCAGCCCTCACAACTCTTTGGTGAGCAATTAAATGCCCTCACTTCAGTGGAAATCCGGACACTTTCCTCCCAACCGTGATTTAGTGCATGGAAAAAAAACGAGGTGTAGGAAGGTTGTGGATTGCAGCCCACAGGGTGGAAGTGAATGATCACAGCCCTCGAGCCATCTTTCACTGGGCTGTCATCATCTATTGGAAGGTTGGAGGTTGTAAGCAGCAGCTGTCCAGGGAGACAAATCAGTTGGAAAAAATTATGTCTTACAGGTTTCCAGATACTGACCCTGGGAAGATAATCAATTATAAAATCAATGTAATACATGGAACTTGGGATCTCATTCTGGGCATGCTGGGCTTTGAAGGATTCTGGCTGTGTTGGAAAATATGAATGCTGCAGGAGTCATCCTCCTGCCTTTAAAAAGATGATTTTATAAACGGAAACAATCCCAATTCACACATGCCAGCACGTTGTCCTCCTCTGAGCACACTGAGTGCGGGTTTTCAGTGTTCCCCTGTACACTGCTTTTAACACACGTTGTGAAATGGGTGCAGGTACTGTGATACTGATTTAGGGGCTGGGTACAGGATCCCTGGGTGCTTAATGCAGAAATCTTGATTGCAGTAAAGTCAAGGCAAAACTCCCACTGACTTTGGAGGGGCTGTGTGTTCTTCCTGCCTTCTCTTTTGGAGTTACCTGGTTTCTTTCCTACCTGGATTTTTAAATGTGCTATCTGATTCTTAAAGCAGTCTTTCTTACCCTTTAAAGTGTGTAACAATTGTCCCAGCACAATGGCCTCTTCCCATATGTGCCTATTGAGTATTTCCTGATATTTTGCCTGCTGCAGGAGAGAAAGACAAATTGAGTGGCCCATAGCTAAAAACAAAGCTGGTGGCAGGGTTGGGAAGCGAGCCAAGGCACTGAGTGCTGACCATGGGGCTGCCCTTCCTGAGTTGCTGCTTTGTCTTTCTGTGCTTTTTTTATTTTCAAAAATTCCAGGCAGAGACAGGATTAGAAGTGTAATTAGAAGTCCTTAGGCTTTGTGTCCCTCACTCTCTTGAGCACTTTTCCATAAAAGCAAGGTCTCTGCAAGAAAGTAGCTAATGGAAATTTGATGTCTGTTTTTAGGTATCTGCCTAAAAACACTTTAATGTTTAATGTTTGGGAATACAATGTAACTGCACTACAAAAATCAATATTCTTAAATATTCCATTTGAGAACCCCAAAACAGAATCTCTATTAGGTTTCTCTGAAATCTTTTCTACTGAGTTCATAAATGGCATGAAAAGATGCCATGCCTAGAGAGCAAATGAATTCTGTCTCTGGGAAGATGATTTACAGCTTCCTATCAAAAGGATTGTGCATGGCATCCATTGAATTTCGCTGCCCTCTTCCCCCAAATACAGAGCAGCTGGAGGTTGCTTTTCATTCGGGATAGTTTTTGACTCTGGACAGCTCAGCAAAATAGAAATGTTTGTAATTTGGCTATTAGTATGTTGTTAATTAAGTAATACAGCTAGAAGCAGAAAGGGCTAAATGTAAGGTACAAGATGGAATAAATGAAATGAATTGTGACCCTCCTGAGCTGTGTGAGCTCAGGTCAGGTGCTGCTGTACCTGCACCTCAGGCAGTGTCTGCCGGGGAGGGAGGGCTGGGTGTGACAGCCCCAGGGGTGGGAATGCTGATAACAGCCCTGCCACCCTCCCTTTATCCCACAGGGATAAATCCTTTCCTCTGCTGGGGCTGGTGGCATTTTGCTCACCAGAGCCACAGATCCAGGACTGTGATCTTTTTCTGCAGATATGGGAGAGTTTCTCCAGTTTGAGGCTTCCCCAGAAGCCCTGCAGTGGTCACTGCTGACCCCACAGGAGAGGGGGGGATCTCTGGTGGGGTGGGGTACCCAGGGCAGAGCACCACGGCTGTGGGCTGGGATGGATGCACAAATGGGAGGGAGTTCCCTGGTGCTCTGTGCCCATTCACAGAAACCGGCCCTGCATAAACCAGGGAGCACGAATTTGTTGAACTTTATTGCTTTTTTGCCTGTTTTATTTGTTTATAAATCTTGATTTCTATCACAGACAGGGAGCACTTCAGCAGCCATTCTAAGCCAAGATATGGGCCCACTGTGGGTGCTGTGACTTGCTCAATGCTTTAAAGACATGCTGAGCTGTGTAAAGAAAACATTAATAAAAAAGAGCTTACAAGAGGCATAAAGTTCAAACATACTGTGCTTTCTTGTTTATAACAAGATTTGTGTTCTTATTTTTGGCACGCATTTTATTAAAACTTCCATCAATTTATTAAAACTTCCATAATTTTATTCTCTCTTTTCAATTACATGTTACTTAATCTCAAGCACCATTATAACCCATCTCCAGGATGATGATTATGAAAACTCTTCCTTGCTGATGTGAGGTGTTTTTTGGAGGCAGGTGATGGCTTTGGGAGGCAGGTGATGGCTTTTGGAGGCAGGTGATGGCTGTAGGTTTCTCTGCCACCGGGCAGCTCTCGCAGGACACGCTGCCAGAGCAGGGCTGGTGGAGCTCTGTGATCATCAGTGCACATTTCACTCATTCAGGGCAATGTGAAACCCTTCCTGTTTGCTCCAGAAGGTAAGAGACAGACTCTGCTCTTGCTCTTCAGCAGTTTCCAGAAATTGAAGACGAATTTCATTTAACTTGAGATCCATATGTTCCTCATGTCATGATCAGTGATGAACAGTTTGGAGTCATGACTGGTATTTTGAACATATGACCAAGAATTCCCCACTGAGTTCTTTTGGACACTCTTATTCCAGGCACGTGGAGCAGTTTTGATCCAAGGTGAACTACATCAGTCACCAAAATTAGGTGGTTATTGCTAGAGGAAGAAATTCCTGCTCCTTCCCCTAGAAGTCAGCAGTGTGTGCCAGCATGTATTTTTACAATATTGGTTTTATAAGAACAGTTTCTCACTTTTACTCATTTGAGAATTGAATTAGTTTTTGCTGCTGCTTCACTGACTTCACAGAACATTTCCCCACAATCATTTAACATGCTATTAAATTCTAGAGCATGTTGTCTGTACATCTGATAATTTGATTTTGAATGATGTTTGTGTCGTTACGAGGTATTTTAGTCAGCAACAACAGCGTTGGTAATATGAAGTGATGCTTTTAACAATGAGCTCAAAAAGAGATGCAGAAGCCCTGGTGTAAAGCTGGCAGCAGCCAGAATGGATGAGTCCTGAAGCCATTATCTCCCAACAGCTTCTGAGGTTCAATTCACTCAAACTTGCTGCTTTTGCATTTTCATCAGCTTCTTCACTTCCTTCTATTTAGTCAAAACTGTGCAAAATTGGATTTCATAAAGCTATTTTTAAACAGTTTGGAGCTTCCAATCTACCAGACATGAAGTACTGTGAGGGTTGCACTTCTCTCTGAATGTCTTTGTGGTGCCTGTTGTTACCCAGGGGCTGTCAAAGCCAGGGAGGGCCTGACAGATCAATAGCTGTGGCCAGGTATTGATTCTCCAGTTCTGGGCCTGGTGCAGCCCATTCCACTGGGGGTGAATCCTGGGGAAGCTGTGCCACTCTGAAAGTACCAGGCACGAGAGGATATTTGGTGTGTCCCAGTGCCTCATTTGGCAGAGCAGTGGCCTTGGCTTAAGCCATTGATCACGTGGAGGATTCGTGCCAAGGGGAAGGAAGAGGAGAGTCCTGGTTGCTCAGCAATGCAGATTTAGCTTTTGGCCCATAAACATTCATGTTAAGGCAAAATGTGTTCATTTTTGTTCCTGCCTGGAGGGGTGGGAGCAGGGAGGAGCTGGTGCCTCTTGGTGTTCAGGCCCAGGATCACTCCTGGGCACTCTTCATCAGCAGGACAAGAGCTGGCGGAGCCTGTGCTTTGCTTTCTCCTGGGGTTTTGGGGTTGGTTTGATTGTTTTCCTGGGGATGGGAGAAGTGATGTGCCGTGATTAGTAGAAAACCTCTTAATTTGCTGCTCATTGGGTTTTGTGTATTTTTGGTTTCTCCCTAAAAGTCTCGTCCTGGAGAATTCTCCTGTGGCTTGTGAATGCTTTGCTCTGGGAACGTTTAATCCAGCGTGGGCCTCAGCAGTAATTAGTAACATGGATATTTATGGAGACATTCTAACCTGCTTTGTTCATGAATATTTCACCGTGGTGGAAATTTCACACCCAATAAATCACTAATGAAAATGTCATTTCCCAGCTGCATTTACCTGATGTGCTGTTAATCTTGCTGTACCCATTGGAGGCAGAATTACTGTCAGATTTGCAACACAGAAAGGAATTGATTTTTAATTAGTGACCCCAATAGTGTAGGTTAAAAATTATTTTTTAAATGGTGATTTAATGGCCCTTTTCATATAATGGCATCAGCTTCATTGCCTGTGCTGATGTTTTCTAGGCTGCAATTCCAGCAGATGCTTTGAAGGACAGCGTAACAACAGCTGGGATCGAAGGGATCCAGGAGAGCAGTGGGGTGGGGAAGGTGGCTCTGAAAGCACCAAGTGTCAGAGAAGCCCCATGAAACCCAGCACCCTGTGTATTGACAGATCTCACAAGCCAGAAGGGTCACTCTGCTTGCATTTGGTGTCTCCCCACAGTGGTCCTGAACTGGGGAATGTGATGTATCAGGCACTCTGCCCTTGGCACCCAGACACAGGAGCCTGGACCTTTGAATGATCCCACAGGACTTGTTTGTTGTCTCTGTCAAGCCTAAATCCTTGCTAGAGCAGCGTGGGACAGATTATCAGCAGGCATTCCTAGAAAGAAGTCTCAGTAATGTCATCCACCCAGATTTAAGTGCCTGACATCTGTCAGACACCCTCAGAGCTCAGAGCAGAAGCTTGTTCTCCAAACATGTCTGCTTTTTAAAAGTTATGAACGCAGGGGACTTGGAGCCCAGTGTAATTTGAAGTTTCAGGAAGATGTGAATGGTTCCAAGACAAATATTTGAGGAGACTGTTCCTCTGGAAGCAAGCTGGCTTGCTGCTCACCTTTCCAGCTGGGAGCTCTCAGCAGTTACTGGTGGAGCATTAATTTTTTACTGTGACATGCAGTGTCTCATCTTTCATTAATAAATTTTCTCAGGAGAAGAGGCAGTGGCATTTAACTGTCAGGACAAACAAGGAAAGCCTTGTGGAAGCTGAGGATTCTGCATGTTCACCACCAAAGACACTGCAAGGGCAACTGAGCTCTCAGATCCCTGTGGAGGCGCAGTCAAATTCAAAAGATCCTTCCCTGAAGGTCTGAACCTCTTCAGAGAACAAAACCAAAGCAGCAGCCAGAGCACTCTGCCTGTGCAGGTTCCTCAGGGACACCCAGCAGACCTGGCTTTGCACTGAAACCTCCAGAAGGAAACAAAACAGCCACGTCACCTAGATTGAGCTGAAATTGCTGCCTAACTCCCACCTTCAAAACTTTCTATTCTAAAGCCACAGAAAAGAGCTTTTGTGAACCTGAAGACCTCCCTTCCTAGCTGTGCCTGAGCAGCCTGTGGGATGAGCTGGGGGCTGCCCTTGTCCTGCTGCACCCAGCTCCTGCTGTGTCCCTGGCTGGGGGACCCCTGCACTGCACCCAGGGGGACCCTGCTCCAGGAGCTGGGACTGGGGGACGTGGGATGGGGGAGGTCTCTGACCCTGCACATGGCCCTGCTGATGCCCTTCATGTGGGAGAACAGTCAGCTACAGAAAGAGAGGGACTGATCCCAAGATACAGCCTTGCAAATAAAAGCCCTTGAGACCTCTGTTTGATTATATCACAAGCTAATACAGATATCCTAGACAGAAATCAGATTTTCTGTCTGCTGAGTTAATGAATTTATTTTTAAAACAATGTTACTCTTTCAAAAGGGCCAGAAGGACACTGTTTTTAAAAGCTATCTTGTATACTAAGATAAAAACAAAACCAAATCAGACCTTGAAAATAAACTCACTGGCCAAAGTCAATAATGAACTAGAGGTAAAAGGGTTCTCAGCTTGTACACCAAGAGGGACTTTCCCATGTGGCTGTGCAAGGACTTCTCTGAAAAAATGCAGTTTTATTTTTAACTGAGAACTTGGGTGGCAGCAATGGGAAGAAAAGATGACAGTGGCTCCATGGCACGAGGGGCTGAGAACAGCACACAGATTAGAATGAATTTTTCCAAGAGATTTTTCTTCACACCTCATTGCAGATAGACCTCTGAAAGTTCAGTGGAACAGCCAGTCTCAGCCAGCACTGAGAGAAAAGCAACATCTTCAGAAGAACAGTCTGAGGTGTAAAACTGGGGTCATGTGGTATTTACCCCCACTTCAACACCGGGGATTCTCTGTGCTGCTCCTTGGTTTGTAGGAACCTGCCCCAGGTTTGTAGGAACCTACAGTGCCCAGAGCAGCTGTGGCTGCCCCTGGATCCCTGGCAGTGTCCCAGGCCAGGCTGGACACTGGGGCTTGGAGCAGCCTGGGACAGTGGGAGGTGTCCCTGCCATGGCAGGGGTGGAATGGGATGATCTTTAGGGTCCCTTCCAACCCAAACCATTCCATGATTTTCTCCCCTCCTCTCTAAATTATTACCTGTCTGGAAGGCACAGATTTTTCATCTCAGCTCGTGCCCTCTGCTACCCCCAGTCCCACCTTGACTCCAGGGACACAAACCTTTGTCTGGGAGGGCAAACCCTTCATCCCTGCCCACAGGGTGGCTGCTGCAGCCTTCAGTAATTTTTGGTAGAGGAAGGTGTTATCTTAAGTGTGATCTGGCACTGAACAGTTTTATTCCATGCTTTTCCCCAAGTCTGATGCCTGGAATTCTGCAGAAGTTCAGCTGTGGGCTCCCTGTTTGATCCCTGCCTGAAACAGGGTGGAGGAACTGGTTGCAGTCATTCTTCTCCCTCCATCTCGGTCATCTCAGCTGAGGTTAATTTGTCAGCAGTGCCAGCAGGGGAAATGCAGTGTGCCTGAACTGCATGAATGGAGCAGGAGAAAATGCACAGCCTCGTGATTTAAATGAATATTGATCCCACTAATAGGAATCAGAGGACCAAAATAAATTACATAAATGGAGTAATCGAGACGAAAAATTTGCAAAGAGTAACCTTGTGTTAATGGAGCTGATTTTTCTGATGTCAGGTGAAGACACAGAGAAGGATAACACACCATTTGTTTGAATGATACTGGGCACTGCTGTCTCCTGCTCTGACTGCCCAGCACTGCTGAGATGGGAAATTAGTTCTGAGAACCCAAGAGACACTTGGAAAAACCCATTTTTTCCTGTTTTGCCTGACTCTCTGTGAAAACACCCAGAAGCCTGAGGCTGCCAGCATTTTCTGTGTCTGGCTGCTAACCCTCTTGCCCTTGGTCTGGGGAGGGTCCCAGGTGTAGGGACAGGTGTAAGGAACCTTTGCTGTGTTAAGGGATACCAGAGGCATTTCAGGTATTTCTGATGGATAACAAGGATTGGAAAATGCCCCAGACCCCAGGAACTCTCTTGTTCTGAGCCATTCTTTAGCTCCCATGAGTTGTCCTTAAAAAAAAAATAATATTTTAAAAGCTCCCTGACCTGCAGTGGAGCTGGGTTCAGCAGGTTCAGATTCACTGACTTGCAGTCACTGCGCCAGCTTTTGCTGGAGAACAAAGTTGTGTGTTTTTAAATAAAGTTTTTGTGCAAATGCAGTTTAGAAGACCTTTAAATAAACAATAAATATCTTCTATTTCATCCATGCATATAAATTTACATTAATCTGCAGCTAAGTTAACAAATGCTACTTTTTGCCTTAAATACCGAGTTTGATGAGAACAGCATTTTGTGCCAAACTGGTTATAATGATCATGTAATTGAGGAAATATATGAGGCATTAAAACTCTGTGACATCTCCTTCCCATGCTAAAGACTGCAAGAGGGATTGATGTGACCAATAAATCCTTTCCCATAGGGAAGGATGTAGAAAAACCAGGAAGCAGTACAAAATATAGCCCACCTGGTAGTTTTATGGCCCTATCTGAATGCTGTAATCATTCTAAAGAGATGTTGATTAGTGCCAGCAACAGGAGTTGAATTGGCAGCATCAGTGGCATCAATTTCAGCAGCAGCACTGGAGGTCCTTAAGTTCCCATTTTGTGGCTTGGATGCAAATGATTCATCCAGTCAGCAGGAGCTGTTCAATCCACACTAAATATATGGAGCTAACAGATGAAGGAATGCAGGATTTGCACTTAGAGAAATAATTGAATGCCTCAAATGTCACTAAAATTCATTTATTTGAAAAGACATTTTACAGTGCAGACAGAAAGCAGACAGAAAAGACACAGGCCCAGCTCTTCACCAGAGTGAGCGTGGCCAGGCCAGTTTATCCTGCCTGGGAGTCTGGCATGGAGATGGTTCTTCCCCTTTTGTCATGAGTTTCTGTAGTTTCCACACCTGAGCCCCCTCCTGCTAAAACCCAGGCAAGCAGCAGTGCTTGGCTCCAGCCAGATCCTCAGGATCCACCTGGCTGAGCCTGGAGGAGGAGAGGCGAACCACTGCAACTCAGAGACCTGGGAACACCTTTCCAGAGCTGCAGAAATGCTGCTCATGGACCTGAGAACCAGCAAGGAGGCAGGATGCCCTCAGCTACGAGCATCAGTGATTGGATTTTGCAAGCAGCTCCTGTCTGTCCATTCACATCTTGTCACTGGGGTTTATGTGTTTCAGTTTCTTCCTGCTTGTGGTGTCTGAGGCACACAATTAGGGTGAGAACTGGAAGCACACAGGCAGCAGAGTGTGGTTTATCCAAGGTTCCATGTGGATTCCCACAGGCCATTGGTGTTTCACTCCCCTGCTGTAAAGGATGTACTGCACTGAGACTCGCTGTTTCCAGCGTTTTGGCATTCCAGCTGCCCATCAAAGCGTTTCAAAATGTCAGTTCTGTCATGTGTGAGAAGTGAATGGAGTCTGTAAGCGTTGGGTGGGGCCATCCCTGAGCAGGGAGTGTGGAATTCAGGGGCTCACAGGATCTGCAGCAGCCCTCACATGGGACGGGCAGGGAAGGGGAGCCCTTGGACCAACCCAGGCACATTTTCACCTGCAGCAGGTGAAACGAGAGAGCTGCTGCTCTGCCAGAGTGCCCAGGGCCCCAGCACAGTGAAATCCCCTTACCCACAGAGTACAGAACATCTCTTTTCCTCCTCAAAGCCCTGTGACACTCCAGTAGCATTGTACCATAAATACCACTTTTGCTGTACCTAGTAGCCTGGCACTTTCTTTTTGCTCTCTTTTCCGTGGAACCAGTTTCTACAGAATTTAATGACAAATTGGACTTGGATCAGCAAAGCCTTGAGTGAGCTGGCCATTGATCTTGTGGCAGAATACATCTCTCTGTTATTCCTGGTGGTTCAGTTCCTATCACCATTTCTTTGTTTCATTTCCTCATTAAGAGAAGGGTGGCAAATACCTACTGTGCTCATTATCTTTTCTACTCCCCAATTTTTTTCTGTTAATTTCCTGATATTTTAATTTCTTTCTTTCTTATTTTGGTACATTTCCCTTTAAGGCATTGTAATTAATGGACTGTACTAATTTCCTTCGAGACAACATTCTTAATTGCTGTAATTCTCACTTATGTCTTTTAGGCATCCCTGCTGGCATTGATTCATTTCAATTTGCATTCCCAAATGCTGTAACTATAAATACCCAATCCATGTAGGAGCTAGTCTCTTGTCCTCTCAATGCTATATAGGATTTCTCTTTGCTTTTTTTTTGGCAGCAAAGCTAAATGGTGACTTGTGGTGTAGCCTTATCTCAGAAGCTGGCATTTGTGTGCCTTTATCGTGGCTGTGCTTTGGGTTGGTGGCAGAGTGCCAGGGTGATGTGTTCCACTGTGCACACCTGCCATTTCTGAATTATTTTGAGAATTATAACCTTTAGGGGGTTTTTTGATACCAAAATGTCCAAACAAATGAGTTTTCCAGGGACAGAAGTGACAAGTTATGACTAGGACTTGCAAACCTAGAAAAAAAAAATAACATGTGCTGGTGACACAGGATTTCTTTATACAGGGGAAGTGTGAATGAGATCATCTGAAGCTGAAGGTCTCCAGCTGGATGAAGGCAGCAGGAGCAGCAGGACCAGGCCTTTATGCAGAGACATTTTACCTCTGCACTCACCCCAGTGCCTGGGATGATCCTGCCCCAGGTCAAGGCTCTCCTGCCACTGCCCCCACCTCACTCTGGCTTTGAACCAAACAACTTTGAGCAGATATTTTGCCACTTTCGACTCATTTCTTGCAGGGCACCAGAAAAGCCACAAGGGAAAGAGATTTTAGTCTGAGCTGTAAATAAAATGGAGCAAAGCAAAGCAGCTCTGTGTCCTGTTCCCAGACTCTGCCTCACTTGGACTCCAGGTTTCTCGTTTGACTTTTCACTCTGGTACAGTTATTTCTTGCAGGCACAGAACTTCAAAATGAGATGAAAATTACTTGGTTACACTTCAGAATGAGTGTATCGAGATTGCTCCAAATGCAGTAAAAATATCCTCCACAGAGGAGTCCTACTTAGAGATCAAAGAAATGCAACAAATAATCCACTATTCTGTTAGTGTCCCTACAAATGCATTCCCATGGAAGGGAATGTGAAATGTGCCTCTGCAGTCAGAGGTGGAAGCAGTTGCAGTTTCTGTATTCGTGACAGAGAGTTGCAATGGGCAAAGATTGCTGGGCTGCAGGAAAATGGGAGAGGATTAAATAATTGTCTTCTCACCAATTAAAATGATTAATCAGTGAACTATGACAAGAATTAAAAGCCTAATGCACTAGAATAATATTGATACTGGTGATTTAAACTGCTTTTATAGATCTGTTTAAATGTGTCCACTGCTCACCACTCACTAACAGGTGATGGGCAGCACACAGAGCAGGCAGGAGGCAGAAAGGAGAGAGATGACCACTGAAAGGGTGGCCAGGCACTGGAGTGGGGGTCACCACCCCTGGAAGTGTCCAAGGAATGACTCAATGTGGCATTTAGGGCTGTGGTTCAGTTGAGGTGGTGGTGTTTTGTCAAAGGCTGGACTCAATGATCTTGGAGGTCTTTTCCAGCCTCAGTGATTCTGTGATTCTATGAGTTGTGCTAAGTTCCAGGGTTCCAGGGCAACCTCTAGCAAATATTTGTTGCACCTTTTCCTTTTCCCACATGCGTTTATTTGGAATTTTTAACTTGTTTTTCAGTACTCTAATGTCTTTTTATTTAATGGAGAGTACATCTGAAGTATCATCATGTTCAGCAGAGAATCCCATTTGCCCCTGCCTCATTTATTATTGTTGTAAATTTTCCATTCACTGACAAAGACGAGCTCTGTTTCCCTTGTTCCTTGTGAAGTGTGGAGTGAAGGGGTTTCATTGCAATGTCCTGAGTGCCAGTCAGAATGGAGTGCAGCACTGGCTGGCAGGGAGGCTCACCAGGCAGGCAGCCTCAGAGTCCAGGGGAGGCTGAAATGTGAGCTGAGAACAGGAGGTGCTGCTTTCACACCTTTTGTTGTCACCTTTGCTCTTCAGTGACGGGCTTTTCCCGTGCCCTGGGCGCCTGGTGCAGAGCAGCTTCCAAACTGGGCTGTCCCTGAGCAGAGTTTTGTGCCCCCAGGTCACTTCAGTGAGTGTGAGCACCAACCTGGGTGATGGGCTGAGCGAACCAGGCTCTCTCTGCAGCTTTGGTTCGGTTTGAAGCAATAATAACTTGGCTCATTCTCTTTGTGTCTGGGTTTAAAACAGAGATAGATGACTTGAGATGAGGGTGGATTAAAATTCAGGATGTGCTGGGAGCTTGAACAAGCTGGGCTGGGTTCCAGGAGGCTTCACAAGAGACAAAGGCAGGAGGGGAGGCAGCAGAAGTGGTGAGAGCAGACCAGGAAAAGTGAAGTGGTGGCTGGCAAGGAGCAGGGAGGGAGTGATCCCCCTGCTGAATGGGAAGTGCTGTGAAGGAGGTGCTGCTGGGCCTGTGCTCTGCACAGAGCCAGCTTTTGCTCTAAATTGTTTTTAAGTTAATCACATGAGGAGCAAAATGCTTTTAAAACATTGCCCCTTTTCCCTTCCACTCCTTCTTCCTGCAGCTGCTGCTGCTTCTGTCTTTGCCATTTTCTGATTTTTCTCGTTTCTGCTGGCTCTGTGCAAAATGTAGGGAAATGCTCCTTCTTCCTTGATTCCTTCTCCTCCCAAGCAGCCCTCCCCAGGAGAAGACTCTGAGAACAGATGTACATCCCTGAAGTGTTCAAGGCTGGGTTGGGTGGGGCTCTGAGCAGCCTGGTCCCATGGCAGGAGAAGCTGCCCAAGACAGGGGGTTGGAATAAGATGATCTTTCAGGTCCCTTCCAGCCCAGCCCATCCTGTGATTCTGTGACAGGGAAAAAGCTGCTCCCCTCGGGACAAGCCCAGTATCAGGAGGTTGCTGATGGCCTGGGGGGCCCCAGGGGGTCACAGCCAGGGTGAGGAGCAGGCTGAAAAAGTATCTTTTTCCCCAATTATCTTTTTTTAAAAAGTGTCAATTCTTTTTTTTCCTTTATTCCTTCTTTTGTAATTAGTTGGCATTCATTGGTGTTTTCTTATGGAGAAAATGATGAATGGCTCTTAAGTTAGCACTGCTTTGCTTGCAAATGAACTTAAAATAAGTCCATTTAATAAATGATAACAAATTTAATAGAGCTAAAGGGATGGCCAAGTAATGTATTGGGGGTTTTTTCTAAATTAATACATAAAATAAATTTGAGCAATATAGTTTTCAGCTGGCTTCATAAAAATAAATAAGCATATTTTGCAAAGCACTATTAAAGCAGGAAGAGATGTAAACAAGACAACATTGTGCTCTGACTGGGATTCCATCTTTGCAAAAGAATGGTGTACTTTGTCAAGGAAAATTAATAATTAATCATCTCATCCTCTGAAATGTCAAAAGAGATGTGAAAGATTTTCTGTTATTATGCAGGATTCTCATCGAGGAGAGGTAGCCAACCTGCTGCAGAATTGCTCCTCCAGCAGTTTTTCTTGTCTGTAAATTCCCAGGATTAACTGTAGCCTGCAGTGCCCTCATCCACTGCCGATGCAAACACGTGTGGCTCAGTCTGTGCCCTGGAGCCTGTGAGCCCGGGCTGGGTGTGGGTGGTCCTGTCGAGCAGACCAGAAGCCAGCCCAGCCCGGAGGTGGAGGGTGGTTCAATTGCTGTCCTCAAGGAGCACAAAGAATTAAACCAAATACTGGCAGCTGCATCTCTGGCAAGAGTAACCCAACTCCTCTTCCTTCCCTGAATTCAGCACCTGCCTCATCAATTCTCCTTCCTGGGACTGCCTGACACAGCAGCACACTTATTTAAGGTCAGAGCTGGCTTTTTGATAGCTTCCATAATGGTGACTGCCATTCTTAAGAATATATACTGTAAGAAATATAAACCGAGAGGCCTTTGCTGCCTGCTGCTGTTTGTCACGTTCCCAGCTGTGAGAAATAAATGGGATGGAGCTGCTGCCGTGGCTGCTGGGGCTGTGGGCTGGGCAGGGAGTGCCAGAGGGTCTGTCCTGGGCAGCCTGGCTGCGGCCAGGGGGCTGCTGGAGCCGATTCTTTGGGGAGGGAGCTGTTGTCACTTTGGGGAATTGCAGCTGTTGTCACTTTGGGGAATTGCAGCTGTTGTCACTTGAGTCTCAGCAAACACTGCCTTTCCTAGGAGAGAGCAGGAGATCTGTGTTAAAGTCACATAATAGCTTGCACCAAAGTAACACCGTGGGGCTTTACTGTGCTCTGGAAAGCTGCTCCTTCCCCAGCTCTGCTTCTGCCTGGGAATTCTCTCCACATTCACATGCACAAGTGGGAGAAGTGAAGTAGGGATTTCTAGATCACACTTCACCGAGTGAAAATGAAAGCCAGAAGCAGTAACTTCAGCAGCTTCTGAGAACAGCTGGAGAGTCTGAGACAGTGATGCAATGTGCAAAACACAGCAGAAGCTCACCACAGAAAAAATAATCTGAAGTGCTGGCAAGGAAATCTCCCTGTTCTTAAGCTAAAGCACCACAGAGATGCACAAAGGTATTTGTGTGACTGACAAAACTCAGCTGTCTGTGGGGATATCCCTTCCTTGGCCTTCCTGAGCCGCAGCAGATGATGGCTGAGACTTCTCAGGTTCCCTGGAGGGCAGAGCACAGGGTCCCTCCACTGGCACAGAGCATCTCTCTGGACAGGCCACTTCTTCAGCACTTGGTTTTTTTGTCCTTTGTGCCCGAGCTCCACTCCTGGAATGAGACCAGGATTATAGTAAAGGATGCTGGTGCTATGGAATAAGTGTTTTTTTGTGCTGTGCAAAGTCACTTCTCTTCAGAAGATGTAGCTGTGCTGGCACAGCAAAGCTCTGGATGTCTGTGCATGTCCCTCTTGTCCCAGCCAAGTGTAAAGAGCAAACTCTGAGATGTGCTGCTGATCCTTAGAGGCTGATAAAAGTGCCTGAGTGACTCATGGATTCTCGATTCAGTTGTTCAAAGACAATGGTTACAGCAGAGGTTGAGATGTACAGATAGTTCAGTCATGTCTTAAATGCAGCACCATAGTTAGACGTAGCCTGTAGCATTTCAGATTTATCCATGATATGCAGAGCAGCTCAGTAACACATCTCCAGCCCTTGTTCTCCTAGGGAACAGTGCAGATAAGTTTGTGGAAATATCTGTGGGGGAAAAAGCAAAAAATCTGCACGTCAGGTCCAAAATTCAAAGCGAATTCAAATGCAAACATCTGGGGCATTTTGGAGAGATTAGTTAACTTCTGTAAAAATGTAAATAAATCCCTACACTCTTGATTTTTGAGTTTGAAGTTATATTACATGCAGCTCTTGACAGAAATCTACTCAAGTTGCAGTCTGGATCACTTTGGTGTTCTCACATTCCTCCATCCACACTTGTGTGACACCACGCTCAGATCTGTGGAAGCCCCTGCAGCTTGGCCACTGACTGCACGAGTAGGATTTTCTCAGTCTCTAGAGCAGCTGCCATGCAGAGAGCTCAGCTGTAGAATTCACAGTGGCTGAAGGGTGAACTTGGAAAAACACAAACGTAAGGAACACTCCACATCTTTCTGCTGGTTGCATTTTATGGTGTACACTTCATACTCAGCTCCTTAGTACAGAGGATCGTATGAGGACAGAACTGTGGGTTTTTTCTATCACAGCTCTTTGGCATAACAACACCCTTATCTTCTTCAAAGCTCCTGACTGCAACTTAAATATTAAATAAGTTATGCTGATAGTGTTCCCGTGCCTCCACTTGGAGATAAGGCACCGTCCGGGTGTGCCTCCTGCCCGGCCGGGCACGGGGTTTGGCTGGGCACGGGGTTTGGCTGGGCACGGGGTTTGGCTGGGCACAGGGGGCTGGGGTGATGCTGCAGGAGAACTCCCGCAGCCCAGGGCGGCTTCCCCACAGCTTCTTGTCCCAAAAACACGCTACGGCTTGAACGTGTTATAACAGCAGCCTTTCTTTTTACCAGCACCGCCTTACCTGGGCTCGGGGGAGAGCCCTGCGCTCCCTTCGCGCTCCCTGCCCTGCCCCGGGCGTTCCGCTGAGCATCTCCGGGCAGCGGCGGCACCGGGGGGATGCCGCACACAGAGCCAGCGGCAGGGACACTGTCACCCGTGTCACCCGTGTCACCAGTGTCACCAGTGTCACCAGTGTCACCCGTGTAGGGAGCTGGGAGCCCTCTGGCTGCTGTCCCAGCTCCTGGCTTTGGGGAGAAGCAGCGGGAGGAGCAGGAGGACGAGGAGGAGCANGGAGAAGCAGCGGTAGGAGCAGGAGGACGAGGAGGAGCAGTGGAGGCGGCGGTGAGCGCCGGGGAGGGGAGGAGCGGGGCTGGGGCTCTCAGAGAGCGGGGCTGGGGCTCTCAGAGAGCGGGGCTGGGGCTGGAGCTCTCAGTGAGCAGGGCTGGGGCTCTCAGCGGTGCTGGAGCTCTCAGTGAGCGCTGCCGGGGCTCGTTCGCTGCCCACCGCGCCCCTCCCTGCCCGGCCCCGCAGCCCGTGGCATCGCCAGCAGCTCCAGCTGTCCCTCCCGGGGACAGATCTCTCTGGTGGGAGCGAGGAGGGGCCTGGCTCTTCGCCGGGGTACGGGGCAGTTTCAGGAATAAATCCCTCACGTGGAAAGAAGCAGCTCATTCCTTGAAATGAAGAGCACAGGGAAGTCCCAGACAGCGAGGGGAGATCCCTGCAAAGAGCAGAGGGGCTCTCTGTCAGACTCAGTGCGATGTCCTCCTGTAAAGACCAGCCGGTGTAAACTCTGCACTTTGTGAACCACGGAGAAAGTGTTCTTTCCAAATCTGTTGAAAATTTGGAAAGGTTTCAGCCCGTGCCCCCATTGCACTGTTTTATTCATGCAACGCACACTGCATTAAAATCACATTGAAAACACTTAAAGAACAGAGAGAGGAAGGAAGAAAAAGCTTGGTGAAGGCTGAAACAGATTTGCTGCCTCTGCCCCCCATGACCCTGTCACCAAGGGGTGCTTTTTGACAGCCTTTATCTGCTTGCATTTCTGCCAAGATGCTTGAGGAAATTCACCTTATTCCGTCCCTTCCTGTGAATTTCTTTGCCTCTATGGTTTCTCTGTATCAGGTGATTGTCAAGGAAACACAAATCCCACTGCATTTAGGAAGTGCACTTTTCAATCTTAGTGTAGGTAAAGCACTGCTGTTGTTAACAGCCAATGGGAAGATCCCAGACCTTTATAATGTTTGTGAAACTTCACGAGTTTTTTCCTAATGCCTTAAAATATTTTTTGAGAGCTAAAGCTTATTTCTGTCCTCCTTGCTTTGATGTCTTTATAGATGCTGGAAGACTGTCTCCCTGTCTGCTGTGGCTCTACATTTATAGCATGCTTACAGCAAAATCCTATTTCTGTTTGTAGTTGTAAGAACTCCCAAGCTGATCCTTAAATAGATCTGATTGCTCTGTAGTCCTTACTGCCTCAATTTGTCTAAAAAATATTGGTCTATTCTTTGGGAGTGTGTGTCACCTTTGATACAGCTGTTTATGTCACCAAACCCACTGTTTTTTAATAGAAATGCTGTGTGGAATAAAACTACCAGTTTCTTCTTTTTTAGCTTTTTAATCAGAAATTCTGGGAGCAATGCTGGCATTTGATCCCTGCAGGGTCTCTGGTTGAGGTCCAGGGTCACAGCCCAGGCATGGCTGCAGTTCTCCCAGTACAGGAGCTCCCAGATTATCCAAGGTGGTTCACACCTTGTGGATAACCTTCACCTCTTCTCTTGAAGAAACAGCTGAAAATATCTTTGCATTTGTGTTTTCTTCCTCTGAGATATTTAAAGCACAAGCCTTGTGCAGTGTTTTAATACAATTGTTATGTGCAGTTCTCCCTGTGTACTTGCTCACTTCAGCAAACAAAGAATTGCACATCACTGATGTTCAGAGTCTGCAAAATTTATTCCCCAGGGTTGTTTATGTACTGTGCTTGTTTTATTTTTCTCTCCCGATGCTCCTATCTGGCAGATGACAGCTGGGAAATTCAAGATGTGTCTATATGAAAAGAGAAACCATTTTCTGTTGGTTTAACAGACAAGGCAGCAGTTCTAGGAAGGAGACACCACCTTAAGGCCTGAATATAAACAAATATTTATTTGCTGTTCTGCCCTGAAGCGAGGCTCCTGTGCAGGCAGCAGTGGATCAGTCCTGGGAGCCCAGGAGGAGCGAGGCCAGAGCCCAGAGGCTTTAGGTGACAAGCAGAATAGCTGTGACACTGCTGCAGGCTGCCTCTGAGCCTTGCACCCAGGCGAGGATCCCAGGAGAGGTGTTTCACACCTGTGCAGGTGACAGTGACACACCTGAGGGGTGACGCTGCTTGGTGTCACTCAGGTTGGGTGTGACATGCTCAGGTCTGTCCGTGCTGCCCCTTCCTGGCCTCTCTGAGGCTGCCCTTGCAGGGGCTGGGCTGTTCCTGGTGTCCAGAGGAGTCACACAGGGCACAAAGCACACACAGGGCACAAAGCACACACAGGGTCACAGCACACACAGGGGCACAGCACACACAGCACACACAGGGCACAAAGCACACACAGGGCACAAAGCACACACAGGGTCACAGCACACACAGGGTCACAGCACACACACAGCACACACAGGGCACAAAGCACACACAGGGCACAAAGCACACACAGGGCACAAAGCACACACAGGGTCACAGCACACACAGGGCACAAAGCACACACAAAGCACACACAGGGCACAGCACACACAGGGCACAAAGCACACACACAGCACACACAGGGTCACAGCACACACAGGGCACAAAGCACACACAGATACCTGCTGTGCTCTGTTTGGGGTGCCTTGCTCCACACCCACGGACAAACTGAGAGCCAGAGAGGCCCAGGGGGCGGGCAGCAGCCCAGGAACCTGGTTGTGCTTTGCTCCAAGGCTGTCCTCTCTCTGGGGAACCCTCCTGGCATGGCCAGAGCTGGCCCCGAGCACAGGGTGTCCCTGTGCCAGCCTGCCCTTGCCTCTGGCAGTGTGCTCTGGGCGAGGTGCAGAGATGTGGCACTGAGACATCCTCATGTGCCCAGGAACGATAACAATACTTGTCTTCCAAACAGGGACTTTGCTGGGATTAGGCAGTTAATGTTCCTGTGCGTCCTTAAAGTGTGAAGTGATAGATGTCCCTGCTAAACACCAGGGATATCAGAGTTATTGTGTAAATAGCAAACGAAAATAAAAATATTAAATTGGGTAGGCTTCTTAAATAGTTATTTCTCCAGGCTGCCAGTAACTTCATTTTTAAAGCATTCAGAAGCAAATTAGCATGCAAATGTTTCTGCCTCCATTAACAGATGATTTTGACAGTTTTTAGTCTAAAAGACAAACAACGAAGATTAGAAGTTAGAACCTGTTATTCTCTGGCTGACAATGGAAAGCAGCTGTCAGAATCCAAGAGATTTCTGCTTTAGTTAAAGAATGCCACTGTTGCTTAAAGGAAGTATAAAGGAGAGGGGAAACTCCATCTGAGATCTGGTAACATCAAAGGTGGAAATAGCCGAATACAGAGTTGTGTAAAAGCTCACCTACACCCATCCTGGGGAGGCAGAGTATCTGCAATTCCTCTGCACGTGATCTGCCTTTTGAATTCTGCAAGGTTATGTGTGTTTGATCTCACCCAAGCACAAAAATCAATGAAAGCCAGCAGAGTTTTTGGGTGGGCTGTGAGAATTTGAACAAATCCTAACTGAGTTCAGAAAAATGTGAGTGAGACAGATTTTGCTCGATACGAGCTAAAGGAAAATCAGATTTGTTGCCTGGAATCAGAGAGTATTAATGGATCTCTCTGCTATTCTGAATGCCTTTTCCTACTTGTCTCCAATTTTCACTCTTCCTCAGAATTGTTTCTGGCTGTCAGATGACATAAACAAGCATCCTTAGTCCCCACAAGGGGCAGCCTGGTGTTACCCCTCTTTAATGACAGCTGCTGTCAGAAACGCTCCCAGCTCCACTCCTGGCTGTGCATTCCTGCTGTCCCTTCTGCACTGGGTCTTGCAGAGGTGCTTGGCCAAATCTGACAGAAAACTATCTCAGTAAAAACCCCCACAAAATCCCATACCCTGCCTGTTCTCTTTGACAGCCCAGCCACTGATTTCAGCACGGGCAAGGGACAGGGCCTGGAGCAGGGACAGACTGAGGCAGGGAGCACAAATGCTGCTTCTGACAGCACCCAGGGATGCTCCAGGAAAAACAGAACGTGGAGTTCCTGTGGTAACACTCCCTGAGTGGGAAAGGAGTGATGTGAACATGGCTCAGGCAGGTGAACTCACACCTTTGCCTGAGAGAACACAGCCCCTGCCCTCTCACAAGTGGGAGATACCACAAAGATGTTTTCATTTGCAGTGTCTTAAAGAGATGTTCTGATTTAAAAAAAAAATCTGTTGATATGAGTTTTTACTGTTGTTAATACTGGGGACTGAGCTCTTGTGCAATATGACTCCTGAAGTGTTCTAAGGTGTACAAAATGCTAGCACTCCTCTGGTAATTACCAACAGCTTGATTGACTGAAGGAGAGCTGTGCAACTTTGTCCTGCAGCAAAATGAGATCCCAGTTTCTGCTGGGACTCTCTGTGCACTCCCTCGTTTCTGTAAATGGCATCAGAGGAAGGAATGAGTTAATCTCTTCCAGCTGAAACCTCTCTGACACCTGCAAATTGAATGGAGTTTGATGTGTTTTTAATTCTTGGCTCCACACAGAGACAAGGTTTGGGATGGTCAGCGGGTGAGAAGGGATACTATTTCTGAGCTTAGCATAAATCATTCTATTTGCCTTTTTTTCCTGTCAGACTTAAAACTTCACTATTTTCTGCATGGTTTTCATGTCATTTCCTGCACCAGGATGAAATAAAATCATTTCATGCATGATAAAGAAATCCCTGGTCAGTTCTGTTCTGCAAGACCACTGTTGGAAGCTTTAGAGTGAGATAAGTCAAAGGACAACGTAACTTTTCAGTATCTATTTCAAAGACTTTTTTTTCCTGCTTAATCTTCAAAGACTTATTCTGTCACAGCTGAGATAGTCTGATCAGTAATGTGCCCACAGTGCTCTCTGTACAGCCTGGGCATTCCCAGATGATGGGGGTGGTGTTTGCCATCCCTGACCGGGCTCCTGCAAGGAAAACTCAGCTCTGCTATTTGCAACATCCTCTTATGCACAGGTAAAGCAACAGGAGCTCGGCATTCAGCATAAGCCTGACAACAGTCAGCAAAAAAAAATCCATACAAATAACCCTTTCCAGCCCCTCAGGAGGCATTAGGCTGAAAGCACCTGGTTTGGAGATTAATTTCTTAGAAATTTCTAAATGCAGAAAAACCTCGGCGCCTTTGAGTACCAATTGGGTGCAAAGCTGGTGCTTTGTGTGTTTGTGGCAGGCAGTGAGTGGGTGCTGGGGGCAGTGCCTGGGCGCTGTGTGCCCGCTGGGCTGGCCCTGGGCTCGGGGATGGGTTTGGTTTTCGTGTGCCGGCTGCTCGCCCGGGGCACGAAAGGGGCTGTGTGGGACCGAGCTTTGCTCTCCCTGCTCAGCTGCTGCTGTGACACCTCCAGCTTTGCAAACCCTGCCAGCATCACCCGTTCCAGGACACACGAAATGCCACCACACTGCGAGTGCCCCGTGAATGGCACCACTTGTAATTCATCCTGTCGACAAGTGGGTGTGTTAATCAAGGGGAAAATTGGTGCAATTGGCTGATCCCGATTCCAATTAATTTCCCATTAACAGATTTCCGAAACCACCAGCAGAATGCCTGGTTACAGATGATGCCAGTAACTCTGGGCACATACGGCCTTCCTGCCACTGTGGGAGGGAGTGGGCTGGTGCAGCCAGGAGGGAGAGCTTGGAGGATCCTGGTGCCTTTCTTAAAGTAAGGATTTTTACCTGAATGTTTTTACAGAGGGGCTGCTTGCTGGAAGATGTGTGTCTTGGTCGAGATTGATCCCTTTGTAAGGTGACATTAGGTTTTGTGTGATAAGAAGCAAAGTTTGCAATAACTTGTATTGTGAAGTTTGATAACTTTGATTTCTGTCCCAAATTATCACAGCTCTGAGTTAAGATTCTGGCTTCTGATTCAGAAGACTTTTTACAGGCTCTGACCTCTAAAACATGCAGTATTGTGTGTCAGAGAAGGAAGAAACAATGGGCATACGTGGGTATTGGAGAGGTTTTGTGGTGCTTCAGGTTCTGCTGCTTTGCACTGTTCCACTGTTAAAGAGCTGCCTGAAAATCACTCTACCAAGGGGACTCTTACAGAGAGTGGAAGTTTGGGAGCTGGGCCTTGCTGGATGGAGCTGAGCAGGCTGGTGTAGTAAAACAAGTTAATTTTCATAGAGATCTTTTATAGTTCTGGATATGTTTTTAAATCCCTTCCTTAGTACATNTGCTTAATCTTCAAAGACTTATTCTGTCACAGCTGAGATAGTCTGATCAGTAATGTGCCCACAGTGCTCTCTGTACAGCCTGGGCATTCCCAGATGATGGGGGTGGTGTTTGCCATCCCTGACCGGGCTCCTGCAAGGAAAACTCAGCTCTGCTATTTGCAACATCCTCTTATGCACAGGTAAAGCAACAGGAGCTCGGCATTCAGCATAAGCCNCCAGGAGGGAGAGCTTGGAGGATCCTGGTGCCTTTCTTAAAGTAAGGATTTTTACCTGAATGTTTTTACAGAGGGGCTGCTTGCTGGAAGATGTGTGTCTTGGTCGAGATTGATCCCTTTGTAAAGTGACATTAGGTTTTGTGTGATAAGAAGCAAAGTTTGCAATAGCATGTGTATTGTGAAGTTTGATAACTTTGATTTCTGTCCCAAATTATCACAGCTCTGAGTTAAGATTCTGGCTTCTGATTCAGAAGACTTTTTACAGGCTCTGACCTCTAAAACATTGTTATTGTGTGTCAGAGAAGGAAGAAACAATGGGCATACGTGGGTATTGGAGAGGTTTTGTGGTGCTTCAGGTTCTGCTGCTTTGCACTGTTCCACTGTTAAAGAGCTGCCTGAAAATCACTCTACCAAGGGGACTCTTACAGAGAGTGGAAGTTTAGGGAGCTGGGACTTGCTGGATGGGAGCTGAGCAGGCTGGTGTAGTAAAACAAGTTAATTTTCATAGAGATCTTTTATAGTTCTGGATATGTTTTTAAATCCCTTCCTTAGTACATTAGGTTTCAGTTGGTAGAAAGAAGGCATTTTTTTCCTTCCATGGGGGAGTTCCTGGTGCCTCTGAAGTCGGTGGGAGCCCTGCTGTGAGTGCAGCTGCTGCCCTGTGATTTTATCCTTCAGCTCTGGGGTTTGCAGTGAGCCACCCGAGCTGCCCTCACTCCTGGACACTCTGACTGGGGCTGCTCTTGACTTCTGGCTGTGCCATCGACCCTCGAGTAAGGACTCTGCTGTTGGAGAAGAAAACCCTTAGGGAGAACCCAGTGGAGTTAACAATGGTGTTAACTTCAGTGGTGGGCACTTACTCAGTGTTGGTCCCAAAGGAGCTTGATGTCACCTCTCATTTAGGGTTGGCTCTGGCAGAGTTACTACACCTATTTTCTACAGGTTTGTTGTTCCTTTCCGCCTGGAAGCGTCGGAGCTTTCCTGCCTTTTGGGTGTGTGGCAGCCCCCGCTGTGCCGCAGAGGGGCTGGGTGTGCACAGAACATCAGCAGTCAGCGTGCAGTAACTCAAACAATGCTCTGCCTCTGCGAGGAGTGGCAGACTGCAGCTCGGACGGGGCTGTCTGCCAGCGTCCCTCAGCCCCAGCTGGTGACTCCCCCAGCAGTTTAGGGCTGTTCAGAGCCTGCATTCCCTAAGGAACGCTGCCCTGGGAGCAGCCACTGAAGCAGGACCCCTCAGATCAGTTACTCAGCCCTGGAGTTTAAACAGCAGCACGAGGAAGGGGGGGAAAAAAAGGAAAATGCAGAGCAAGTAGTCTGGCTGGGGGGAAGGAAAATAATTTTATTTTATAATTAAGCTACAAAGCAGGATGACAGACTTCATAAACCGAGTTCTGTTTCCTCAGACAAGCCAATTAATATACATGGTTGGAATGATATGTGTTTTAACAAGCAGCATGAAGAATAGTGTGTTTCGAGTTAGGAAAGTCACAGTTGAAGCCTTTAACATGCACAGTCAGCTAGATACAAAACACCAACAAATCTATCTTAACAAGCTTTTAAAATGTATTTGGAGTAATGAGGAGAAAATATAGGAAGACTTATAAACACACATGAAAGTAATTTCAGCAGTTATAGATTGCACAGCATAGTGAAAGCATTTTAGTTACTGAGCAGCAGTAAAATGTGTTGACTGTTTAATTTGTACACAGTTTTTTTTAATAGCATTTTAAAAGTTGCCTTTTGGCGGAGGGAATACATAAGGATGTTGCCTTATTGTAAGGCAGATGGCTGACAAGAGAGCTCGAGTTGTGCTCAGGGTTAGAGCAGTTGTGTGAGAATGCTGCTCCCCAGGGTCTGGGATGTCCGTGGCTGTGGCTGGGTCCTTGATCACTTCCAGCCACGGATCCCAGCAGCAAAGGCACTCTTGGATTAGCAGCTGCATTTCAGATGTTCTGCCAGGGCCTGCTCCTGCCCTCGTGCTGACAACCTGCTCTTCACTCCATGGCCCACGGACAGGGCCTGATGAGAAATTGTCTTTTCACCAGTGGTGATAATCAAAGAGAACAGAGGCCTCGTCGCTGCTCTTGAAATGACCAAGATTTCCTGCACGTTCTTTCTTTATCCCACAGCCATGCAGGAGTCCCACAGTCCTTATTAGGCCTGGAAACTTCATCACAGATATTTTTACAGTTGGTATTTCCCGTCGTAATTCAGTTTAAAAGTACTGCACTTTGAATGGTAAGTATATAATAGTTCTTCACCCTGGCCAAGGAGTTTGGCTTCCGTGCTTCCATCTGAGAGGCAGATGCTTTTCAGTCCTTAGGGCAGTATTTAGCATGGTAATAACAAAATTGTCCACAACTACTTGGCCATGTATGAAGTCCATGTAGCAGGACGGGCAGTAGTTACACCTACTGCATGTCAGCAGAGGGAAAGGCAGTGCTGAAGCAGCTGCAAGTCCCAGGAGAGAAGGAATCGGTCTGTGAGGACTAAACAGCAACATAAATGTGCAAGAGCAGCCCCTGCACTTCAGTAGCTGAGCGTGCTGCTCTCTCTGCATGCTGCAACGCTCCTTTTTGATGATTTGTCTCCTCCCCTACCCTGGCAGCTCCTGAGGAGAATATCTGATTGTAAGGCAGGCTCAGGCTGAGGGCAGAGCTGAGCTCCTCCGACTCCAGCAGCCCTGGAAGTGCTGTGCTCTACAAGTGCCTCTGACTGTTGTTTTCCCTAAGGAATGCTCGGCCATTTGGACTGATACCAGCTGAATACAGCCATAGGTGTCTGAGCTTGGAAATTGTTAGTTCAGGAGGCACAAATCTCAACCTCTTGTTTGTTGTGTTAAGCTGTTGTTTCCTGGCTGCTCATCAGCGTGTCTGAGTGCACAGGATCAGCAGCAGTGATTTCTGTGCTGCTGGGGTGGGGTTCACGTGTGACTCCCACATGCTGTGGGCACAAGCCAAGGAGTCCTGGGGGAGCTCTGCACCACCAAACCCATGGAAGAATCCATCCAGTTGTGTCATTGCTGCTGAGCTGAGGGCTGGGGAAAACCTCTGCTACGCTGAAGACTAATAAGAGCTCTCAAAAGAAAGCCCAAATGTCTCTTTGTGGCTTGGTGCAATATCCTGTGAATCAGCAGCAGTCAAGGCTTGTTTCCATCCATTTTTTTCCCCTCTGTGAGATGAAAGAGCAGGGCCCCACCTTTGAGAATAAAGTTTCACCAGCAGTTCCTGCTGCTCCTGGATGGCCCAAGTGCCTTCCCTGAGAAGAGCCAGCTCCGGCCGTGCCTGGGCCAAGTCACACTGCACCATCTGCTTGTCATTATACAGGAGTGAAGAGCCCTGGTTTTCCATCTCTCTTACACATCAATACAGCACTCCTGCACCCCAAAGTGTGGAGGGAGGCTCTTTGCAGAGGTGCATTGTGCACAGTTCAGCTGAGGAGGTGGCATCAGTGCTCCCGTTCCTCCCAGGGGTTCACCTGCTGCTGCAGCCACAACCCTGCCTTGGACCCCACAGAAAACACTCCATTGTCGCTGTTTGCAAGGAGCAGGAGCCTTTCAGGAAAACTTGAGGAGGAGAGCCATTTCCATGGAGCTGCTGACCCCCATGACCCCGTGTCTGGGTGTGCAGTGCTGTGACCCTCCTGCAGCTCAGCACAGCCGCCCCTCCTTGGCCACGTCACACCTCGCTTGCTTTCTCCACTGCCCCGTGCATCAGAGAAGCACCAAACCAAACTGCCACAGCCTCTGCCCTGCTCTCCTTAAGCTCTAATCCCATAAAACAGCTCTGCATGTGTTTGTTTAATGCTCAGCATGGTCCGCTCATCTCACTGGACTCTGCTGTTCAGCCTTGTGCAGGGCTTGTGTGGGGATCTCAGCGTGGAGAGAGTGGTGTAGGCACAACTGCCACCCACTGAGCCAGATCTAGGAACTGTCCTCTCTCTTCCCAGCACTTGACATCATCCATTGGCATCTCCTGCTTATGTCCCTTTTGGAACCACAATGCACCAAACGTGTGCTTTCTGTTACAGGAGAGGGAAAATAATATGGATGTGAGCTCCAGGAGACAGAGCAGCCTTAAATGTAACCTGGCATCCCTTGACGACAGTCCCTTAAATGCACCCTGAAAAAAGGAAGATGAATCACTAGTTCAGATTAAGTTGAAGCTTCATTTCTCTTACTTTCCATGTGTTTAATTTACCTCTACATTCAGAATCCTTCATGCAAATTATCACCGACTCTATTTAACTCTGCTTAACTAATTGGTACTTGTATATGCAAGATCGGTGATCACCTATACTAATATTATTGACCCCCTTTGCCACTTAGTGCTATCTGTTTTTCCCAGGTGAATGCAATTAGAGTGTAATTAATTATCAAATAGCTATGTTCCTTTTATTCCGAACACTAACAATTACTGATATCAGCACAAAATCCTGAATGCATAATACATTGTTTTGTGCTTTCCCTACAGAATCCATTGGAGATTTCCTGGACAACAAACACAAGTAGTGGATACATAATGTATTTGAAGACCTATAAAAGTTTCATCCTTGATGGCCCACTGGGAGGAGGATGCTTGAATTAAACTTTTAATTGTAGAGCTGAGAAATGAAATACAGATAAGGGATGGTTTTATTGTAACTGGCGCCAGACCAAAACAAATGTTGGACCCAGCTATCCGTATCCATGAATACACGAGTAACTTTATGCTCTTGGGTTGTTTAATTGGATTCTGTGGGACTGTGAATTTGAGTAAACTTATTCATGCGTGGGTGTTTTCCGAGGCTCAGGCTGTTGCGAGTACTCTGGCTGTCGCACAGAGGGGGAGTGCCTGCCGATGGGGCGGTGTGTGACCCTGGCGGTGCGGCTCTGCCCCCCGCGGCCGTGCAGAGCCCCATTTCCCCGGGCAGCGCCGGCCACTGCGGCCACTGCGGCCACGGCACCCCGGGATCACAGCAGCGCGAGGGGTCAGTTCCGAATAAAAACCGCGGTGCAGGCCCAGGGGCGCTCCCTGACGGGCGGGCGAGCTGCCGGCCCTGGGCGGTCCCCGGTCCCGGTCCCGGTCCCTGATCCCAGTCCCGGTCCCGGTCCCCGATCCCCATCTCCGGTCCCGGTCCCGGTGCTGCGGCGCCACCTGGCGGCGCGCGGGGGCGGAGGCGCGGCCGCTCCCGCGGGAGCTCAGGTGAGCTCCGGTGAGCTCCGGGGGCTTCAGGTGAGCTCAGGTGAGCTCTGGGGGCCTCAGGTGACTTTGGACGAGCTCAGGTGAGCTCCGGTGAGCTCCGGGGCCTCAGGTGAGTTTAGACGAGCTCAGGTGAGCTCCGGGGGCCTCAGGTGAGCTCCGGTGAGCTCCGGGGCCTCAGGTGAGTTTGGACGAGCTCCGGTGAGCTCCGGGGGCCTCAGGTGAGCTCCGGTGAACTCCGGTGAGCTCAAGGGGCCTCAGGTGAGCTCCGGTGAACTCCCGTGAGCTCCGGGGGCTCAGGTGAGCCCAGGTGGGCACCGGCCGCCCCTCCGGCCCGGGGCACCGCCCTCGCGTCCCCAGCCCAGCCCTGGGCCCAGCCTGGCTGGTCTCGGTTTAACAGCGCTGCCCCTCCCCGAGCGCGGCTCTTCCCCCCCCGTTCTGTCCGTTCGCTCTCTCCTGACGCTCCCAACAGCCGGGAATTGGTATTCAAGAGAGAAGAGTGCTACGTGTTTTAATGATTTTCCGAGAGGTTTTCCAAGAGCGGTGCTCTAATGCTGAGCTCAGCTTTCCATGGCAGGTTTTACTGGTTTGAGATGGAAAATAGCTGTTAAAAATGAGAAGGTGGAGAGGCAGGAAAAAGAAAACACCCTAAAGTCTGGTGATGACAGGTTGGAATATGATTAGCTGAGCTTCTCCTGGCTGGAAAGCCCTGAAATACTGAGGGCTGCAGGAGACTCTCATAATGATATTACAAGAAGCTTGAAAAATATGTTCCATATTGTCCCTAAGTTTTAAGTGGCAGGGTGAAAAAACCAAATTTCATTGGTAGAACACATCAGGGAGTTCCTTATGTAATTCTCCTGTCTCATCATGGTATTTTTATGGATGTTATATATATGTATTTTTATAGATGTTTTCTAACAGAAGCACTTATCTGAATATGCCATGGGCATTCTGAAATATCACCATGTACCTGTGGGGTGCCTGACACAAATTAGGCCAGAGGATTTCAAAGATTCATTAAGTTACCACTCTTCTTGCCAGGTTATGAAGCTCAGAAGTGGTGGGCCATGAAGTCCAGCTGTCTCATATCCACAAACAGAGAGAGAAGAGAGGCTGATTCCAGGTCCATGAGCTGTGAGTCCAGCCTTAATGATTCCAATCAGTTTCCTCTGTCAGAACCTGAACTGAGCAGAGCCAGTCCATTTTTAACTCCTCCTGATTAACAAAAATAGTGTGTGAAGGTAAAGCTTCTTCCCCCAAATCAGGATTTGCTCCCTGGCTGCCCTGTAAAAATAATTCCAGAACAATATCTGGAGGCACCAGACCTCTCCTCTTTCAGTTGGATCACTTGGAAATTGCTCATTTGCTAATTGAAGGTTGTTCCAAATCTTAGTTTGATGCAAGGCTTGGATTACACAGGCTGCTTTTCAGTGGGATTTACATGAGAGAAGATAACGTTCTCCACCCTCACATACTTTCATTTCTGCTTTTCAGAGCTTTTCTTAGCCTCCTGCAAAACTGAGAATTGCTTTTCTCTTCATTGAGGGAAGGCTGGTGACTCTGACAGCTGCCGGGGTATCCGTAGTCTGTCACTCACAACAGCAAGTCACAAGAGCTGAAATTCTGCCTGCATCTCTCAAAATAGGTTAGGTAGTTAGCAGAAGCATTAACAGAGCCATTCCTTATACATTATGATTAATTGAGCATGAATTATGAATTGTAGTTCACATTTGGTGCTCAGCATGCTGCTTAGGAACACTTGTCACATGTGGTACTCTTCCATTTTCCAGAAAGAATTAAAGGATGTTTATAGAGGAGAAGGAAGTATTTTGATGTTACTGTGGCATAAATTGGAATAGCTTCACTGTTCAGTGATTTTAGTCTGGATTTCATCCAGCATTACTCAAGGGATAATTTTACCCAATTTTTATTGCATTTCTTTCTTCAGATGTTTTGTTGTTTGTGGGTTGTGTGTTGTCTCTCCACTCCTGTTTCAAGGGAGTTCCTGATACTCAGGTTTGTGGCTTCACCTTTGTTCCTGGTCCAGGTGCTGTAGGGCAGGCCAGGAATATTCTCTTTTTGGGGCAAAAACCAGATTGTAGGCTTTTCATCTGCTTGGGGGTTTTTTTTAACAAGGCAGAAAATGAGAGTTTTAAAATCACTGTTATTTCACTACATCATTAACATAATGGTAGTGGGGATGAAAGAGCTGTACTGAGCACAGAAGAACCATTAAACATTTAATACACTGCATTACATGTAAATCAGGACAGGTATTTATTCCACAGTTTTGAAAAAGCAGGAAAACACAACTACATACTGGGACTGAAGAGGTTGTTCTGTTCTTGTGTTATGCTAATATTAGATTTTTCACTTGAGTTCTAAACAGAACAATTCTGGTTAAACGCCCCAAAATTGTGGTCATTTCACCAAATTCACCCCAGCCTCTGAATCTTCCAATCCCAACCCCCTCAGTTTGTCCCTCCAGCACATTTCTCTGTGATACCTCTTTTCTCTCTGCCCCTCCTGTGATCTTCTGCTCCCAAGGAACTCCTTATTGCATGTAAAATCCTGGTGGCAGAAATGGGATGGTTTGGGCTGGAGAGGAAAGCAGATTTACATCCAGGGACCTTTAGTGGGCAGGTCCTGGGGAGGGCTCTCAGACTTTGAGAAAGATCTTGCAAAACAAGATCCTCCTACATGTAATAGCCTGAATTTATTTAGAGGCAAATATCTGCCAGAAGAATACAGGATGTAAACCAGAAAATGTAGAATCACAATGAAATGTGAATGAAATTATTCTGTCAGCAAAGAATACAGCATGAAGAATATGGCTTCCTTCTTATTCAAGGAAGTTGTAAGGAAGGGTCATCTGGATGTTACCCACAGAGCCTCCTGGAGACATGCCTTGACAAGCCTGAAAAACCAATGTTATTTATTATCTAAGGGTAAAGGGTACTATAGCACATGAAACAGTACATACTACATCAAATCCAAATATTTTAGCAGTAGTTATGACTGCTAAATATACAAATATACATTAATAGAATTCCTGAATGGGTGGAACAGGATTGCTCTGACAATTCTCAGTTAATGTCCCCAGTTCCTACAGACTGCAAACCCATCCCTACTGGTACTTAGTGCCATGGCTTTACTTCTCCTACCTCATCATTTAATCAATATTTGTTTCTGTAACACTCATTTTAACAGTGTAGCTTTAAGCACATGAACTAATCCAAAATTCTTTATAATTAAAGTAGAACATATAATTAAAATGGTAATCTGTCCAGAACAACCTTTTCCCTACATTTATAAATTGAAAAAAAAATTCATCACAGGCACCATTTTTGTAATCTTCTCTCAGCTTGCACAAACATGAATTAGTTATGTCTTGGACCTTTTAATGGGAATTTATTTTTCCCTAAACCTGCCTTGATTTGACCTTTAAACCAGAGATGATGAAGATTATTCCCTGCGAGGCCAGGGTGAGATGTTGTATCGGCTGTTTCGATCCCAGCCCTTCCCTGTGGTGCCCAGCTGCAGAGTCAGCCAGCCTGCTTTGCTGACCTCTGCTCTGCTAAACAACCTGGCCTCCGTTTCTTGGTCTGAATCTTAACTCTCTTTCCTTTTAACAAATGTTTTCAACCCCCAGAGCTTCTCAGCAGACAGGGTGTTCCTCCTGTCCCCCACCCTTCCATTGCTCCTCTGGTTTTGTCACCTTTCACTTTATTGACTTCATCCCCTGTGGATCTGGTGCTGGGTTTAGCATCCTGACAATGGCTGAGACAACACTGAGTCTCTACAGCTTATTCTGTAAATGCTGAGGCACATCAGGGTTGTGTTTTGGCCACGAGGAAAGAGGAAGATGCCCATGCCCTCAGGATTTCTGTAGTGTTTGTGTCCACTGAGTTTGTCTGAGCTTTTATTGCAGCTCTGCTGCTGGTACATTTCCTTGCAGAGGGAGGATACACTACAGGACTTATCTCCTCTGTGCTTCTGCTGGCTCTTGGGGGAAATTTGGCCTTTTTAGTATGCAGTTCAAACACTGTCTGAGAAGGAGTCATGGTTTGGATAATAATTTTTCAAACAAATTTAATACACTGATTTCCTTGGGATGAAGATAAAGTACCGTTCCATCCAAGATGCACCTAAAGGGCAACTTGTTTGAGTTAAGTTTACTGAAACAGAAGTGACAGAATATCAATTTGTTTTCTAACTTCATGTCATATTTGAGAATCAAATAAGCAATTACACAAGAGTAAATTGGATTTATTTCAGTATCAGATTTGCAGTTCACTTGTTGGTTTATTTGATTGAGATAAAATAGCCCTTCATTTTACAGTAAACATGCTCAAGTATTACATTTATTTCTTGGCTCCTTCAAGAGCTTGTAGTTTCTGAGCCTAGGGTTGAAAACATTCCTGATACATAACATGTGACTGACTGACTTAACACCAGCAGCCTTCCCTGTAGTAAGGTGATGAACAGTCACAAATATCTCTCGATTTGCAGTGAGGTGACTTTTAAACTGGTGCCAATTTATTCATGTCAACTTCTTCCATCATTTGCATTTACCAAAACACAAAAATTAAGTGCAAAAATCAGACCTCATACATATGTATTTGCTTAGTCTAAGGCTTCAACCAAGTGTACATATAGATCCAAGTTGTATGACCCAAGAAGTGTACAATTTTATCTTTTGTTTTAGAAATACGGCATTTCAAGATTCTCCCTAGATTTTTTCAGGTGTTTAGATGCCTTTACATAATCCGAATTGTCCTACTGAAAGGGAGCAGATTTCAGCAGGCCTCCCCTTGCTGTTCACCAAAGAGCCCTTACTGTAATGTGCTTTGTTACTGGTTCTGATTTGCACAAACGCTGCTGCTCCCTAACACCCCCCAAGGCTCCGGGACAGCCCCAGGGTTACTGAAGGAGCTGTACGTGCTCACCTCTTGGCCTCCTGCTCAAGGTGTTGGAATTGCTTCCTTCCCCTGCACTCACCCACAACGTATTTTGCAAAATGTGTCAAATCAGACTTTTCCAATTCCATTTCCTCAATATGCATTAATTCCCGTGGTGAAGAGGCAAAGATCATATTGCTTTTGTTTCAGCTCATTTTTTATACAGAATTATTTTGGAACATTCCATTACAAATTACTTCTGTATTAAAAAGCACATTTTTTATCTAGAATCGTAACGCCTCTCTAGGCCAAACAGAATTTCGATGAAATATGTGAAGCTCTTTGCCAAATCCCTGAGCCACTGAGAGTCATTCCATTCCGCACAAATCAAATCCGTGCATTTATAGCAAGCGTTAAAGAAAATCCAAACATGACAATTGAGGTTTTACAAGCCTGAAAATTATAGCCCAGCCATGATAAGCGACGTTCTGACAGCAGTGAAACTGAAATTTGGCGGCCAAGAGCTGTATTTAGCTGTTTGCTCTAATGGCTGTGCTCACCATGAATTCTGAGGCAGAGGAGCGATGTCGGCCCCGAAGCTCAGCGAGTGCAGCGTGCAGGGGACAGCCAGGGACCTGCAGCAAAACAACAGCTGCCAGCCAAAGGGGGAGCTCAGTCAGCTGAAAGCAATACTGGGCTCTAAAGGAGGGGCTCAGAGGCCTCTGCTGCAGCCCCTGGGCCTCGTGCTGCCGCTGCCCGCTGGGGTGGGACGCGCAGCACTCGCTCCTCGGGTGCTGCCAGCCCTTCACGAACACCGGACTCAGGTCTGCTGTTCCTGCTGGCTAAATAATGCTCTTAGCAGGCATTTCTTAAGCCATGATTGGATCTTCCTATGGCAATTGTTTCTGTAGATCCTTTCAGTAAAATAATGCCATCTATTAATACATGTGGCTGTGTATATTTTTCTAGCATCCTAGAGTTGCAGATAGGAAATATCAAATTCGTCTGTGTTTCCGTGTGGAACTGGCAAGGCTCCTGCCCCTTTGGCTTACCTGCTGGCATGTTCTGTAGAACTACAGCATATTGGGAGGGAAGGATCCTGAAAATTCATTTTGACCTCAGGGAAAATCAGAAGCACTTAAGGATTCCCACAGCTTATTCATCTGAACTGGTTTTTGGAGACTTCACAACTTCCCCAAATGATCTTATCAGTGCTTAGAAAGTTTTATTAATATCTGTCTAAATCTTTTCTTGTTGTAATTGAACTCAGAACAATTAATTGCTTTTCTCTTTGCAACAGTCTTATGTATATTTGAAGGCCATGAGCATATCTACTAATATTGTCTCAAGATATATAATACATATTTTCATTTATCTTTTCTTTTTCTTCCTAGGAAACAGCACAGATAGGCTGTGTTATAGAATTTACCATCTCCAGTGTTACCCCATGCTGGGTTAAGGACTTGGATAAAGAGTTTGCTCATTGGCTTTTAGCAGGGGGTGGTAAAGGGTACAGGACTTTCTCCTCCACAAGGTTTTTAATCGCTCCTGTGACACTGTACTTAGTCAAAAGTAATATTTTGCAGCTGAGTCCAGAAGAGGAAGCAAATGGCAATGTCTGGCAAAGAGCAGCAGAACCAGAAGTGTTCCTCCTTGTTCAGGATGCCCACTTTCATTTCTCCATAGTAAGACTAAGCATTTTTTTAGCCCTTTTGCACAATTACTTAAAAACCCGGGGAGGGGTTGTTCTTTTCACTCCTTTCCACTTCCTTTCCACTCCAGCTGTGTCAGAGGACAAGATCACCATCTCTCTGAAGGAGAGCAGTTTGTGAGAGTGCTGCCTAATAGGCTTCTGACAGAGCCAGCTGGGCAAGGTTAAAGTTTATAAATGGATAGTCTGAGCTATGTCAGACAAATTTGCTTGAGGAACAGTAGTATTCCTGTAAATATTTTCAGTAGAGTTATCTCCACCAGGGAAGGGTGACAAGTACTAGCAAGCCCTGGAGGACATAAGAAGAATAAGTTGGACATGTGATTTGAAAATACTGAAGGCTCAGAGCTTGCCACAGCACCGTTTTTAGGGGAATATCCAAAAGCCAAGACGCTAGGAACAGGCAGCCTTTGCAAAGGAAGGGTTAGAAATGTTACCCCAGAGTGAAGCTCAGAGCTGGTGCCCCTGGAGCCAGAGCCCAGGGTGGGTGTGGTACCAGCCTCTGACTGCTCTGGGTCACTTGCATCGCTGTAAGCCAGGAGCCAGCACGGTGAGTTCCAAAGATGCGCTGCTGCACGAGCCAAATCAGGCACCATTTCCATGTGCTGGGATTTATTTGCTGTTCAGGATTTACAGTCATCTCTGGCAATTGCTTCTTGCAGCCACAAAACCAAGTATATCTTACACTGAAGCACAGCAATAACAAGATTTGAATGTCATTAGGGGCTGCTCCTACACATCTTGTATTAAAGCAGCTAAGTGTTTAACCCATGAATAGAACTCCTATTATCTTTGCTTTTGAAACCTCAGTATAGATCACTTAACCACTCTGCAAGAAATCCCGTGAGAGACCAACAACAGCAGGGAACAAAGTCAGGCAAGAAATAGCAGATTGTATCTGCTAGAGCTTTTTAAATACATTTTTCATATGAGTGCAGTCAACTTGAATATTACTCCTAATATAGATTAACTTAAGACAGATTTTTGCAGAGCATGAGGCTCTGAGAATTTGGCCAGATAGTTTTTTCACTGAAAAGCTCTGCCAATTATATACAGCACAAAGGAGAGAATAATGCATGAAATGCATAATATGCCTTCTTCTTCACTACATGGGGCTTAGAAATAAATGATACAGATCCTCTTTGCATTTTTCATCTGTGCTCAGGTAAATCTAAGTCTGAGGTAAGATTCTGTTCCAGTGGAGTTCGTCTAGCAGAATGAGTGACCAAATTTGTTGGTTCAGTTTCCAGGCAAGAACGTGGCCATTTGAGAAGTTTCAGTGCTGTACAGGATCAGCTCTAGTCTCATCAGCAGTTGTGTAAATCTGGAAGATTGGGAGCAGAACGTTCTCCAGGCACACAAGTTGTCAGATGTGTGTCGTACCCACAACTTAATAATAAAATAGGTGGAAAGAACCAGTAATTTCAGCACTGAGTTGTCGTGGCAGGAACTGTACTGTTCAAAAGGTAGAACTGCAGTCATGTCAGTGTCTCCATCTTACAAGGCAGACCTGGATGAAGTAGAAGCAGCAGGATTTGGTATCTCCCTCAGTGAGACCACAGAGCAAACAAGCCTCTACCTCCAGCAGCCCTCGCTGGAGAGTCAGCACATCCACAGTGCTTCTATGTGAGATGAATATCCATTTTCAAAACTGATGGAGCCACGGTGGTGGGTCCATGCCTTTTCCTTCTAAGTGGTTACACCAGTGTGTGCTGTGCTGTGCTGTGACCTGGCCATCTCCATGCACACCCAGTCTGTGCAGCTGCAGGCAGCTCAGCAGCACACAAACCACGGACTGCACGTGTGGGCAGCTGGGCACTGCCTGGGAGCCTCTGCTCAGGCCAGCTCTGCAAATTGCAGGGAGCTGGTGTGCTTTGTGTGATGTTGCTGATGTGGACACATAGGTTTACCAGCTCTTTTTCCTCCCAGTCCTCAAGTTCATGAAAGCAGAAATCATTCAGAAGCCCAGACAATAGAGACAAACCCTGGGATTAGCTCAGCTGGTTGGAGCAGGGTGCTGATGGTGCCAAGGCTGTGGGGTGGATCTCTGTATGGGCCATTCACTTCAGGGCTGGACTCGATGAGCCTTGTGGGTCCCTTCCAGCTCAGATTCTGTGAACAACCAGATGTGGAAGAGCACTTCAGGATACTGTTCTGTCTGCTCCTGCAAAACTGCTCTTAGTTACCTACCTCACGAGGATTCTCCTCTGGCAGAAAAGCTTGTATGAAATCAGTTACCACAGAATGGCTTATGAATGGTTTATGAGGAACAGCCACGCTATTTCATCAGATGTTCTCAGAGCAAGCTTTCCTATAGATGAGCTTGTATCATATCAGGGGCTTAAGAATAAAACTTTGTCTTTAAAATACTGTGTTTTCCAGTGTTAGGCAAATGAAAGACCACTGAAATCTTTAAAAAGCTTGTTTCCCTTCCAGTTACTGTTCCTGGAGCAAGTGGTAGTGATATCACAGTAGAATTTTAGACACAGAACATGTTGTAGGTGACTACTGGGATAAATCTCTACATACACTTTGCACTGGTATGTCACCATAGTAAATGTAGTCCAGAAACTGTTGGGTGTTCTGAGAAACTGGCTAATCAGGTAAACACAACCTACAGTGTCACTCTTAGTGAAAAAGTCTCTTTTTTCCTTCTCTTCTCCTTTGATTACCCTTTTTTGTGTACCACTTGTCTTTTCCCATCAGGTAGACAGACAGAAAAAAAGCAAAACTTTGAATGAAAGCCCAAGCCAAAGAAACCTTCTGCATCTAAACAAAGTGCTACTTGCAACAGGCAGTGGCTGGTTCTAATTTAGATAATCCAAAGTAGGTCACCTTCATGAGTCTTCCAGACTTTCCAACTTAGTAACTCAGACGGATAATAAAACAATTTTTAGTTAATGAGAGAACATCAGAAAAAAAGAGCTGCAGGAAGCTGTGAACTGCAGTATCTCCTTACTGAAGACAGAATGCCACATGGCAAGAACAGATGGGTAATCCTTCCGTGATTATCCTCGACCACTGGCTGAAAGAAAAAGCTGTCACAACACGGAGGGCTGTATATAAAGTACAAATACTGCCATCTCCCCTCATTGACAGTGAAAGGTTTTATATGCTAAGAGATTATAAAGAAAAAGGGATGCTTTAATGTGATGGTGAAGGGAATAATTCTTCCATTTTCCTTTCCATCCTGAAGTGGAGCAAACGCCGAGGTCCTGAACTGAGTTTATCTCTCAGAAGGAAGGTGTAACATACATTTCACACACATATTATGTATTTCATACAAACTGAACATAGAACCTGCTTTTATTGTCTCTGAATCCTGACACAGTATGTTCAGCTGATAATTTATAGACAGTGTTACCAGAATGAAATGTTGGTGTCAAAAATTTGGCTTTTGCATATTCATTGACACCAGCATTTGCATTTGTGAAGTATGAGGTGGCAAAATGAAACCAGAGCGGATTAAGAAATGTTTGCTGGAATCTCAAGTTTTACAAAACCACCAGAATGAAAGGCATTTCTTGCATGCAGTGGTCACATCTCCACTGACTTTAGTTGTGCCCCTGCACGTAAGAGACAACCTGAATTTTATAACCCACTTGGAGAGNGACCTGGCCATCTCCATGCACACCCAGTCTGTGCAGCTGCAGGCAGCTCAGCAGCACACAAACCACGGACTG
Organism: Aleadryas rufinucha; assembly: GCA_013397815.1. Taxonomy (NCBI): domain Eukaryota; kingdom Metazoa; phylum Chordata; class Aves; order Passeriformes; genus Aleadryas; species Aleadryas rufinucha. Next base: position 173,785 of record VZTH01006497.1, on the reverse strand, counting down.
CACGTGTGGGCAGCTGGGCACTGCCTGGGAGCCTCTGCTCAGGCCAGCTCTGCAAATTGCAGGGAGCTGGTGTGCTTTGTGTGATGTTGCTGATGTGGACACATAGGTTTACCAGCTCTTTTTCCTCCCAGTCCTCAAGTTCATGAAAGCAGAAATCATTCTGAAGCCCAAACCATAGAGACCAGCACTGAGATTAGCTCAGCTGGTTGGAGCAGGGTGCTGATGGTGCCAAGGCTGTGGGCTGTATCTCTGTATGGGCCATTCATTTCAGGGCTGGACTCGATGAGCCTTGTGGGTCCCTTCCAGCTCACATTCTGTGAACAACCAGATGTGGAAGAGCACTTCAGGATACTGTTCTGTCTGCTCCTGCAAAACTGCTCTTAGTTACCTACCTCACGAGGATTCTCCTCTGGCAGAAAAGCTTGTATGAAATCAGTTACCACAGAATGGCTTATGAATGGTTTATGAGGAACAGCCACGCTATTTCATCAGATGTTCTCAGAGCAAGCTTTCCTATAGATGAGCTTGTATCATATCAGGGGCTTAAGAATAAAACTTTGTCTTTAAAATACTGTGTTTTCCAGTGTTAGGCAAATGAAAGACTACTGAAATCTTTAAAAAGCTTGTTTCCCTTCCAGTTACTGTTCCTGGAGCAAGTGGTAGTGATATCACAGTAGAATTTTAGACACAGAACATGTTGTAGGTGACTACTGGGATAAATCTCTACATACACTTTGCACTGGTATGTCACCATAGTAAATGTAGTCCAGAAACTGTTGGGTGTTCTGAGAAACTGGCTAATCAGGTAAACACAACCTACAGTGTCACTCTTAGTGAAAAAGTCTCTTTTTTCCTTCTCTTCTCCTTTGATTACCCTTTTTTGTGTACCACTTGTCTTTTCCCATCAGGTAGACAGACAGAAAAAAAGCAAAACTTTGAATGAAAGCCCAAGCCAAAGAAACCTTCTGCATCTAAACAAAGTGCTACTTGCAACAGGCAGTGGCTGGTTCTAATTTAGATAATCCAAAGTAGGTCACCTTCATGAGTCTTCCAGACTTTCCAACTTAGTAACTCAGACGGATAATAAAACAATTTTTAGTTAATGAGAGAACATCAGAAAAAAAGAGCTGCAGGAAGCTGTGAACTGCAGTATCTCCTTACTGAAGACAGAATGCCACATGGCAAGAACAGATGGGTAATCCTTCCGTGATTATCCTCGACCACTGGCTGAAAGAAAAAGCTGTCACAACACGGAGGGCTGTATATAAAGTACAAATACTGCCATCTCCCCTCATTGACAGTGAAAGGTTTTATATGCTAAGAGATTATAAAGAAAAAGGGATGCTTTAATGTGATGTTGAAGGGAATAATTCTTCCATTTTCCTTTCCATCCTGAAGTGGAGCAAACGCCGAGGTCCTGAACTGAGTTTATCTCTCAGAAGGAAGGTGTAACATACATTTCACACACATATTATGTATTTCATACAAACTGAACATAGAACCTGCTTTTATTGTCTCTGAATCCTGACACAGTATGTTCAGCTGATAATTTATAGACAGTGTTACCAGAATGAAATGTTGGTGTCAAAAATTTGGCTTTTGCATATTCATTGACACCAGCATTTGCATTTGTGAAGTATGAGGTGGCAAAATGAAACCAGAGCGGATTAAGAAATGTTTGCTGGAATCTCAAGTTTTACAAAACCACCAGAATGAAAGGCATTTCTTGCATGCAGTGGTCACATCTCCACTGACTTTAGTTGTGCCCCTGCACGTAAGAGACAACCTGAATTTTATAACCCACTTGGAGAGTAGCCTGATGTAAAATGAGTACCTGGCAAAGAATCTTGGTTTTGTTTATGAAAAGGAAAAATGGAAGGGTGAATATCTGTGGTACAGTGTACCCCAGTGGTGAAGAGCACACGTGAACCATAAAAATGACTGAACTGCAGAACATGAAGTTAATGGTGGTTCTGTAGTTCCAAAAAAATCAAAATACACTTCCTCTACCTTTTAAATCTAGCAATATACCAGTGTTTAAAAACAAAAAGCAATGTTTTGGGAGCTTGTTGCAGAGCAGCCAGTGACCTGTAGTCTGAGACGGTGAAATTCTCAAGGAGTAGTTCCCTACCCTGTTTTGCTCTTTCAGATTTGATGCTTAGCCCAGTAATGCCAGACTCCCAGGGAAAAGGTCTGTGTTCTCCACATGCACTAAAGCAATTTGGAGTGGTGTTTAGTTCTGGCTAGTGATGGAAGGAAGAGAAAAGGAAGAATTTGTCACTTCAGGGAAGGAGCCCAAACTTCAGAAGACATTGCAGATTACTCACTGAACACTGGCCTATTTCCAATCTTTTCTATTCCTAAGGCACATTCCTTAGGTGCTATGATTTTCTTGATATCATAGGAATATACACAAATTTGCCATTTGTTCTGTATTCTTCACAGATTTTCTTTTAAGGTTGAGTATATTGGAGATACCCATTCTTAGACAAACCAGTTAATTCACCTTTTTCCCCTTCAGCCTGATAACATATATCCTAAATCTAAATTTTGATGTGGTAAGGACATGACTGTTTTTAAGAAAAATGCAAATCTTCACTCTGAAATAACTTAGCCTTCCACTGATTACAGAATGTGCTTCTGAAGCGCCTATGAGTCAGGCTGTGAGTTGGAGTTCAGATAAGCCTGCAGTGTTTGTTCACCAGATGGACCATAAGCTCTGCAAAGTAGAGCAAAGGATATTGCTTATTAACACTGCTCCCAACTTCACTTATTTCTTTGTGCAAAGTCTGGTTACTTGATGCAATTTTAGACTGTATTTACACTGTTGGGAGGAGGAAACAATTTTTTTTATAACAGGATAGGTAAATCTAGCAAAGTAGATCAGACTAAAATGGAACTGAGTATGGTTCTTTTTTTACATCATTTTAAGTAGGCAAGATTGATACCCTCCATCTCTCAAACACACCCACACTGAATTTACATACCTGTGCAGTAGCAAAAAATATTTAAATCAATTATCTCTTGGGATTTTAGAGCAAATTAGCCAAGTCACAGTTGTTACCCTTGCTTAAAACACCATCTCTTTGACAGTTACGTGCAACCAACATAATACTTATATAAGAATCAAATCTGGTTTTTCTCTTACATACTTTGTGCTAGATTCTAATTCTCACCTAACATGGGCAACATGGAGAATTTTCAGTGGTAACTCTCTCAAGTGTCTTCTCTGTAACCTGATTAAGTATTTTCTGATGCAACACAGCTCAATCAAGCTGCCATTATTCATAAATGTTATTATAAGAAAATTAATTTAACTGTTTTAACTTCTATGCAGATTCTGATTTTAGTTTGTTCTTTGGATTGATAGTTAATTTCTTCAGTTTCTCTGATTTTTTTTTCATCTTCATATTCTCAAGATGCTCAGCCTTGCCCTTTTTACTTTTTTGTTTGAATCAGCACAAGAAAAAAAAGTTATTAGCTAAATTCTCTGCCTTCTATTTGGCTGTTTTCTTTAGCACAGAAGAAGGATGTTTTGAACAGTTAGTGGTGATTGGTTATATCACAGTTTTAAAAGTGAATGCCATACCTACTGCACTGTCCTTCCCAGATTTTACATCTCTAAATATGAGGAAAGGAGGATGTTGAAGGAGGAGAATTCTGCTCCTCTCCCTGCCCTGCTTTTTCTGTCAGTGCAGAAGTGTCTCATGCTGGGGCTCCCACCCATGCACAGGGCTGACTTTGCACTGAAGACTCAGATCTTTATGGCCTGTAAATTATTGTGGTTTGGATACAAATCTTCTCTCCAGAAGGGCTTTCAGTAGGACACATGTGAGACTGAGCGTGCACTGCTGTCCCTCACTGCCCTATCAGTCACAGTAATTATATACAGAGATTAGGAACAGCCAGAGACATTTTCCAGCATAAAAATTCCCCTATAAAATCTGAAGGAAATTTTCCAATAGGTCATAAAAATTTTAAGAACCATGGATCACAAGTTCATCACAATTACTGCTGTGCTCCTTTTATAGAAAGCAGTGCTAAAGTACTGCCTGCCTTGGATGTTGCTGTTAGGGCTTGTAGCCATCTTAGGGTATCCATGGGAGTGTGTCTCCCATTTCCCAGTGAGGTGTGCAGGATTGGAATCAGCTCCTGAGGCTCTTCAGAGCTCTTGGTCATTTGGCCTGTTCAGAGTCAGTTTCTTTTCTGGCACCATGAGCACCTCCTGCCATCTACACGCCCAAGGGAAGGCTGCAGGGAGCAACCACTTACTAACACCACAACTTCCTTTTGAAAGGAAAAACATTTAATCCCAAGTGGAAGATGCTTTTATCTTGTGTTTGTCAGCAAATTTGCTTGACTGTGTTTATAATGCCCAATTATTTGATAGTGTGGACTAAAAATTATCCATCATCTTCCTGAGCTGTGCAGAGTCTGTCACAACATTCAGGAACACATTGAGTGTTTTCCATTTCTTTGTTCTAAGAGCTCACTTCACTGTACAGTGGGACCAGCGAGTCTGAGGCATGTGCAACTGGTGTGGAAGGCCAACACTGTCAGAATTTGTTACCACGGGCTCTCTGCCATCCCCCCAGCTGGCAGAAATGGGACACGGTTCCAGTGCGTGAAGGGAAGGTCAGCCAGGCGATGCTCCGCTGCCACACAGAGAGGAGCCTTTCTGGGCTGACTTTCCTGGAAGTCACTAATGATGTATTTTGACCTCTCTGTTTTAGAGACACCTCGCAGTCAGTGATGCTCAGAGCGTGGCACTGCTTCAAACTGCCACATGCTGCTTGTGAAATGCTGCAGTGAAGGGTACCTCCTGTAAAATTTTATTTGTAGCCTCACTGGATCATGAGGAAAATTCCCTTAATGAAGGATGCTTCTAAATCTCACTACTTGTTTCATTTTCTTCAGATAAGAAACTAAAGCACTTCCAATGGAAACAAAATCCCGCTGGTCTGTGCAAATCCTACCTGGCTGTCATTTAAAAAAGCAACTGTTCTTACCAGGAGATAATACTTTTTACCTTTGGATTTGGTTTTTAAAGTGGAATTAGGCTTAGAAAAAGAGGCACTGTGCAGGCAGATTAAAAAAACCTGCCTACTTCAGTCCTATCATCAGATAATGAGATCTTTCAGATTAGAAAGCCAATACCAGTACAGGAGAAAAAGGCAACTGAACTCGTCCATTATGTTCACTTTTTGAGACACTGGGCATTTAGTTACAGTCGCCTTGTGCCTGGTCCCTGCAAACCTGTGCAGGTGGTGCACCTTGCTCTCGCTCTCATTCCGCTGAGCCGAAATGCTGCCAGGGACCCTTCTGCTTCAGGAAAAAAAAATCCCCCATCATCTCAGCCTTGGGGAATTCGGGCCCTTTTCGCCCGTGCGCGGGGGCTGCGGCCCGCCAGGTGCGCTCGGCCCGGCTCGGCCCGGCCCGGCCCGGCCGTGAGGCCGCGTTCCCTCAGAAGATGGCAGTCCCCGCCCGCCCTGCCGCGGGAGCCGCCGGCCGCCCCCTCCTCTCCCTTCCCCTTCTCTCTCCTCTCCCCTCTGGCTCTGCCCAGCCGCAGGAGCCGCCGGCCGCCCCCTCCTCTCCCCTCTGGCTCTGCCCA